>BPLQ01015712.1:0-600000 GCA_021605075.1 Caerostris darwini
GCAGTGGAGCTTACGAAAGGAAAGCGTCTTAGCGGGTAAGATCTGCTTTTTTCTCTAACACAATAATAGTGAAAGTGATGTGAGCCTTGATTAATGTAATTTTTACAAGGCAACATCACCTGGAGTTATAGTATAAAGTAACTATAGGGTGGGCTCTTCTATTCTTCATTCTGGATACTAGCTGCTGGCATTCTATTGATTTCATCCAATGGTTATTAAACTTTGTTGGAGAAATATTCTTGGAACCTCTTTTCAGGAAAACGTTAAGCTGCAAGTTTCTCAAATTGCTCTTGACAGTCGACTATAGCCATCAGGCGTATCTCTTGTAGAGCATGTTTTGGGATATCAGTGATCAACAATGCAGAGAAATCTTGATCATATGCCTAAACGAATTTAGCATGCCAAGAATATTTCTTAAAAAAATCATTAGCAATCTCTATGATAGCATGCCAAGATGCATAAAGGTCTATATTTCATCAAGATAAAGAGTCCTACAAGAATTTCCAATCATGATGAGAATCCCACAATAACCTGGCAAAATTCAAATTTTTTTGCAACTTTTTCTGTGTTTAATTTCAATGTTGAAAAGTTTAGTGTAATACAGTTTATATAAAAGAATGGATTAAAAAAATATTCAACATTTTTTTTAGTTGTAAGGATTATTTCTAAATTCTCCATAAAAAATACAATTTTTTTTTACTTTTTACTTTATTGTTGAAATACTTTTACAAATTTATAGAGTAGCTTTTATTTCTCATATTTGCAGTATCGTCTTTTTTGTAGCATTTAATTCTATCCAGAAAATTAAAATTTTTTTTAATCTTCATTCATGTCATTTGTTCCGATTCCTAAAACATTGTTTTTGCAAAAATTAACATGAAATAGATGCATGCAGCCAGAGATGAATAACATAGTTATGATAAAGGAGAAAAAAGTTGTTCATTTTTTGGGTAAACAAAATACACTCACTCAATATTATAAAAACTTACAATATTCTTTAGTAAAGTATTTATTTTCAACTTCATAGAAAACAATAATAAAAAAAAGGTGGAGAGTATTGTCTAACTATATACAGATGTTATTTACTAAAACAATCAGAACGATTGCATAGTATTTAGAACAATATGAGAGTGGTATATTATAAACATTGCTTTTTTTTTTTTTTTGCAATCACAGGAAGAATTTTTATTACAAAAAGATAATGCTTAAGATATATTTTGATTTAAAATATCAAGATGGAAGACACTTTTTTGCATAGTTATTAAACACAAAAAATAATGAGAAATGCTATAGTAAATCATGCACACATCGAAGTTACTTGATAACATACTATGAAGTGAAATAAAATTTTAATGAATTCCCTTTCTTTGAATATAAAAAACAAACATCTGTTATTTGAAAAAAGGAGTATGAAAATTCTTTAATAATAATACTGAAATTTTTTTTTCCAAACGTTTCATTCTTAATAACCAATGCATTTAATGAAACTAACACAAATTTTTATTTAAATCGAATAAAAGATTATTTCATAATGTACTACAGGAATATAATTATCTTCACAGAGAAATTTAGAAGAAAGAAAAAAAAACCTCTCGATTTAATCATGGAAACATAGTCATACATATATCGCAAGTTACAAAAGGAATATTAACTTTCAATTGACTAACAGCATGTTATTCTGGCAGTGAAATAAGTTCCTTGTGCTTTTAACAATATTTTAGGCACTCTCTCTCTATGTATAAAATACTCTAACAATGCATTATTTCTATGTGTGCTCATGTACAAAGCAATTTGCACTACGATTTTTTAAAAATTGAAATATTCTTTTTTAGTTTTGAAGTTGAATGAACTATAGTTATCTATTTGAACTTATATAAAGTAGTGAATCTTAATGTATATAATAAACTTCTAAATATACATAATTTCTTTAACATTCAAGAGGAGAATCCATATATTTATTTTTATTTTCAACAAAAAATTACCCATCCACATATCTACATCAAAGCTCAACTGGATATATGAAAAAAATCCAACATTTACAATAAAGTAGCAACTCCAAATCAATATAAATTTAGAGGCATACAAAATATTTCCCATTTATTTTTTTAAATTAAAAAATACCTTTGATGCATATTTTAGATTTTCTAAAGCTACAAAAAAAAAAAAAAAAAAAAATTAAAATTTTAAATTGATTCTAAAATTCTTTAAAATTCTAAATTGATAAATAGTAGAGGTAATCTATACAATTTTTTCATGCCATTTAATTTAAATTTTCTTTTTTAAAGGAAATGCATCTTTTATAGACATAACATATTTTTATTATAAATTATGTTACAAGTTCAGATACAGTCTTAAATTAAATGAATGAAATATAAATTTAAAAAGTTTTACTAAATCCTTCAACTGTTTAGTTTTTAATTATATTTCTGTAAACGTGTGCTTAAAAGGAACTCATTTTAAATAAATTAGGTACTTTAGTTAATTTTAATTAAACAATACATTAGCATTACATAAGATAAGTGAAAATCTACTCGCTTAAAAATAAATTGCCATTATTGAAAAATCAAGAGATTTAATAAATTAATTTAAAGTGTAAAAATCAATCAAGCTTTTGATAATCTCAGAAAAAATTTGAAATAATAATAATTTACTTCATAATATACAGATATAATTAAAATTTATAAAATATTTAAACAAACAAATAAATCAAAAAATTTAATATAAATATATTATTTTACTAATTTTTAATAAAACAAACAAAAATAGTTCAAACTTTTCGAGCAATAAGAAACTAAAGACTTAAAATTAACTGCTGTTTTTACATTATCTTTAAAGATGTAATAAATTAAATATTCATTTTTATACACTTATTTGATTACCAGTGGAAGGACTTCTTCAAAATAATGTTTGCTTACAAAATACTCTATTTTACATTGATTAAGAAAAGCATATTTTAGACAAATATAAACTCTATTATTTTTTTCAAATAAATTATAAGTACAGAAAAAAAAAATCTTTTAACAATTTCACTTATATTCAACATGCCACTTTTTGTAAAAATACAATCAGAACACAAAGAATTAATTTATATTTCTATTTACAATTCTAATCAATAAAAAAAAAAGGACAAAACAAATCAACATTATTCAATATAAAAATATATTTTACAATAAGTCTCAAAAAAAAAAAAAAAAAAAAAAAAAAAAAAAAAAAAAGTGTAGAGTATTTTTTCTAAATTTAACAACTACTTCGTTCATACAATCATTTTAAATATTGTAATATAAAAATGTGCAACACAGTCAAGTTTTATAGAAAATAATACATGAATAACTACAATAATAATTCTTAATAACTAAATAGTATAATTATTACAATTGCAACTAAAAACACTACGCTTATTTGACAAATAGATAAAAAATAAAATTTTTATTTTGCATTCTTTTGTTTTATCAGTTTTAGAATTAAAAAAAAAAATTTATCAACAATAATAACAACAAAGAAAATTGAATTCATATAAAGAAAACCTTTAATGCTGAAATATAATAATAATGAATTTTATAAAAAAAATGTATATTGATAAAGATAACAACTTTGTTAAGTATTTCTGAAATATAGCACCAAGATAACTACATAACAACCTAACAATTAACTTAATAATTTATAGAATAACAAAATAACCATTCAGATTTTTACAAAACAAGTTTTCAAAATAGAATACATTAAAATTTTACATTTCACTGTAACGAGGAAAAACACATCCAAGCAGTTTTAATTTTTTAAGAAAAAGTCGCATTAACACATATTTGTTCAGATGAAGTTGTTATGCATCTATATTTGCAGTTTTGTGAGGCTGCTTCGTTTTAATTAAGCTGACATGAATTCAATTCAAAATAATGAGTATTAAAAAAAAAGGCCACTTTCAATGACATAAAACACACAACAGTACATTTTAAGAGTCCAAATGAAGTATTTTATTTCTATCATGAAGTTTCCATAGACATTCTAATAGCAGCTTCTAGCATCTCTTGTTCACTCATTTCTAAAAACAATAAAACATATCTGTTTTAAAAATTGAACACAAATATAATACAGTGCTTTTGCAATGATATTTCACATTATCTATACTATTCTATAAATGCTTATAACTCATCAAGAAGTATTCTATTAAGATGAATTTTGTTTATATAGATATTTTATATACAATTTTTTGGGTTGATTAAATGTTACATATATTCTGCAGAAATGGACCCTTTCTCATGCTCACATTCTTTAATAACTTGATAATAAAATAAAACCAAATAGAGTAGATGGTATAAAAAGAGCAGAAATTCCAAATCCCGAGGAGGATAGATACAGATATATTATTAAAAAGCATATGGTTCATGGCTCATGTAGATTAATAAACTGAGAATTTCCGTGTGTAAAAAATAATTATTAATGAAAGCCTTCATAAACAAAACAATAACTGGAGAGGTTAATCATCTTACTGACATAAATCAAAGAAACAGGGGGATTCGTAGATCAGAATTAAGTAAATGGAAATATTTTTAAAGTAGATACACTGCATAAAAAAAATAGAAGGACAGTGTTTTTTTGCCAATTAATATCTCTTATTTTCTCCTAACTACCAGATATTTATGCAGATTTAGTTTAATGACCCTTTTTTTGATTTTAGGCAAAAATTAAACATCTGCCACTAATATTAATAATAAAATTAGTATATATAATTTCCGATGCGTAAAAAAAGTAGAAGGATACTTGCTAATATATTTAATTTAGTGAGTTGTTCTTTAGTTAAATAGTGATTTTGTACTTTGATTTATCCTTTTCAGTCAAAAAAATCTAATTTGTTTCAAAGTTACGCTGTTTCTCCGTTCTCAGAAATGCCTAAAAGAATACCTTTGAACGATTTTCAAAAAGGCTGAATTTTCGCATATCAAAATGATGGTAAAGGTGTCAGAGAGATTGCTCGATTGTTGCAGGTGAGCCTCAATACAGTTTCAAACTTTATCAGAAATCCTTATAAAAATGGAATGAAAAAAAAGACTGGTAGATCGAAAAAGTTACCACCACGTGATGAAAGAAAACTTGTTCGTGTGCTTAAGAAGAACAAAGGAAATGTTTCAAAGGCAAGAAATCAAGCAGGACTTAATCATGTGACGAAACAAACAGTTTACAACTATATTAAAAGATCTAAAAAATTCATTTTCAAAAAACGGAAACATCATCCTAAGTGGACACAAGCTCACATTGATAACCGTTTAGCGTGGGCTAAGGAGCACATGTCCTGGACTACAGAATGGACTTCTGTGATATTTTCCGATGAAAAGAAATTTAACTTAGACGGTCCAGACGGATATCAGCACTACTGGCATTGTCTGGGGAATGAAGACGAATACTATTTAACACGACAAATGGGAGGAGGGAGTTTAATGGTTTAGTTGGCTGTTGGATACGGAGGAAGGACAGGTCTGGTTTTCTTAAATTGTAGGTAAAAACATACATACTACATTCAAGTGCTGAATTCCGAGCTTCTTTCTTATGGCTCTGACTTGGGAGGTGAAGAGTGGAAGTTTCAGCAAGATGGAGCTTCCATTCACACCGCGACTGGAGTCAAAAATTGGTTCCTAACAAATAATGTGGATGTTTTACCATGGCCAGCCAAAAGTCCTGACCTTCATATAGTGGAAAACATCTGGGCAATGCTAGTTCGTCGAGTTTATGCTGATGGAAGGCAATTTGATTCGCTAACTCAGCTTCGAGAAGTATTGAATGACTCGTGGGACAATTTTTGTCAAACAGAAGTTCAATGTCTATACAATTCACTTCCAAACAGAATATTTGAAGTTACAAAGGCCAATGGGAAGAACATTCCTTATTAAAATCACTATTTTTTCATTCATTATAATGCTGTCCTTCTACTTTTTTTACAAATTTTCAAAAAAGAGAAATTATTTTTGTTGCCATTAATATTTTATGTTTGAATATCATAATTCTGATGTTAAAATTGTATTTTTAAAATATTTGTAAAATGTTTCTAATAAAAAATTTTAATAAAAATAAAATATTTTTCGGTTATTGTTACAAAATCAAGTGTCCTTCTACTTTTTTTAAGCAGTGTAACTGTTGGATTATTCCTTATTCATCAGTATTACCACAAACTTTTGAAACACATTTAATGTTAAGTATTTCTGCAGAGTGCATTCTAGAAAATATGTTTGTAAATATGCTAATAAAGAACGTGATCATAAGATGTTTGGATTTAAAAATGAAATATCAATTTGAGAAATATATTAGAGGCGACTTGGTATATAATATCTTCCCCAACACATGACAAATTTCCTTCTGTAGTTCCCCTGGATGTTCATTTAAAAAATGGACAACAAATTTATTTCAATATAGAAAATATTATTGATCAACAATTCCGAAAAATACATTCTTGACATATTTTCATTTGTCAAGAAAACATCTTTGCAAAAACACTTTTATATGCCAAAATGCTTTCATATTATATATTTGATAGGCAATCTGGAGAATTTAAGAAAAAAAAAGAAATTCTAGTATTTATACAGAACATGTTACTAGAAGAGGACACATGCAATTCATCCTGGTAATACAGAATGTTATTCCTTATGTTTGTTTGTTATTTCATCATTAAAGACATAAGTACAGTTAATGATATGACTTATCAAACATATCAAGCAGCTTGCAAATCTCTTCCACTTAAAACAGGTGATTTACACTGGGTTGAAATATAAAAAAAAGATTATGTTACTGATTACAAATCAAAACTAGGTAAGTTTTCACAATAATTGTATTATTTTGTTACCCTTCTGAACCTAATGAATTATAGACAAAATATAAAAAATAATTATATGAAGATTATGTGAGATAATTGATGAAACTTTATCCTGATATTAACTTAGATTCGTATAAAGACTTGAAAATCATTGCCTCAGAGATTTAAAAAATTTAATTATTTCTATAGGAGGAAATTCTTTAATTCAATATGGGTTGTAGACATCCAATATTAATGATAATTTCAAGATAAATATTTATCTGAAACAAATTATAACAATTTGATCAGATTGGCATTAATTGCTTTTGTCAGAGAAAGTAAAGTCTTAAGAATCACAAACCGACCTGCCGAAGCATCCGGTACTTCAGACCAGGGTTGCGATAGCAATCCCGAACTGTACGATCTTACGGAACTAAATGAAAAGGTAAAACATCGAAAAAACCTCAAGCCGTGAGGAAGTTAAGGGAAAAACTTAAAGGATTCTGACTGGAAGACTTGGCGTATCCACGGACTAACCTTCTTTTTTTTTTTTTTTTTTCTCTCTTTTTTTTTTTTTTTTTTTTATTTTTTTTTTACAAAATGCGTAAAAGAAAGCAACAAAATAAAACAACAAATAAAATACAAAAGGGAGCTTCACATGCCGCTCCAAAAGTAACACAAAAGCAAAACAAAACAAAAGCACACATAAAAGTCTTACTCAACTTGAGTAACATAAAACAGAACATCAAAACAAAACAAATAGGATATCTTATCCCATAAAACAATATCGTAATAAAATATATACTACAATAATCTTATTCTTATTATAAGACCAACTTAACAAAACAGTTTCATATTCCAGTTCTACTGAACTGGTAGATACAACTTCAATATTTACATTTTCATTTTTTTTTTTTTTTTTTTTTTTTAGTCAAGAATCCAATAAAATAAAATAAAAGACAGCTCAACTAGAGCAAGTAACAAAATAACAAAATAAAATAAAACTTCAACACACTATGCACAACATTTTTCAAATATATACAAGGAAATTAATCAGAAATTTTCCATTTCTAAGAAATATCTTTTTTCCATAATGCTTCTTATAATCTCTCTGGATTTTTTATTAACTAATAAAGATCTAATTGACCAGGTTTTATAATCTATAGGAAACTGTAATCTTTCATTCGACCACAGGTGGCAGTCATATATAATGTGAAATCTTGTTTCTTCTTCCAGTCCACATGGACATAAGCTTGTCTTTCCAAAAAATCTATTTTGGTATGAGGCTAACGCCCCATGAGTTGTCAATATCTGATTTATGTAGAAGTCCCCACATACCCTTAATCTGCTTATCTTGGGGAAAATTTGAAATAGGACTCTTCCTTTAGTTGAATTACACCATCTATCTTGCCAAATTGTATCAATTTTCCTATTTAAGATTTTCTTAATCTGCTTTAGAGTAAATTTGATTTCTATATCTATGTCCGGTTTTTCTAAAGCCGCTTTTGCATAAGAGTCGACAGTTTCATTTCCAGTAATTCCGCTGTGGGCTTTAACCCATTCGAATTTGATCTTATTATTGTATAGATTGATTTTATTTTTAAGGCCCTTAATGTATGTATTATCATTTTGTGGGTTAACCAACGCTTCCAATACAGACCTTGAATCGTGGCGACAATTACATTTTTTATGTTATTTAAAATCACATAATCCACTGAACTACTTATGGCTAGCAGTTCTGCGGTGAAAACTGAAGCGTGGTTGCTGATCCTTGTTAAGGAATTGAAAATCTCTTCATTATTTTTGTAATGTACCATTGCATAACCTGTTTTACCAGATTTTTTGGAACCGTCCGTAAATATTATATTCTGATAATTATTCGAGAATTGATCCCACTTAATTGAATCACAGTCCCAAGGAGGGCTAGAAATACTAGTTTCTTCTATATCTTCAACTGTAATAGTGGCATCTTCTAGACTTAGATCTTTGTGAAATACCAGAAGCTCATATAGTTGAGTGAATAATGCTAACTTTATATCTAACGGAGGAACTCCAGACAAGATGTTTAGAGCCTCCGAAGAGACAGTTCTATAGGTTTTGGTAATATTTCTAAGTCCAATTCTCTGCAACTGTATAAGTTTTATGTTTTGGCGTACCGTGTCTGAGTACCATATTTGGTACCCATAGGTGATTATTTTCTCAATAACTGATAAAAATAGTTCTTTCTTAACTTTCGGGTTAAGACCCCATGTTACTCTACTATACCTTTCAAGTTTATGTTGAACTTTATTGATTTTTTCTTTTATATGGTTCAGATGTAGTGTCCAATTCAATTTACTATCTAACACGATACCCAAATACTTCAATTCTTTGGTGTATTTTATTCTGTTATTTCCAATTTTTATTTGTGGAATATAAGTATGTTTCTTTCTTGAAAGAATAATGAAATTACTTTTTTCGTAATTTATCTCCAATTTGTTTGCCTGCGTCCAATTATGTATCTTTTCCAGTGGTTCCAAACATTTCTCCTTAAAAAGATAAGTAGCTCGCTCCTTAATTAGTATAACAATATCATCGGCGAAGGCCTGCAATTGGACATCTTCGCCAAGGTCTAAATTTAATAGGTCGTTTACAAAAATATTCCAAAGGATCGGACCTAAGCACGATCCCTGTGGAATTCCTTGATTGTATGCTATTTCTAAATT
The DNA here is from genome assembly GCA_021605075.1 of Caerostris darwini. Lineage (NCBI taxonomy): Eukaryota > Metazoa > Arthropoda > Arachnida > Araneae > Araneidae > Caerostris > Caerostris darwini. Next base: position 9,484 of record BPLQ01015712.1, read on the forward strand.
ATCATGTAAAATTGATCTATTTCTCAAGAAGTCCATTATAATATAAGTTAGATAAGAAGGAACTGGGAGATTCGCAATTTTATGTAAAAGTAGACTCCAGTTTACTGAGTTAAAAGCATTTTTGATATCTATCGAGATCAAACATACTAATTTATTATCCAAAGCTGCCCTCTCAGCAAAGTCCTTAATATTCTGGATCGCAGTTATTGTCGACCTTTGCCTCCTAAATCCATGCTGCCTTGGGTTAAAAAATTTAATTTCTTCCAAATGATATGAGATTCTATTTGAGATTAACTTATCGAGCACCTTGCCCCAAGAAGACAGTAAACATATTGGCCTGTAATGAGATGCAAGAGTTAATTCTTTATTATCTTTAGGTATGAATACTGCTTTAGCTGTTTTCCATACCTTAGGAAAAATACTCAATTCAAGTAATTTATTAAATAAAGACGTAAACCATTTCCTATTTGCATAAAATATCTCTCTTACCAATTCGCCGGGAATGGCGTCTGGCCCTGGAGATTTGTTATGTTTTAGCTTAGATATAACCCCTTCGATTTCATACGTAGTAAACCTTCTAATTTCTGAGGCCATTAAGGGTTCTTTAGGAATTTGGCGTTCTAAATCAGTCTGTACAGTTTGTTCCTCAAAAATAAAGTGATGTTTGATAATTTTTTGAATTGTTTCATCAAATGATTTGGTAATATTTCCAAATTCATCCTTGATAGGCTTGAATGTTTTACTTCGAATTGTCTTATCAACCATAAATTTAAAATTTCTTCCATAAATATTTTTCATGGTAATGTTGCTCACAAAGGTTTTAAAGCTTTCTCTCTTTGAGTTTAGAATAGCCTTTTTATAATAAGCCTGTAAGTTTTTAAATAACAATTTCTTCTTCAATCTTTCATCTGCGTCTGTTTCCTTTTGAAACAATCTTCTATAGGCTCTTACCCTGGATCTTAACGTTCTAAGTTTGGGATTCCACCATATCGGGTTCATAGGTTTTTGAATTTTCTTTTTTGTCCTTTTCATATTATATGAGGCAGTAGCAGCTTCATATATTGATTTTTGGATTTCTGAGATATACAAATTCAAATCACTTGAATTAATTGTTTCTAAATAATTTTCACTATCTTCCAAAATTTTTGAAATATTAATTTTTATTTTTAACCAATTAAGGTTTTTCAAGTTGATATTAAAACTTGAACGAGAATTGTCATTTATAATCCAGTTTATAGTGATCATATTATGATCGCTATTGGATATATCGTCAAGTACATTTATTTCCAATTGGTCATTTATATTTTTTGACATGACAAGATCTATCCAGCTCTCACCTCTTGACGAACAATAAGTCGGAGGTGAAGCTGGGCTGTTATGTATCAGTACCTCATTGATAGTACAAAAATCTATTACGTCTTGGCCTCTAGCGTCCAAGTCTCTCCTTCCCCAAAGGCCATTTCAATTATAGCATTTTTGCCGTATTTGGTATCATATGTTGTCCTCAATTTGATGGTATCTTTTTCAGTTTCCTCCACGAATTTATTATTGATAGCAGATAATATCTCCTCGTTGGGTGTATCTTTTGACACGTTGAAACAGATAATAGTTGGGTTTCTTAACGCAGGTTTTGAAACCTTAAACTTTTCTTTGATGTTTTCGTTGTTCTCCAATTCCTCTATAAGTTTATTGGCGTCTTCTATATTGGTAGTTTCTACAAAGACTCCACCTCTTGAGATATTTCTTACACTACGAATACCTACTTTTAGGTTATCCAAGCTGATATTTTTTCGCAATTCTTTCTTTGTGTCAACTGAAGATTTATTCTCATCTACAGGTTTTATTATTAAGGAGTGTAACACCTTTTGCTTTCCTGGGGTTTTTCTAAAGAGTTCTTCCCTCTGTTGCTTTTCCAGGGTTGATTTTACCACCTGTGAAAAGGAGGGTTTTTTTTACAAGCATTTTTTCCAACTCATTATTTGCGCCGATAAGTGTATATATGCTCTTGTTCTGTAACTGAACAATCTGCATCATATTAGTTACAAGTTCCCGCAATTGGGCTTTGTCCTTTGCCTTTAACGTCTCCTGATACGTCAGTTCCATGATGCTCTTGAACAGCAAGGTAGCCTTAAGGATACTGTCCTCACTTCCGCCTTCTCCTATCTCATCTTCAATGGATTGACTCATTGTCTTGTAAGATTGAAAAAAAAAAATTTCACTTCCTTTATATAAGTACAAATGTTGTTTTTTTTTTTTTTTTTTTTTTTTTCCCCAAAGTTTTACCCTCTGATGCAATATGCCTATTTGGCCGTGCAATGCACGTTCCCCGGCCGGGACCTCGGGGAGGTAAGGCACCAAGTTAATAACAGTAAGAAAGATTTAAACAAATAAACGCTTTGACAGGAGATAGACTCTAGGCCATTGTCTCCTGTCAATAAAATTTGAAAATCACTGTTATATATATCTTGGCCCCAGTTTAGCAGGACTCCCATCATGTACTATTAAATAGATGCATCAATAATTGTAAGAGAAATTTAAATCCACATTTAACTTGGTATATGTTCCACATTTAAATCAATGTCATTTTTTTTCTCTATAGCCTGTGTTCAATTTAATACAAATATATATATAATGGTTAATTTTATTAATGACATCAAAATTGGGTGAATATGTACACTAAAAATTATAAATTGAAACTAAAACTACTATTAAATAATAACGATTGTTAATCAAAATATTCCATTCAAAATTTAATCACATCCAAAAGAAAAAAAATTATACTGTCATATATAAATATAAAAGAAAAAAAGTAGGTTTTATATAATGTCACAGAGTTAACTAAGGTATAAAATAACCAACTGAATAATTTTATAAAACAAATATACTGTTAACAAGGAGGAAAATATTCACCTTTTTCGGGAGTATTGGTTGACTGTTGCTCAAACTGATAACTTTTTGCTGTATTTTCTGATGAAGAATGACCTTGACTGGTAGAAGCAGATTGAAATTCTACGCAAAATATATATATTTATGAGAACAGTATTAATAAATCTGGATAATAAATTAATATTGAAATCTATGATTAATAAAAGTTCATAACAATTAGCAATAAAGTCTAATAAGTGGCATATACTATCTTGTAAACAATTTCTGATTAATTCCGATGAGAAATTTGTCAATATCATCCTTAATCCGAAATCAAGCTATTAAAGCTTGCATGTAGAACTTATCTTTTGCTTTTTTTAAAGTCTGCTTGACATTAGCGACAGTGTATTATTTCATATTTTATAAAAAAATAAAGTTTGAAGGAATTGATATAGAGAAACTTGCAATTTTCATACTACTGCTTAAAAAAATTATGTTACTTTTTTAAAATAGGGATGAACTAATTCATTTTAATGGAAACAAATTAACGAAGCATACATAGATGATAACTATTCCATTTTGGTAACTAAAATTTAACGCGGAAAATGTTTAAGAGAAAACTTCAGATTTAATAACATATATGATGTTTATTAACTTGCTTTTGATTAAAATGTTAATTACTTGTAATGACACTACTGGTTATTTTTCTAGAGATAAATGTAAAACTCTTAGAAAATATTTGCTGAGAAAGTGCAAGCAGAGATTTATCTCAATAATAAATCCCATACATGTTCCATTCAATTCACATCTAGATATTTCAATAATAATGGTTGCACTTGCAAAAACAATTTTCATTTTAGTACTTGAGAAATAATTTTTTTTTCTATTTTAGAATTGAGAACTTTACTATAACTAATTAATAATATTGAGTATTTGAGAACTATCAAAATAAGAACTGTAACATGATAGTAAATTATTTTCTATCAATGCATCAATCAAGCAATAAATAAATAAAGAACAAAATTTAGAATATAATGCACAAAACTAAAAAAAACAAACTGACTGTAGAGATGGCCAAAGCTAGGTATAATAGGCAAAACGGCATAGATTAAAAAATATTTAATAATGTAAATAGAGAGACAACTTTAAGCTTTTCCAGGTTTACATAATACAAGAAAAATTTACATAAAATCTCTTAATATATTTTTTCTCATATTTGGTTTGGATGCAAATTTTTGAGCAATATAAAAAATATTTATCTGCAATTTCCAATTAAATTGGTTTATGATAATTACTTTATTACTACTAATAATAAGAATTCAGCTTGCATGTGAGTAAACTGAGCAATTAAATAATTACTTAAAAACTATTAATTATTAAAATTATTTTACCACTCAAGCTCATAGATAATGCTACTTCTAAACATTCTTTTTCCATCTGGATAGATTCAGCTAAAGTCCGATTAAGAGTTTCATTGAAAGCTTTTTCATCCTCTTCTTCTTGGTTCATGGAGTAGGGTCCCTTCATTTCAGAAATAAGGCGAGGTGTTTCTCGTTGAACGGCAGGGGTAAGCAGGAGAAGTTTATCCGCAGAACATTCTGGAAGTTTGCCATCAACAATGAATATAGAATACCCTATAGAAAAATTTTGTTTAGAATAATTTGAAAAAGGCAGCATTTATTTTTGAAATAAACAGATTGTTAAAGTAGAATAAGTGATAAGTAGGTACCAACAGCCAATTGTGAGCTAAATCTTTAAATGTCATGAGCAAAATCATAAAATGTCCGCAAGAGCCATCATTGATGCTTTTTTTGATAAACAGATTTCTTTATGATTTAGATTTTCGTAATTTTTTTTTATTTGAGAGTAAATGGAACTGATACAATAAGCCAACAGCTAAAAAGAACAATAACATAATTTAGAAATAAACATATGGCAATTAATTATTTATTGGCAAAATTCATATAAACATATTAATATTTTTTCAGTTGTTTTAAGTATTTTTTGCCTGTACTTGATTTTACTAACTATTAAACACTAATGTGCATATTTTTTAAATCATTTTTTCCCCCTACATCAAATTGTAGCGATATCCGCCATAACAATTTTTTAGATCATAAGTTTTGTAGGAAAAAAATGTATTTAATTTAGATTATAAGATTTGATAGTTGGCAAATCAACGAGAATCTGCAATAAAACTTTTTTTTATAGAAAAAATTGATATATAATTTGTTTTCAAATTATATTTTTTACAAAAGAAGCACCAAAATGTAATTACATTTAACAAAATGGAAAGATCTTGCCAAGAAAAAAGAAAGTTTGTGCTGTTGACACTGGTTTGAAGATATTTACATTTTTTTTTCTTAATTGCTGATTATTTTATTTATTTGTGAAGTTAAGAAATTTAAGAATTTGCAGAAATTTATAAACTAGAACCTTCAATAAGTGTCAACTGAACTGTATGTCATATACAGATTGTAGCAAGATAACAGAGAAAGTCCAAATGGAGAGAAAAATGTCCTCAACATCTGCATGAAGTGGGTATGGTTTTACTTTCTCATCCATCTTTGAAACTTGGTGGTTCAAATAAAATTGTGGAAGTTTATGAAAATTTGCTTATATGTAAGAAATGAAATTCTCCCCAATCTGCAAAATTTGCTGCAAAGTTATAAAAAAAACATTTTTTTTTTTTAGAAGAAAGTATAATACATTTTGATTATTGAAAGATCTAGAAAATGCAGGATAGTATGACCTAAAAATAAACCACCAATTCCATTTTATTATTGCCAATACTGGTTGTCCTACATAAATTGGAAAAAAGGTAATAGAAAAATGTCAAATGTAGAAATAAATGCTCTCAATACCGAGATAGTTTAACTTATTCAACAGTGAACTCAGTTCAAAGATAAAAATATTTTTGATATCAAATGGGAAATATAAAAATATCTAATATTCCTTTTGTGAATTTTTTTTAATTAAAACTTCATTACATAAATATTAAATTGATGAAATTTGTAAAATATCCTTTTTACACAAATCTCTTAAGAGCTATGAAATCATATAACTATACAATACATTATGCCAATGTAATTACCAATAAATTATACTGGCATAACAAATTGTATTATTATTACATAAGTATTACCTTCATTTTGAAGCTGTGCAAGGAATAAGGCTAAAAAGGTATCTGATATCAGTTCTGGCCCTACTAACAAGGAATTCAAGTTAAACCATTGGTTTCCTAACTTTCTAATTGTTATCCAATGATCCCGAAAATTGCATATATAGGCACATTTATTCCTGAAAAAATAAAATCACTATTATTAATTGAAACATTCTGCACGAAATATATTTAATTTTGTTTATTAATAAAAGATATATGATAATTAAGAAAAATTAATTTTGAAAAATTTTAAATATGGTAAAATGCTAACTGGATATGACTATTATTTTTCTCAAAATTAATTATTTTCTTTTATGATTAGTTTTTTTTTCCCATGACAGTTACAGTTCGCCAAAAAAATAAATTTTTTGTTATCCTTTTTCAATAAATGCCTTTCAATAATTTTTTTAACAATGCTAGTCAAATTGGAAGTACATTACAGTCCAACAATAAACAGTTACTACATGTGTGGCATTCTTTTTTTTTTTAATGTAAATATTTTTTTTTCCATTTAATTTTTAAAGATGGTATTCTCATAAAATTAACTGCCATACAAAATAAAAATTAACTTGTTCTTAAATCAAGAAATAAAATAATTGTATCAAAAAGTTAAACCACTATTTAAGTTTTAAAGAAAATAGAATTTTGCAAATGTTATGATTTACTACACTTTGCAAGGAAGGAAAATTCAGGTGTTTCGGAGGCAAAAAAGAAAATTTGCAATGATGATCTAATCTGTGAAGGTAAAACAATGGAATTCTATAATCTATGAAAACTCGTATATAACTTCGGCACACTAATTTTAATCAACAGAACTGTAATTTTTTATGTTTTAAAAACAGTTTTATTTTAATAAGACTTTTCTTCCCCCCTTCCAAATTATTATTCAAAAGACAAATAAAATGTTATGCCAAAACCTCTAGTTATATAAAAAATTATATAGCCAAATATAATTTATCCTCATAAAAAAACTAAAATAATTTGTAAAGGATTACTTTACTTTGCTATTAGAGTGGATTAAGTAATTTAGGTTCATAAAAACCTGCATATGATATGATTTTAACTTAAAAATATTCATAAATGTAAAAGTAAAAATTTTAAAGTAATTTTAAGGCAAGAATTTAATAATTTTAATTGAGCTTTATTAATTAAGTTAAAATTAGGTTTTTTAAAACTGGCAAGTTCAAAAGATAACGATTAAAAAAAAATAATAATAAAAGATTCCTAAAACTTTATAAAGCAAATTCCACTTATACTGCAGTTGAAAGATTGAAAATCATTATTATATTGTGAATATTGTATTATTATATGGTTACATAATATTTGACTACCTTAATTTTAGGACGTTTCTATAGGAGTGTATGTCTGTCGCTAAATCACTGTTTCGGAGCCAGAATAATAATAGTTAAGCAGTGATAATTAACTTGGCTCATTATTAAGGGTTTTTTTTTTATGACAACCTATAATTTCTTGCTTGATATTTGAAGAGATGCAAATTTTCTCAAAAAAAAAAAAAAAAAAAAAATCAAAATTTTATTTTGAGTTACACTTTTTTTTATCACATCAGTTTGAAATTGTTTTGTTTAAATGTTTCATATTTCAAGGAATATTATTTATGCTTTTCTTTCCTTATATATATAGTTCATAATGTACAAATATATTGTAAATAAACTAAAAAGTTCTCATATTGATTTCTCATATTTTAAAAGATAATTTTTAATTTAAGTAAAATAGTTTAAAAATTTGGAACTAATAAGAATGTAGGCAAAGGCCTTCTATTCAACATTCTTAAAAAAAAAAAAAAAAAAAAAAATTATTATAACATTGATAATTATTAAATTATATTAAAGTTGATGATCCATTAAGCAAAAAGTCAAGTAAATGATAATATTTTTGCCACTTATGTTTCTCAATTGAAATTATTCATTTGTTTTGCAGAAATATAAATTTGTGTTACAGAGATTTATACTTTTACATTGCCATCACAACCAAAATGATCTTTCTACTTGATAAGTTTATATATACAGCTAAACATTCCTTAATGTTATATATTGATTTATTCTAGTATATTGTTTTTTTTTTTTTCATTAAAGAAATATAGTTCATAACATTTCCAATCCATTAACTTTTAAAGTATTAGAAAGGAAGGCTTTAAATATAGATAACCTTAATTCGCCTTCCCCGTTCCCTTTTTAATAAGCTCACTGGTAATTATCTCCCCCATCCCCAACATTTTCATTTGATATACATATTCATTATGTAAGATAGAGATAGTTTTCCACTTTTAAGTTATCTGCAAAATACAAAAACTAAACAAATGTACTAATTATTTAGCACTAAACAAAGTTCAAATTATAAATTTTGTTTTGAAATATATGTAATCAAATGGAGAAAAAAGAGATAATTTGTTTTGAAAAATCAAGAAATTTTATGTTGAAAACATCAAAATAAAAAGTCAATAAAATAAATATAATTCATACTAAAAAATAAAAATTAAAAAATTTTGGGGATTGGGAACGTTTAGAAATTGCCATTTTAATATTTATGATTAAAAAACAAGTCAAATATTTGAAGTTTTAAATCTGTATAAAATCGATGTATCACAATATCTCATTATTAGATGTGGGATCTATCAATTTAAGAAACTCCAACATTTCCCAGCCCTAATACATAATGTACTCATAAAATATAAAAAATGGAGGTAACAAAAAAATTTGTCACACAATGGGCTTTTTAAATGATTGATAAAAATGTATTGAAGCTGAAACTGAAAAGGACAAGAAAACTTACGTAGGGTCTTTTCGTGCAGCTTCTGCAAGTGGGTTTTGACTGTTGTATGGAATCAGATCTAGGCTCCAGACCTTCAGTGCACAAGCTATTACCTGTACTGAGAAGTAACCGCTGTCATCAACATTACTGGAAGGCTGCTATTGAAATTTTTAAAGTATTTTAATATTAGTAAACATAAATAAATCGATGTATCGTAGAAATAATAATAATAGTATAAATCATTCCGTCGTAATATTACATTGTAAAACAAATATATAAATAAATCAATTCCTACAAAGAGTAATTTAATATATAATAAAAGTAAATATTGATAGTTTTAAAACTTTAGGTATTAATACTCATTTGCTTTTCTGTTGACGAAAGAAAGCAAAAAATATATTTGTTTCTACGCATTTATTTAATTTAGCCATTTCTTTTCTAAATACTTTTTAAGAAAAATATTAATATTTTTGCTTTATTTCAAACAGAAATTTCCCAAGTATATTTATTTGGTATTTCTAAATATATTTTAATAACTGTATATTCAAATTCAATGTGTTACACAAACTTATTTGACATGATATAATTTCTTAATAAAAGAATGTACTACCAAATAATGAGCATTGATATGTTCTTATTGGAGTTGCTTTCTATTACATAACACAAAGATACAGGAATTTAACTTTTAGGTATTGAAATCCCTTGCTGACAACTAATAAAAAGATGACTTATTTCATACTAGCCAAGTGATGATGGTGGTGGTGGTGATAACAGTAGTTAAAGCTTTAAAATGCTAACTGGTTTAATGTTCTATTTAAATAAATAGTGATATAATTTGTTTATACTATAATAATGATATACTTTATACTATATATATATATGGTAATCTGAATTATACATTTCTAAGTAGTTAACATAATCTTATCTTGATTGGTCTACATTTAACTCAATTTTACTTATATTTGGAAACTTTCATATTGAATATTTTATAATATATATTATGACATGTGAATTTCTTAATAGAGATACACAAGAGACACAGTCAAATTTTTTTATCAAACTGAACTTTCATAATAGATTTCATCTTGGAACTGCACACTGCTGCATAACACAATTTTAATCTTTCGTAATTAAAAATTTTAATTGCATACCCTCAAAAGAAATATTAGATTAAAATTGTTTTACACTGTATATATCAGAGTAGCACCCCCTAATAATTGGAGCCTGATGGCCGAGTGCCTAACGCTCTGCGCCACAGATTTCGGGTTCGAGCCATGGATTTTTATGCGTTTTGAATCCATTTTAAACCGTAGGTCCTGGTCTAATAGGATAGGAGGTAGTGTTACTCGCATCCATAGCATATCTTCAAGCTACATGTACCTGTACCTGCATAATGCTAAATGAGTAACAGTGTTCGTTGGTGCAGCCCACTTTGGGGTGCTCACAGGGGCATGGTCAATACAATCCAGTCCTCAATACAGTAAAAAAAAAAAAAGTAATTAACCAATCCATTTCTGTTTTTAAAATGGATGTTTAGCTATCCACACAACTATATTTGATTATTTGTTGCCTTTTCTAACGGAGGACAAACTATGAAGAAGATTGAAATAATATGGTCATTTATAACTCTAAAATACTACTGAAGGCTGATTGAATCAATATTATTCCTTGTACCATTCAAGAAAGTATTTCCACTTCTTATTAGTTATTAAATTTATTTGTAGTTTATTATATTCTTGAAATAAAATATGAATTTCTTTTTAATGTGTCAATTTCAATCATATTTTTGACTTTCCATAGGGTTATATTTTATTGTAGTGTGACAAAGTTCAAAACTGAAACAAGCCACTTTCCGTTTAGAAAAAAAATGAAAAGCTTACTTGAACAAATTTCCGATAATCTTCCGATTGCAAGCCTCCTTCGGCCATTTGAGAGCGCTCTTGCTCATCAATCTGCCTGGCTAACGCTGCCAATTCAACAGCAGTGAAATAAGGAGCCTGAAGTAATGCATTTAAACAGTGCTGGGCACATAATGATCCTTCTTGCTAAGAAAAGGAATGATAACATAATTTTAATCTCCATGTTTTGAATGTCAAAAAATGCTACACAACAATAATTTATTACAATGCAAGATCAATCTTAAACTTTGTTTGAAAACCTAAAAAAAAAAAAAAAAAAATTAAAATAATTGACCAATCAAAGTGGTTTACTTGTTAAAAATATAAAAATTGTTTAAAATGTTGTCAAGAAAAATTATTTCAGAGTAATTGTGAGATAATACCTTACTAAATTATAATTCTTCGGTAAAAATATTTAACACCCCAAAAAATGATTTGGCATCAAATAATATCACTACGATATTAAAGTTAAGATCTTTCCAAAATATCATATTTTAGAAAAAGATAAGAGAGGTACAATAAAAAACACATCAGAAGACTATTTTGTTTTGATTTTTAGCGACAACATATACTAAAATAAATTTATATTCTATACAAACTGAAAATATGCATTTTAATACATATATATTTGAACCATTATATTTGGGCGACTACATTTCATGCATCTATGAAAATAATAACACAGAAAAGTAAATGCAAGCAAAACTCATTTTATTACAAAAATACCTTTTCATGAAAAATAGATTCCATTGTAACATAAGATTCGAAAAGGATACACTAACACCTTAAAGAACATCTGAAAAAATACCTTGAATTCAATTAAATTTAGAACGATATAAATAGTTGCAATGAGTCCTCAATATTTACAGAAATACAAATTCGCCGTTTCCGTTTACTTTTTATTGATGCCATTTATGTAATTAAAATTCTTCTGACGATGCGATCACTACTATGAAACAAAATAAAAAAAAAATAATAATATATATATACCTTCTTATTGTCAGATTATATAATGAAATATATTAAATATTTTGAAAATAAAAATTTTTTTTACCCTTACAAAGAAAGGGTCTGTTCTAATTGAATTCAGCGTGGTTAATAAAATTATTGAAGTACATTATTCATTAATGTCGTAACAATTACATATTAAATGCTGAAATTAATATTAGGTAAAATCATTGTGTAGCAATTAAATAGAGAGCGTGTCTCTATTCGGAAGAACAAAATGCCTGCCATCTGTTTCGTATTTCAGATCGGCTACATCGATGTTTGTCTCTTTTTATCCGCAAACCTGCGAAGCAATTTTGAAATTCTTCTTCCTCAAACATAGAACTATTTAACTACGAGTTTACTAAGATAAATAGGTATAAAAACTAAATATTTTGCTTATAGTGTTGTTCATTTTTTATAAAATATTATAAAACATTACAAAAAAATTGCATAAAGGTACTTTATCTGTTGTACATTGTACTTTATCTGTTAAAATTTTGGAAAAAAATAACTTTAAATGCAATTTTTTAAGGAATTTCTTTTTCTAAATACTTTATTTGCTCTCCTTTTTTTGATTGCAATATAAAAAAATATTCAAAAATAAAATAATTAAATATGTATTTCAACATCTTCTGCAATAAAAATCTTATGAGTAAAAATTTTTAAATAAAAATGTGTGATACTCAAATGCGGGCCAATTACTCCTTACATTCCTCCCGGAAGGTAATTTCCTCTCCTTATGACTGTCGGTGAACTGTTTGTAGTAGTTATAAGTGTCTTATTCGTGGCCAGTTGCAATGTAGGAAGCTAGCATACAGCAGAATTGAGGTGGCTTCTACCTACAGATGCTCCATCACAACAGAAGCTGCTTCCTTCCCCTTCAATCATGAGTACGTATGGGCTCGTGGGCTTGGCCTACAAATGTCTGCCAAGTGGGATAAGAAACAACAACAACAAACAGAATTGAGGTTCGAATCTGTTGACATTGTTGCAATCATTGCTTTCAGAAACGAGGAGACTTGATGAAGAAACCCTCCTCACATTGAAATTACTGCTTGGTGACGGCTTTCCGGGTTTTCTCCCGTAAGACACACAAATGCAAAACATTATTCCTAAAAGTGCTCTATGCCTTTCGTGTTCTATATGAAGCCCACTGATGTTCCACCCTCTCTAGTAGGAGTCTATGTAGCCCTAGGTACGGGAGTGAGATATGGATGAAAGATACTAAAGTTATATATAAATGGAATATCAGGCTCAGATACCATTTTCGAGGTGTTCATTAAAAATTACACCGCAGTGGGTGTACTACTACAACTATTACTACTACACCACACCACATCACTGTGCCTAGAGCTGAGTTGCCGCTTTACAGTTTGGGAATGATATGGGTGAGAAGTCTGATTGGGCTCTGGGACTCTTTACGCTCATTTGAGACTGTCACCTACTGCTTAAAGTGGATTCCGGACCACTACAAACATCCATGGCACCACTGGTACTCGAACCCGAAACCTGTGGTACCAAATGCCAGGTCGCTAGCGACTCGACCATTAGGCCCGCACAGTTTGGGTACAATCTAACAGCCTCTTCTCGACAGGGCCGGCTCTAGGTTCTAAGCAAAGTAGGAGACAGTTAAGGTGGTAACATTTAGGATCGCCAAAACCAACAAAATTAGTGCGCAATAAGCAATAATAATAAATAAATAAACACAATCCACAAAAATATACCCCGTTTATAAAATAAATGAGTAGTACAATCAAATGCAACAGGAAGGGACAGACTTCTGGGCATTCCTGTATATTGGTATCCTGTATTCCTGTATATTCCTTTTCCACCTACCTATAAAAGAGCCAAAGTCAAAACATTGCTTTCATTTATACAACAACGTCCGGGTGTGGTTGCGATACAGTTAATTTCAAGTATAGAAAGCGTGGAAATTGATTTTTAGAGGCAAGTGGGTAAGTATTTATTTGCCATACATCCAACATAAATTCAGTCAATGATTTTTATGTTTAATCGCGATTTTCTGCAGAACTGTTTAACAGATTTCAGTAAAATATTTTTTCAATGTAACTCCATCGATTTCTAGCATTGGAGTAGATAAGGAGGTACTTCTTCCCTGGAGGGTAGAGGATTCAAAATATGCTCCAAAACATTAAAGCGAATTCTAGGATAAAAATATACTACTATTTTTTTCTCTGTTAGTTGTTGTTGTTATCGTGTCCTTCATGGAAGGAGGGAAGATGAGTGCAGCTTTTGTTCTGATGGAGCACCCGTAGGTAGAAGTATGACTTCTGTCCGTGACGCTCTTACAGTCATAAGAGACCGGGACCTACTGTTTAAAGTGGATTCCGAACCACTACAAACATCCATGGCACCGCCGGGACTCGAACCCGAACCGAACACTCGGCCCTTCAGGCCCTTTCTTTGTTAGTAGGTAATAGTTTTGGAAGTAACAATGCAGGCAGACACTTTAAAAGAGAAAATAGGATTTTTTTTCGTTTTGTTTTTTGTTTTGTAATCGTTTGGAATTTTATAGTTATTTATTTCTTATTATGAGTTATATGATATAGAAGAAAAAAGGCATATTTGCAGGAAAACTTAGTACTTTAATATATGTTATAATGTTATATATGTTAATAATTTATATATATGTATATATAAATTGTAAAAAAATTGTTGAAGCTCGTAGTGTGGCACTTTTGGGTTGCCTCAGTCGGCAAAAATGGTAGGACCGCTCCTGATACCCGATATAGCCTGAGTAACTCAGAGTCTGACAACCAATTGGGGAATTACTTAGGTCATCCACTATTCATAAACTACATTTTTATTTCTAATGCCCACCAAAGATTTATTTTTTATTCCGAGTTTGAATTTGGATAGAGTGAAATAATTTTTTATTTGTTATTGTTTTAAAATAACCGTTTTAATTATCTATGAAGGCAAAGGCCCCTCACTGCAAGTAAACTCATGCATCTTACTGCTTGCCATCTATCTGCCAGACTGGATTGTGCATGCAGGCAAGGTGTGCAATACTCGAAACTCAAATAGGAAATCCAGCAAAAAGTTAAGCAGCGAACTATCACCAGCGAATAGTTCGAGCACCCATACCTATAATCGTGGATGCAGAGGGCTGATGGCCCAGTCCTTAACACTCTGGCACTCGATAACACAGGTTTCGAGTTCGAGTCCCGGCAGTGCCAAGAACGTTTGTAGTGGTTCAGAATCCACTTTAAGCCGTAGGTCCCTGTCTAATAAGATCGTAGAGCGTCTAGTAATGTTACTGGTTTCCGAAGCATATCTTCAAGTTGCACGTGCCCCCTGGGTAGTGCTTAATGAGTCACAGCGGTGCAGCCATTTGCTTATGGCATGAAGATGAACTGTCTCTGTATTGCCAACTGCATTAGAATAACATAATTGTGGACCCCCTATTCCAAGAATAACTTTTTTTTCCTATTTTATAATGTCTTACAAATTTTCTTGCTGGTTTAATATCAATGGATTCTTATTAGTTATACTGGAGGTTTCTTATTAGTTTAATTAAGTAATTTATTGTAGTTGTTGTTCTAATACAACTGGCAATACATAGACCGTGAATCTTTATGCCATAAGCAAGGGCTGCACCGCTGTGACTCATATAGCATTGGGCAAGGGACACGTGTAGCTTGAAGATAGGCTACGGACGCCAGTAATACTACCCGCACAACGCTCTATGATCCTATTAAACTGGGACCTACTGCTTAGAGTGGATTCCGAACCACTATAAACATCCATGGCACCGCTTGGAGACTTGAAATACCTGCGGTGCCGAGCGCCAGAGACTAGTTCAGGGGTCTCCAAACTACGGCCCGCGGGCCAAATCCGGCCCGCCAGTGTCATCAATTTGGCCCGCGACAGCGAATAGCTTATTGTTGCTGTAATAAGTTGGATAAAAAAACACAGAAGGATAATAACTCGGTTTTATTTACTTGCTAGGTAAAGCTTAATGATAATGTAAAATGACTTGCTAGGTAAAGCTTAATGATAATGTAAAATGACTTGCTAGGTAAAGCTTAATGACTTAAGTAAAGCATAATCCGCAGAAAATTTAACTTAAGCATAACAACTAACAATTAATTTAAATGAATCTCACTAACATTATAGACGTGACCGCGGTTACCCAGGAGCAAGGAGGGAAGAGGGGTGCAGCTTCTGTTCTGATGGAGCACCCGTAGGTAGAAGTCTGACTTCTGGTCCGTGACGCTCTTACAGTCATAGGAACCCGGGACCTACGGCTTAAAGTGGATTCCGAACCACTACAAACATCCATGGCACCGCCGGGACTCGAACCCGAAACCTGTGGCACCGAGCGCCAGACACTCGGCCATTCAGGCCCTGACTGTGATCAGCGATCGTGGGATTTACGTTTCAAGATTTCTAATTTACCAGAGTATATAGAAGGTCGTTTTATGCTAAATAGGTTTCAGTAAAATACCTATTAGGCATAAAGTATAAGCTTTTTTATTTTTAATAATTTCCGGGCAGCGATTTAAAAAGAAATAATTGCGCTGCCTAATTTGTTTATTTCAGATGGAAATATAAATTATTGAATGAAAAGCAATTTAAGTTATAAAATTGAAGTACTTTAAAAGGTTCAGATATTTCAAATAAATTTAATGCTAGTCAATTGCACAGTAAAAGCGAATCCTTATGAATTTTTAAAAATCTAATTCAGTATTAGTAAATGATTAATGATTCTTTAGATTGCTGAACTCTTAATAATGCTTGACTTTTTTTAGAAATTTTAGAAAACAATTTAAATGAATAATAATAAAATTATGCAGGCTTTGGGGACCAACTGCTTAAGTATTTATGCGTTTTGGATGATTTAAAATATAACAAATTTTAATAATTCCGCTTTAACAGAAAAGTCATATGAAATCAGAGTCATTATCTTTTATATGACGGTAAAGATTCCAAGTCAATTGGACTACCTTGAAGTGGATAAACTTCCATCAAAGAGATATTTTACTTTTGCAAAGTAGTCAGAAATTTGACAAAAGCATCTTTCTTCTGCTGTTTTATTAAAATACTTTTTATTTGTATGCGCTGCTAAATGCTTTGAATAAATGCATGGAAAGACACATTAGAAAGCAATAATTTACTTTTCACTTTAAAAGAAAGGACAAATTAAAAGCGAATACTAGTTTTACTAAATCTTCTTTATTGCCACAAATCGATGCACGAAAACTCAATGAAGAAAATATTTCAATCATTGCTGTTATGTTTCCATTTGATTGGTGTTAATTTAACGTATAAGAAAAGTACGGAAAGCACAGTGCTGTGTTCACATAGCATCAGAAGAATCGTCCGATACGCATCTCACTTTTCGATTTTGTTTGAATTCACGCAAACTTTGATAGGATTTGCTTTATTTTGGCACACGAAGCAACGGGAGGTGCCCGGATTCGTCCATTTAATATTAATGGTATGTTGTCGAAGATGCATACTCAGCAGAGAAGAAAAATTATCGGTTCTAATAGACAAAGCGTCTCGAAATTCTGATGCTGTAGAAGCCAAAAGAAAGAATAGAACACTGCGCTGCATTCGCATACTTTGCGCTCTGACGTTTATAAGCATCCTTTTTATTTCTGTTGCCTACGTTATGAGTGACAAACGTGGGGATGCGTTTATCATGTCTTTGAAAAAAATTAAAGCAGTTGAAGGTTACCTCGATTCTCATAGCAAGTTTTTTTCAGTCGTGTTTAATATTGTATTCATTTTTTCCGATTACAGCCTTCACATTTTGTACGGTCTCTTCGTAATCTTCTACAATTTCTTGTGCTACGCCGCCATACAACACTTGAACAAACTCCATGGCCTGCTGAAAAATTCCCCGACGGAAAACGAGACTGTCCTGCTGATTCGGAAATACGATGGCGTTCTTCGATCCATGGAGTCTATCGAGAATCTGCTTTGCTTGCCCATGTACTTCGTTGCGCTTTCCTTGATGGTAGGTTTGTTCCGAATCGGGTACGCCTTGTGCTTCTTTGGAAAATCTGACATTCTATTTTATGCCTACTGCTGCTCCAGCTTGTCCTATCAGTTCTGCCTTATGGTCACAATGATCATGTCAGCATCGGAAGCCAACAGGGTGGCCGCCAAGTGCAGAAGTCTGGTGGCTTCCCTTCAGAAACCGTTCGAAAAAGATTCTTCTAATCTCTTCTGGAGACAACTGAACGTCACGCGAAAGGTCCAACTAACCCTGTGGAATACATTTATTATTGAAAGATCTCTGGTTTGGGATGCATTGGGAACCCTATTTACGTACGGTATTCTGATGGGGACTCTCATAAGCGTGAACGAGAGCTAAGAGTCATCTCAGATGGGTATCTCTGAGCATTCTGAAAGAGAACAGCTCAACAATTCCTGACATCCTTTCGTTGCTTGCAAAGTGATGCCAAACGATTTATTTACATCGTTCGCCACACTTTAACGTCGCATACTTTCACCATTAAACCCGATTATGCAAATTTTATGCGAAATGCATAATTTAATAGAATATTTGATTATCTCTTTTTAAAATACAGGGTGATTATAATTAAAGTTCCACTTTCAAAATGCTGTAAAACGAGAACCACTCGTACCAATGAGTTCAAATTTGTACTGAAGAAGGGGGAAACGGTATGGCATCAAAAACAGTTCCAACAATTTTTCCCATTCAATTGGGTATGATCTTGCCGTGGTGGATAGGTTTTCCACTCGCAGTGTTACAGCTGTTGAATGGCTTGGAAATCATTTTTTCGCCAAAAAACCGAAACAATCCAGCACATTGAACACTACAGTGGGTTTAATGTGCAACTCATACCAAATACGTTGTTATTTCGATTCAGAATATCACTGGCAGCCGAATTAACTTTCTTTTTCCCCCTTACAGCGCCATCTATTAATACACTTAGGAATGTTATTTGATGCCGTACTGTTTCCCCCTTCTTCAAGTAGCCTCAGTTCAAATTTCAACTCATTGTGACGAGTGGTTCTTTTTTTACAGCATTTTGAAAGGGGGACTTTAATTATAATCCCCCTGTATATTTCAAGAAATTTGATTTCTAATTACTAAAAAATAGTTTATTTTTCTTTCACAAATTATTTGCAATCTAACTGAGCTGATATATATATAAAAAATTCTTAACTCGACGAACAATTATTGTAATTATTGTATTTTCTACAGCTTCCTTGTATAAATTGCAGCATTTGTCAAAAATTTTCTCACTAAATTGTTCAGTCACCAGCTTTTAAAAAAGTGTTTCTTATAAAATTCTGCTGCATTACGTAAATAAAATGACTAATAAATGTTTGTTAACTAGAATTATAAATGGTTATGTCTTCTCAATTTGTATCTGTATCTCAGTAGCATTTTTATATATTTTTTTTCTTCCTCTTTAAGCATTCGCAGGTAAGTGTAGAAATAATTTATACATAGCCTAGACATAAGTCTTATACATAAGTCTAGAAATAATTCGTACAGAAATAATTTATTTTTATAAGCTAGATTTATCTTATTTTTCTATATATATTTTTAAAATAATTGAAATTCAATAATATAATATTAGGTTGGCAACTAAGTGATTGCTGATTTTGTCAATAGATGGTCTTAACATATTCTTTTGTTTCGCCAACGTGTTTAAAACACCTAGCCTATATTGTTTTCTTGTTGCTCGGACTTTCGCCTTTAAATTAGTAAAAAAAAGAAAAATTGTATATATTAGTTATTTAGTTTCGTTTTTATATCAATTTCAAACTGGAAGAACAAGAAGACATATTTTATTGTATTATTTCCGAAAAGGCAAGAACGCATCACAAGCACACGAGAAGTTATGTGCCATATATGGGAACGAAGGCTTGAAAGAAAGGCAGTGTCAAAATTGGTTTGCCAAATTTCGTTCTGGCGATTTTTCATTAAAAAATGCGCAACGATCTGGCCCTCCAGTTGAGGTGGATGAGATCCATATCAAGGCCATTATCGATTCAGATCGTCATAGCACAACACGTGAGATTGCAGAGAAGCTCAATGCATAGCATGCATGCATTAAAAAAATTTAAAACAGCTTGGCTCTGTCAAGAAATTCGATTTATGGATCCCTTAGCAACTTAAGGCAACGCATTAGCATCTGCGATTCGCTTCTAAAAGCACATCGGAGCAAAGCACCGGGACCTAAGTTTTAGAGAGAATTCCGAACCACTACAAACATCCACGGCCCCGCAAGCTCTCGAACTTGAAACCTGTGGCCACGAGCGCCAGACACTTGGCCATTCAGGTCCCAAATGTATTCAATAATTAAATATCTATGTACAATAATTAAACATATTGTTCAAAAATTCAATATCTGTGTTCAAGCATTATCTAAGCTCAAATCTGATGGCCAAGAATTAGATATCTGTGTTTAAGAATTAAACATCTGTCTTCCATCTGTTTTCCATTAGAACTGGAAAACCTGCTTTTTACTTTAGTTAAAAACTTTTGCGTTTGAAGTTGAAAATGGCAAAAAAAAAAAAAAAAAAAAAAAAGTGATCCATATCTTAGATACAAAAGAAAAATTTAAATTTCACCTCATAAATATATAAAATAAGATGTGTAAAACGAGAGTCATTGGTCAGTTTCAGCCACCGGCATTTCCGTTTCAGTGCTGAAAAAGAATGCAGTTCAAACTCTCCAGCTCAGAGCAAGTTTCCAAATATTCGCTTGTCATGGGTCGTCAGAATGACACTGAGACAGGGGTGGCCAACCCAAAAGATCTTGCCGGACACTTTGGACATGCATCCTAACTCCGCTGGCTGCATCTAAAATTATATATCCCCACATTAGATTTAGACCCACTATAGACAATGGAAACAGAATGAGGTATAATTTTTGTGTTTACTATTATTCTTACATGTACACATAGATAATATAATAATGACGATACTAAACGCACTTGCACACTGAAAGAAATATATAACATTAAAAATGGAATATAAAAATATATATAAATATAAACGAAATAAAAAAAATGAAATCATTCAAAAATATTTATTTGACTAGTGCGATATGTGTTTTTCCACTCTTTCACTTAGCTTTTGCAAATCGATCTCCATTTGGGTATTTGCACAGCGTAATGGGTGTTGCGTCCGTATGTTTGAGCTTGTTATATGTTGGGTGCATTATATTTCAGAAAAAGAAAAAAAACTCTCAGGTGTCAGTTGAACCAAAAGAGATTTCTCAGTTATAAAAATCTATTTTTGATTCTGATGTTTAAAAAATGTGTTTTAATTCAATTTATTATCGTAAGTCAATCAGTTCCATTTGGAGATATTCTGAGGCCGACTCGATTTCAACATGAAAGGGAGATGATTGTATTTCAAAACTTTTGCTGCATTTGTCTAACTCTAAATTAGGCAGCTAATTTCGACAATTAATTTTTGACATAATGTAAAAATTTAACTGTCGAAATTAGTTACACATAATGTCAGAAGTCGAAATTAATTACACAGTTACACATAAAGTATTTTTTTTAATACATTGGTTTTCACTACTTTGGCCATTCTAAAATAAATATATTTTGTAAAAGTGTGGTAAATCTCATGGGCCGGAAAAATGTTCAAGCCGGGCCGCGGGTTGGTCAGCTCTACACTAAGATAAAATGAATGACGGCGGCTCTAAACTTTTGGGTCAGTAACACCCTAGACTGGATCCATCGGTTAGGACGCAAAAAAAAAAAAAAAAAAAAAAAGAAGATTCAGCTGCTCGGAATAAAATTAGTTGGATTTGCTAATTCCAATTCTAAACCTTGACAGAATTATGAGCAGTAATCACCATAGTGACAAGAATGGCAAACAAACAATCAGTGAGCGTCATAGTAACACAATTAGCAAAACACGAATAAACTAAGAGAGCAAAAAAAATGTCGGAATCTAAAATTATAAACAAATAAATTGAAAAAAAAGACGACAGTAATGAGTAGTGCTGCTTCAAATGAAAAATTATGCCATTTCCTATAATTTCCTTATAATGGAGGATGGAAATCAATACATTTATTGGTAATTTAAATCATTAGTTATTCTATTAGTGATTGAACATATAATTTTATGCAACAAATAAAATTTTGTAATATAATTTTAATTCATTGAAATATAATTAGTAATATAATTTTGCTTTAATGGATAAAATTGTCTTTATCTAGCATTCGCCCTATTTCTGAATTGCTTCCCACTGTTTTCGAACATTAGAAGCAGAACTCATTATAATAGTTATCTTACTGCTACTTTAATTATACTAGTATTACTACTTTAGCATCGAATTTTACAGTGCAATCGTCAAAAAGTTTTCGAAGAATAAATTTATCTTCGCAGTATCACATGCAGTACAAATGTTTGCTATTCAATAATCATTCAAATAATCATTAGTATCATTATTGTTATTATGTTATCTATGTTTACATGTAAGAATAATGATAATCACAATAATAATAACTCGTTATGGTTCAATTTTTCACTCCAAAAAAATGTCTACAGTGGGTCTCCATATAATAGGGGGATATATCATTTTATATGCGGCCCGCGGAATTTGGATGCATTTCCAAAGTGGCCCGCAAAATCATTCGGGTTGGTCACCTATGCTATATCTAATACCGCAAATAACTTTATGAATTATATTATTATTATTTACATAGGTGACATTCGTATTCCACTAACATATGCCACTGGATAGTTTAACTAAGAAAGACGCTTCGCATTTTCATGTTGCAGGGAAGGAAATGCAGAAATGCTCTAGAAGCACGACCATTTTGCACAACAAAAACACACAGTAGTATTCGTTACACTGAAAAATACCATGCTCTTCAAAGGAGCACATTCAAATTGTATAACAAATAGTAGCATTCGCTATACAAAATACTTGAAGTGCCTAAATTCGTTATACAAACCCTTCAAAGGAAAAAAAAAAATGAAATTGTTCAAAATCTGCATAAACTGCAGCAATGAAACTGATAATCTTTAGACAAATATAAATATCAAAAGGGTGAAAGGCCAGAAATGGCAGATCAGAAAAAGAAAATAAATATTTATACAAAATATACGATAATTGGATGTGAAATAAGTTGTATAAAGTATAATATATATATACAATGTTAGTTAAACAAGAAGTACAGCACTAATAAGTTTTTTTTTTGCCAAACTAATTTTTTTTTTTAAATTTCTACATTATAGCTAAGAAATCACTTTTAACTTTTAAATAAAAAAAAAAGAGCTCAGGAGTTAGAAAAGCCCTATAGTCCATTTGATTACATGCAGATTGAGGCAAATTTACGTCTTTCAGATGAACTTTATAAGAAGAACACCTCTATAGATGTTTTGAGGGTCTATACACTTGATACTATTGATACAAGATACCCAGAATCTGAATGGTTGCACGTATACACAGATGGCTCCTTTTATGAAAATCTCATTACTGCAGGTTCAGGAGTCTTTTCGAACTTTTTCTCCTTCTACGCTTCAGCTGGGAAATATCGAACATCTTTTGATGGAGAAGTGGAGGCTATCCGAATTGCTTTGAAGTATTTACTAATTTTCCAGGATAGATTCAATAGAGTGGTTATTTTGTCTGATTCACAAGCCGCAATTCAGGCTATTAGTTCCACCAAGCCACCTTCATCAGAGGAAATCTCCCACTGTCAAAAGCATTTGCAGGAACTGACTTTAAAAATGAAACGGGTGGTACTTCAGTGGATACCTGGCCACTGTGGCATTTTTGGGAACGTACAAGCAGATTGTCTAGCAAAAAGAGGCTCAAAACTACTTCAAACGAGATCCTCGTCACTGTCCCTCCATTCTATAAAACTTTATATCAAACAAATAATGACTAAAAACCACAAGCTACAAATTCATGATGTGATCAAGTCAAAGCGTTGGAGAGCTGAAGATCTTTTAGCAATACCCAGCAATCCGCGACGACATTCTGTCGCCCAGTTCCGACTTCTGACTGGCCATGACTGTCTAGCAGAACATCTCCATCGCATTAAAATATTTTCGAATCCTGGCTGCCCCCTATGTGGTTCAACAGACCCAATGAACAGAGACCACCTCCAACGATGTGCGGTACTTGACGGCGACTCGGAGACAGCGCTTTACTGGCGTGCGAGAGAACTCTTAAGGCAATGACTTCGGTCATCTGTGCATTTTCTGGACATTTATTCTTTTGTATTTTTTCCCTTGTTATTTTTGTTATTATTACTATTTTTATTCTTCTTGTACTTGCCTTGCCATTGGAAATAATAAAAAAAAAACTTTTAAATATAGTAAATTTTGAAAAGCATTAAAGTGACACATTCAAATTTTGCGAGTTCCTGGTGAATGAGGAATGTTTATGGAAAATATCTGCCTAAATTTAATTATGATAATTAATTACAATAAAACTAGAATCAGATAGCTTTCAAATGTCTAATTATATTTGGTATCAAACAAAACTTTTCACTTGAATTTTTCTTCATTCTTTTCCTAAGGTTCCCAGTAAAATTCCATAAGTCAAAAGAGTGCCCAGACTGGACAATAAAAGAGATCTACTCAACACATAGAATTTCCACAGGGTCAGGCTGTTGTCCTCTATGAGATCTCCTTTGATTGAGAATTCCATTTCCTTTCTTAGAGTAGGTACTCGATACGGCAAGCATTGAATGAGACCCGTGGCTTCATTGGCCGCTTCGTTGGTGAGAGATCCTGAGATGATCACCAATACCAGTATTGACGAGTAAAAACAACCTGAAAACACCAAGGCAAGAAAAACCTCCAAAGTTTTAGATTCTTCAAACGCCAGGATGTAGCCAACCCAAAATAATCCGATCATGCCCATCAAGACCGATATGAAAGCTGGCCGCGAGAATTCTTCGTCCATTTTGCTTATGCTTTTGGAACTTTTAAAATACATGTCCAGCAACTGTTCTTCGTCGGAAATGTTGGCGGCCATTTGACGAATCAGATGTTTGAAAAAGATTCGGATAAATATGCACAGGAGGCTGTAGTAGGTGGCAAAAAGAATAAACACTATGCATGTTATGGAACAAAAAAGGAATTCCACATATTGAAAAGTGATGAAAAAAATTGTAGCTTCTATTCTAAATAATTTCATCGTGGAATCCATTTCGAATAGATATCTTTGCGCTTCAGACACGTTGAGACCTGTCATGAAAACTGCGATGCCCCAGAGGAATAGCAGAAACAGGAAAAAGAAGATATAAATCATGAATGGATATTTCTGTCTTCTGAAACTTCGTTTGGGTAGCATTTTATATATGTCGTTTAGGTCTTGGGTTAGGCTTAACATCATAAGACGTTTCTTATAAAAGGATACATAAAACAACTCTATGAATGCTATCAGAATCAAATGCGCTATTTCGTTTCTTTTATCCGGTAAGTACAGGACATTGATTAGTTGAAACAAAAATCTTATCCAAAAAATATTGATAACGCAATATTTCGGGACACTCGAAAAATAACTCATTATTTTTTTAATTTTAATTTTCCTTCTATTTCGTTCTAATGCAATGGAACTCTGAAATTTGGAATGATCCATCATTTCTATGCCAATCAAATGAAGAAAAATGAAAACAGGTCTAAGTTCTTTTATGAGTAAATTTTCTGAAATATTGCTTGATGCCATGGTTTCACTCGAAATTCCAATTTCATGATTATTTGAAGAGGCAATCTTCTTTCGACGAATTCTCTTCTGGAACAGTTTCATTTTCAAAAATTTAAACATGGCTGATTCACTTGTTCAATTACTTCTATAGTTCCAAAGAATATTTAAAACAACAAAAAAAATTAATAAAAAAAAAATTATATCCCTGAACTTTCAACACGTGCAGTGGTACGATCGGATTTTGATTTCTACTCTCTATTTAGATCATATTTTTGCAACAGTCGTTCGTCGATCCTTGTTGTGGTTTAGGAATAAAAACACATAGCACTAGTGGACTGTAAAAACACGTCTGCTTTATTCAAAAACCAAACGCACACTTTCTCCCTCCAGGCAACTCACGCTGATGGGATATTTACATTATCGGGCGCTGGCTTCCACTTAAAAAATTTTTTTTTTGACTATGCAAATGGAGAGCTATTTATCCATGAGGCAACAATCCTCTTGAACAAAAAAGATTTAAATTTCAATGACCTATAACATGGGCAATGTTTTGTAAAAAAAAAGTGAGAACATTAATATTTATTTTACATTCGAACAATCGATGAATTGCGTTATGAACTCAAAGGAACGAATACTTTGACTACAGGGAACTAGAAGAAACTGAAAACGTTACTTGGAATTCTATTAAAGCGAAAGTTTCTTCTTCTTTCACGTAATTTCAATATTTTTTTCTAATTCAATAAAAAAATATTTTCTTCGTTGAATTTTTGAAGTTCAGTCGTTTTTTTTCATTTGCTTTCACAAACAAATATGACTAGTATCTTACAATATATTTTTTTACACGAACAAAAAAATAAAGGTCTAAAAAATATAACCTCAATTAGCACATTAAAAACTTGACAATTAATTACCAATTTCCTTATAAAAGTTCATCTTTCACGATTACCGGAAACTAATGCTAATAGAGACGTTAGTTTTAGTACAGAAATCGTTTCACCATTGCTGCAATACATAACATGAAATAATAATTATTTCACACGAGCTCATATATAAATCGCGAATTAAGTATATTTCTGAACGTGATTTGTTGGGAAAGTATCATTTTCTGTCCCTTTGTTTCGCTTCTCTTTTCTACTTAGATTAGGGGCTTTTAAATAAAATCCATTATCAAGTGATTTGTACCCGTTTTTAATACAATTTAGAACCTAATTAAAAGCAAATATTAGATAATAGGAATTTGTTTTATATTTTCGATCTCTATGCACTTTTTTTTAATATAGTTTAGAAAATTCCCGTTCTATTTGAAATTAGAGTACATTATATTATCGAATTTGACTTTGGACAAATTTGATATTTACTTTTATAATGAACCAAAGTTTGGAAAATAAATATTTATCCAAATAAAATAAAGTAAAACAAAATGTGGATTCATTTCCAATAATTTCCCCTAAAGCTTTTTACACTATTTATTCTGCATCATAAATTTTTTTTTTTTTTATGGAAGAGTTTTGCCCTTTTTTTTCCATTTACAAATGTATTTAATTTTAACAAGAGATTGAATCAAGTGAAAGAGACTTGTGTGGAACAGTTGATGGATCAATATTTGAAACTGTATTTATTGCATCCATTGCTACCTTGAAATCATGCACGTTATTAATTTAAATTATTATTTTTTCAAATTATTTTATTTGTGTCTTAAAATCATTTCTATCCAGGGACCTGCACATGGTCAGGAATGGCACACTAAAGGTTCAGCGATATAAGAATGAGATCCTCAGACTTAATGTACGCTGCAGCTATCGGGAATGAATTCATTCTAATGGACGATAAAGCTAGGCCATATCGTCACATGAATTATATTGGATAATGGATTTATATTTGACAAAAGAATCTTTCGAATGGATTGGTCAACGTATTCCCCAGACGTGAACCCAATAGGACATATTTGGGACATTCTAGGGATGATAGTTGCTTATCACCCCCAGAATTTTTTGTTCATTCACAAATTTCCTCATTAGTACTTGTTCTTTATTTCTTCTTTTCTCATATCTTACAACACCTACTACTGTGCCCAAAATGTAAACCAATTTTTAATTTAAATTTTCCGGGCATATGCAATTTCAATTTTTTTTTCTTTTTTGGGTTGTTGGCACACTGCTCACACTGCATTGATTCTTCGTGATTTTTTCGCCAAAAATGAAATCAATATCGTTCCACAATCACCGTATTTACACCGTACGACTTCTGGCTAATCTCTAAACTCAAAGGACCACTCCGGGACGCCGTTTTGAGTCGATTGAAGAGATTCAACGGGAATCGTCGTGCGCTTTGAAGGCCATCCCTGCCGATGGCTTTTCAGCATGCATTGAGGATTGGGGAAAAACGTTGGCACGAGTGCTTCGTGTCCGGAGAGGATTACTTTGAAGGCGATGAAATAAATTTGGAAGAATAAATAAAGAGTTTTTGAAAAAAATAAAAAGTGGTGTTACTTTTCGGGCACAGTAGTATACGTCAATCATCAAAGCATTTCATCATCTACAGTTTATACCCAAAATCATTATATCCCCTAATTATTTCGAGCAGTCTATGAAAGTTATTTCACATATTATTATGAACATCCATATGGTAAGATGTAATTAAAACTAAAGGGAATGTATTGAAATTCATATAACGGATGATGTTGAAAACAATTTTATGTCATAGTAAATTGTACCATTGAATAGGATTTTATAAAATTTCATGCCTACATTTATGCGATTTTGCGATAGTAAAATAAAAAGCTTATGATTCGAAACAATTAATATTAATTATTTTATTATATTTCATATTAATTTGACGTTAGTAAAAAAAATCGTTGTTTAAAGAATAAACACTTAAAAAAATGATTTTTCGGATTTCAATAGTTTGTCGTCTTTTTTCATTGTACCAAAATATTTAATCTTTTGAGCATAAACATTTAGCTTTGAGTAGTTATTAAATTTTTTGTGTGAAATCCAATTCAAAGTTCGAAACTGCTGTTAGGAAATGTTAAGATACGAATGCCGAATTTTCACCACGGATGAAAAAGGAACACACACGCGCGAAAAAAAAAAATCATAACTTGTGTTTCAGAAGCCTGCTAACGACGGAGGGAAACACTGAATCAGAGAGAAATCCCCACAGTAGAGAAGCCATAAAGATTTCTTAAACAACTAAACTAGGCATGTGACACACTTTCAGAATTATGCAACGCTAATGCGAAATTAAAAATAGTTCTTGCACATTTGCATTTATTATCGTTGATTTCCTCAATTAATAAAACACTTTATTAATGATCTGAAATTTTTTCCTCATAAATAACCCAGCAGACCCAAAATTTGGAAATTTGAAAAGCATTTTAATTTCAAATTTTCATAACTTTCAATATTTGTGAATTGGATACACTGACTTATCGTGGAACTTAGTTCCAGAAACAAAAGTATTGCACCTGGATTCAGATTTGGTTTTGTCACTCTATGGTCATTTTGGGCACACTTTAGGCTTATTTGACCGGAACCTACTCTTGAACGTGGATTCCGAACCACTACTACTACTACTACTACTACTACACCACTCCACATCACTGTGCCTAGAGCTGAGTTGCCCCTTTACAGTTTGGGAGTGATGTGTGTGAGAAGAAGTCTGATTGGGCTCTGTAACGCTCTACGGTCATAGGAGACCAAGACCTAAGGATTAAAGTGGATTCCGCGCCACTACAACCATCCCTGGCACTACCGGGGCTCGAACCCGAAACCTGTGGTATTGAGCGCAATTCTAAGCCTTTACTGTAAACATTGAATCAGAGAAGCACCTAGCAATGATGCTGTAAAACAACAACTATAGCATGTGTTTCTTTTCATGTTTCATTTTTGTCCTCGTGCCTAAACGTATGATCCAACTGACGTGTTGTGGTGTTTTAGTGCTTTATGGTTTCGGGTTTTTGACCGAAAAAATGACTTCCAAGTCATTCAGTAGTTGTGACACTGTGAGTGGAAAGCCCATCCACTACGACAAGGTCATACCCAATTGGATGGGAAAAATCGGTGGAACTTTTTTTGATGGCGTACCGTTTCCCCCTTCTTCAAGTATCTTCAGTTCAAATTGAAACTCATTGTGACGAGTGTTTCTTTTTTTTTTATGGCATTTTAAAAGTGGGACTTTAATTATAATCACCCTGTATATTGATGAACCTGTTTAAAGTTATTTTTTTTGTAAGAATTCTTGCATTAAATTTTAACTACCCCTTCATTCGATTATAAAAATTAAAATTAAAATTTCAGAAGAAATATTATAAAAAAAATAATCTTGTTTTTAAATTTATTTGAAAAATTTATTCAGCACATTCAGATTTTAAAACATCAAAAATAGCTTCAATAAAAAAAAAAAAAA
The DNA here is from genome assembly GCA_021605075.1 of Caerostris darwini. NCBI lineage: Eukaryota > Metazoa > Arthropoda > Arachnida > Araneae > Araneidae > Caerostris > Caerostris darwini. The sequence continues at coordinate 39,221 of BPLQ01015712.1, forward strand.
ACCTTTTTTTTCATGGAGATTTAGAATGATATTAGTAAAAGAAAAGCCTGTGTTAACCTTGCCCTTAGAAAAGCTATCGATTTCCATTTCATTTCGTTTTGACTTTTGCAAAGAAAAAATATTAATTATAATAAATCAGGATATGCCCACTGTTATTAACAAATGAAATAGTATTTTTGTTTTACAATAGTCTTAGTAATAATGACAAAATACATATTCTAGTATCCCTATTATTTATGCCGTCTTTTTCGATACATCTGTTATTACCTATGATTGAATGCGTCCTTTCAATGAAAAGGAATAAGAATATATTACAAATAATGTATTTGTTCTAGTTCGTAGATTAATGGAAACTGAATATATAATCGATTCTATTTAATGAGATACAGTTATAATGAGAAAAGTCTTCAATATTTATTCCTTCCCTTTTTTTAAATCAGAATTCGTCATAAAATATTCTAAAATTTAAAGAAATCATGTAATTTTTTTTTCTCTGTTTCTGGTTTTAGATTAGTTTAAATGATTGACAATCCAATTTAAGTGCTTTTCGTTTCTACATCACACTTTTCAAAGAAAGATTGGGCTGTTCCTTGATCATGTAGGTGACAAAACAATTAATGCACTGAGGTAAATTTTGAAAATCTAAGTTATGAAATTATTTAAGTTGATTGTATTACAAAAAAGCAACATAATTTTTTGTACAAAAAAATTCTATCAGAAATATAATTTTACGAGGGTAACGTGAAAAGTTCTCGCTCTGACAACGAAAGACTGCAACTTTCAGTTAAAAAAATGATTTTATTCTTCTACAAAATCTCCCTTGACTTCAACACACTTGTTCCAGCGTTTCTCCAGCATCAGTATTCCTTCCCAGAAGTGAGAGTCTGGATGGTTGGGAAAATATTCATCTGCCACCCTCTCAACTTCTTCATTGGATGCGAAGCGCTTCCCAGAAACGAATTTCTTCAAGTTTTGAACAAATGAAAGTCTGAGGGGGCCAAATCAGGAGAAAAGCGGGGGATGGCCGAGCAAATCGTACCCCAATTCCCGCAGTTCTCCCATTGCCAACGCACCCTTGTGCACAAGTGCGTTGTCCTGGTGAAAGATGACTTTCTTCCTCTTCAATCCAAGCTTCTTCTCGCGAATTTTGGCATCCCGCTGGTCAAGAAGGTTGGCGTAATATTCGCCTGTTTTGCCTTTTGCAAGGTAATCAATTAACAGGATCCCTTTCGCATCTCCAAACACGCTGGCCATGACCTTTCCGGCAGATGCTATCGACTTCGCTTTCTTTGGCGCTGAACCACCGGCTTCCACCCACTACTTGGACTGCAGTTTTGTTTCTGGCGTGCAGTGGTGGACCCATGTCTCATCCATGGTGATCCATCTCCTCCATCGCCGCGCAAAATCGGTCGGATCCCTATTGAATTGGTCCAAAGATTGCTGTGAAAGTCGTTAGCGCATTTGCTTTTGATCGGCATTCAGCAAATGCGGCACACGTCTTGCGCAGAGCTTTCGCATCCCTAATTCTTCGTGCAAGATGTTTCGCACTCTTTCTTTCGATATCCACACAGCCTCTCACTCACCTTCACTCACCTATCTCCAACACGATATCATGTACGTTTTCGATGGTTTCCTGTGTGGTTACGGTTTTTGGCCGTGCTTCACGTGGGTCGTCTTCGAGGGATATGCGACCACGTTTAAATTCAGCTGCCCCCCTTTTAACGGTTGACATAGAAGGAGAAAAGTCCCCGTAAACTTTTTTCAACTTCAGAGGAATTTCCTTAGGGGTAATTCCATCTAAAACGAGGAATTTTATGACCGCACGATATTCAAGTTTATCGATTTTAACGAAAAACACACAAAACGTCTAATGCAAAAATTCGTGTAAACAAACTAATTGAGAGACCAAGTTGAAACTTGTCATACGAACTAATGATACGTGCACCCAGGCAGAAAACATAAATTTTTGATGATTGGAGAGCCATCTTTGTGTAGGCCGAGAACTTTTCACCTTACCCTCCTACAGTACTGTGTAAATTAATTGGGAAAATACCAAAATTTTCATATGTGTGATTTAATTAGCATAAGTTCACTTACGTACATTTTATAGCATTCTAGTAGCAAATATGTCTTCCTCAAGTTTTGATAATATCCTGTACATGTTTCGGCATGAATTTCACTAATTTAGAACATACATTTTTGATGTCATCACGAAACCAAACTTTTACGACATTCTCAATCATTTTTCGATTGGTTGAGCAATCCATCTTAAAATATATTAAAAATAACACATTCGCATAAACTTCCAAAATTGAATATCTGAACCAATAATTTTAAGAATTAGTTTTTAACAATTGTTTCCTAAATTAAAGAAAATTTCTAACTCAAGCCCCAAAAGGGCGCCAGATGCCACCAGGTTATCATTACACAGAGAAAAGCTAGATAATGAAGTGTAATATAAAAATAATAATTACGAACAGCAATAAAATTTATTCTAATGTGAAGGATGAATCTGGTGCCCTGCTTTCAATGAATTCATCTTATCATCAATGAATTAATTATTCTTTTTTGTTCTTTCTCTTTAATTATTATTTTTGTTCTGTTTATTCTTAAATCACGATTCTTAAAATCTTACTTCGGTTTAATTTAAAGTGAAATAATTAATTATATTTCAAAAATTACCAATTTCATAAGAATATTTGAAAATTTTATGAAACTGTTTCATAATTTTATTTTAACATCGAAAAAAATATATCAAAATTAAAAGTATATTCTCGGGTTAATTTTTGTATGAAAAACTCTTTTACAGTTATGTTTATTAGTATTTTAACCTCTAATTTTTTATATATCATAGCCCCTTTCATCTCTGCCTAAATTGTTAATTATTATAAATTATTGTTTTATAATTCATTCTAAAAAGCTGTATTGTTATAAAAATATATCAAAACAATAATATAAATTGTACAGAAATTTTGTATGAATCCTGTGTTATAGCATTCTTATAATCATTAAAATGACTAATATTGAAAGGCTGTGCTATAACATTTCTCTTCCACTAAAAATGGCATGCCACGGGAATACTTTCTTCCGTTTTTAAACTGTATTGTAATAAAGTGTGCTATACAGTGGTGGCCTTAAATACAGGTTGAGTATCATTAAAGTCCCACTTTCAAAATGCTGTCAAAAAAGAACCACTTGCCACAATGAGTTCACATTTGAACTGAAGATACTAGAAGAAGGAGGAAGCGGTTCGGCATCCAAAAAACGTTCCACCGATTTTTCCCATCCAATTGGGTATGATCTGGCCATGGTGGATGGGCTTTCCATTCACAGTGTCGCAACTGTTCAATGACTTGGAAGTCAATTTTTTCCGTCAAAAAAACCGAGACAATCCAACACATTGAACACTGCAGTTAGTTTAATGTGCAACTCGTGCCAAATACATTGTCATTTCGATTCAAAGTATCACTGGCAGTCGAATTCAGTTTCTTTATGCCGCTTACAGCACCATCTATTAATACACTTTGGAACTTCTTGTTCTGGTGCCGTACCGTTTCCCATTTCTTCCAGTATCTTCAGTTTAAATGTGAACTCATTGTGACGAGGGGTTCTTTTTTTGACAGCATTTCGAAAGTGGGACTTTAATTATCAAATATTTTTAATCTCAACAACAGCGCTAGCGATAATTGCGAGAGGTAATCAAGTATCAGGAGCGGTTTACCCATTAGTGAGGAAAGTGTTATCTGCACGATTTTTTTAGCACGAGGTTTTTCCCATTAAAGAAAAGATGAAAATTGCTTATCGGTCAGTCCCATCAAATAAATCAAAAGAAATAAAAAATAAAAAAAAACATTCCATTTGTTTTTTCACTGAGAAAAATGGTGTCACGAAAGATACTCCAGTGCTTAGTTATCTTTAAAAATAAAAAACAAAATGTGTGTTTCGATTACAAAACAGAAAAGAAAAGAGATTTTTTCTATCGAGTGACTAGATTGCGCCGACTAGAAAAACAGCATTGTTTGAAATAAAATTTTATCATTTAAATTTTTAATTTCTTTTCTTTTCTGAAACTTGGTTATATTAGTAAATACAGATAAAAACTTCTTTAAAATTGTTATGTTCATTATTTTGTTAACGTAAATTTCCTTCAATTTTAATTCTGCTTCTCTTTTTTACTTAAAAAAAAAACAAACAGAAACAATTTGCTGAAAGGTAGCAAGCATTTTAACATTTAGATTCATATATATTCAAGAAGCACTTCATAAAATAAAGTGGCAGTTACAAAGTTATGTTTGTTTATTCATCGAATATATTTTTTAAAAATTACTTTCTGTCTAGCTTGGCAAGGGGATTGATGGCCGTGTGTCTGGCGCTCGGCGTCACAGGCTTCGGGTTCGAGTCTCGGTGGGCCTTATGAATGTTTAGTGGTTCGGAACCGTGGTTAAACCGTAGGTCCCGATCTAATAAGATCGTAGAACGTTGTGGTGGTAGTGTGACTCGCGTCCGTAGCCTATCTTCAAGCTACACGTACTCCTGGGTAGTGCTATATGAGTAACTTGGCGTAAAGATTAACTGTCTCTGTTCTGCCAGCTGCATTAGAGCAAAACCTGTCTAGCATGACGATATATCAATATTACACAATTAACATCAATATGACTAGTAATTACTCTATAACTAGTAAAGGATTATTGATTTTAATATTAAAGATTATGATTTTTTACAAAATAGTTTTTCTCATCATTTGCCTAATATCAAAACAGATGTGTAACCGTGGTTCGACCTATGCAACCCTGTTTTCTCCTACGCACTGCAGGAGCGTCCCTTGCGACGTTCAGAAGAAATCGTCAGTTGGCATCGAAACTCTCACCCGAGAGGACGTACGACAAAACAGGCACTGCCATTAGTTACGAGCTCTCATCCCGAGAGCTACAAGTGTAATCCTTCCACAAATGTATAATTAGATGTTTTATTGTGTATTCATTATTGTATGTGGTGGTGTTTACGTGCTTGTAATTAAAGTGGTGTGTTCTTAAAGTTCTTCAACCCGACTATACATAGTTCCAGCTGCATAAATAAACCAACATCCACTGCAGATTTCTTAATGCAGTATTAAATGCTTTTCTAATTACTTACGCTCTTCAAATTTCCAATAAACGCGTCCAAAAATGACTCCTCTTATGAAAAGTTAAAGTAAACGCGACCCAATGCGCTTCACAAATCTTCAACAAATAACGCAATCCCACCACTGAAAAACCCATTGCATTTATTCAAGAATAGAAATATCTCAATTATTGCAGTACACAAAAGGCTTTCTTTTAATGCAACACCATTCGAAAAGCAAATGTTTGCCTTCTGACTTCTTTCTTGGCTAACAAATTTTAGAAGCAATTGAATGGTGAGAGGTAAACTCCTTCTGGGCCTGAATGGCCGAGTGTCTAGCGCTATGGCACTCGGTGCCACAGGTTTCGGGTTCGAGTCCCGGCGTTGTGATCGATGTTTGTAGTGCTTCAGAATCCACTTTAAGCCGTAGGTCCCGGTCTCATTTGACTGTAAAGAGCGTCACGGAGCCAAGTCAGACTTCTACCTACTGGTGCTCCATCACAACAGACGCTGCCCATCACTGAGCCAAGTCAGACTTCTACCTACTGGTGCTCCATCACAACAGAAGCTGCCCCCTTTCCTTCCATCCATGAGTAGATTTCTCATGGGTTGTCCGTCCCGCACTGCAGTACACTGAGAATTAGTCACAACAAACAAACAAACTCCTTCTTTTCACCTCCATCATTCGGCCCATTTTATGATACGCCTCTTCTATCTGGAACTCTACAGCCATCGTCAGATTCAGAGAACTTTTCAAAATTCACGACTTCTCCGAATGACAAACGCTCCATATCATCTCCGACGTGAACTCTTACTCGAATAAATTCAACTCCATCCTATCCTTGCCTACGTAAAAAATATCTCCTACACATTTATTTCAAAAATTCCGAACAAGAACAATTCTCTTTTTAATTTTCCAAGTAGCAATTCATGCTATATATATATATATACTACTGTGCAAAAAAAATATATATACTACTGTACAAAAAATATATATATACTACTGTGCAAAAAATATATATATACACTGCGGGAAAAAAGTAGAAGGACATTAGATTATTTTTGATAAATGAATAATGACGCATTTTTTAAACAATTAATTTATTCACAACGTTTTTACATGCAGATACCTGTATCTAGACAAAACAAAAAAAGTATACAATTAAAAAAATGTATACTTAATAAAAAAATTGGTTTTGACGATCTCATGATCAGTGAAAAAAGTAGAAGGACACTTCTAAAAAAGAGGTGTACTATATAAATTAATATGGAATTCTTTTCCTGTTGGGTCTAATTACTTCGAAGATCCTATTTGGCATCGAACTGTATAAAGATTGAATTTTTGTTTGGTTGTAAACACGACATACAATCATTGCCCATATGTTCTCTACAATGTCGAGATAAGGACTTTTAGCAGGCCAATGTAAAAATCGAACATTGTTTGCTGCAAACCAATCTTTAATACCATTTGCAGTGCGAAATGAGGCTCCATCTTGCTGAAAAATCCAGTCATCTCCTCCTAACTCAGTGCCGTACGGGAGAAGATTTGAGTTTAGAGTCTGGATGTAGTCTGTATGGTTCTGTCTACCATTTAGAAAGACTAAACTTGTCCTGCCCCCATAGCCAACTGCTAACCATACCATTAAACCACCTCCTCCCATCTGTCGAGTAGAATAAGTTTCTTCTTCAATACCAAGACAGTGCCAATAGTACTGATAACCATCTGGACCATCCAAATTGAATTTTTTCTCATCGGAAAATGTAACTGAGGTCCATTCTGAGCTCCAGGACATGTGGTCTTTAGCCCACTGCAGTCGGTTCTTCATGTGTCCTTCATTCCACTTCGGATGGTGCATCCGGTTTTTGAAGACGAACTTTTTTGAGCGTTTTATGTAGTTATAGACAGTTCTTTTGGTTACATGTGTAATTCTTGATTGAAATTGCGCCTTGGCGACACTTCCACCAGTCTTTTTGAGTTCACGAATGATTTTTCGTTGATCACGTTGGGTGAGTTTTTTTGGTCTTCCTGTCTTCTTTTTTCTTCTGTCACTTTCAGGGTTTCTTATGAAGTTCGAAACAGTATTAGGACTGATTCGTAGCTGCCGTGTAATCTTTCTCACACCTTTGCCTTCATTTCTATAGGCAACTATTTGGCCTTTCTGAAACTTACTTAAGGGTATTCCTCTGGGCATCCTAAAACCAATAAAAACTATGAATTTCTAGCTAAATATTTTATTCTTGTTAAAAAGGAATTAAAAGAGAAAAAAAAAAACACTTACCTATAAACTTTCCAACAGCTTCTAAATAGATTTTTTGGATGTGTCCTTCTACTTTTTTCACACACCCAAAGTTATTAAGTATTGCATTCCTAAGTTAAAATGATGGTAAATAAAAAAATCTCGTCTAACTTTCACTTAACGTAAATTAAAACTCTAACAAAATAACTCTCTATAAAAATCAGATCAAAAGCAGTAAAATAAAAGCATATTGTACAAAAAAATGACTGTCCTTCTACTTTTTTCACACAGTGTACTACTGTGCAAAAAAAGTAAAACCAATTTTCAATTTAAATTTCTCGGGCACATGGAATTTTTTTTTCTTTATTAGGTTGTTGGCACTGTCCTTGACATCTGCTGAAAGTTTACGTCAAAATATTCATTAGTGCTTGAGTTACGTTTGGCTTCGTGAGACGCTAAAAGTGATTTCGGCGATTTTTGAAATGTCTGAATTGAGCAAAGAATTTGCATTAAATTTTGTTTGCGGAATGAATATTCGTGTGCGGAAACGTATAGAATGTTGCAGTAGGCATTCGAGAAGCAAACTATATCGGTAAGAAACGTTTACAAGTGGTATAAATAGTTCAAAGAAGGCAGAGAACGCGTTGAAGACGAAAAGCGCTCTGACTCGCGCGTTGACGCTTGAAGACGCTCTGACTTGCGTCGACCAACAACCTCAACTGACGAAGCTCAAGTCCAAAAAATTAAAGTTTTGGTGCTTGCAAGTCATCGATTTACAATTAGAGACTTTGCTGCTGATGTTATAATTTCAAAAGGATCGGTCAATTCGATTTTAAGAGATGTTTTGGGCTTCAAACGCGTCAAATCTCGATTGGTACAGAAAACAAAAACAAAAAAAACTTTTTTGCAAAATATATTTATTTTCTAATGGCCAAAGTAGTGAAAACCAATGTATTCAAAAATGCATTATGTCTGCATCCATCTATTCAAGAATGAACTGTCGAAATTATGCGAAAGCATTAACTTTGATTTTAAAATAATATTCTTGCGAATTTAGGAGAGATATTACCTGTTTTATTTATGAGTTCACGGTTATGAGTTCGCTGAATAATTAAATTATATCCTGCGACAATAACCCCTAATATAAACACCCCTTCTTATCGCTTATCACCTTCTTTGATCTTAAACTATGTACATTTTAATATGTTTAAATTAATTAATTAAGTAATTGGAGATAAGAGAATCTTTTACTTTTACACTATCAGAACCCAGCATACGTTGTCCTCCCCCCCAAAAAAAAAACATTGTAGAAAATTACGTATCACGAAAATATTCTCCATGTTCCAATAGAGGTGCATACTCGTTTTCGTGGATATCGTTTGAACAGTCTGTAAGAGGAAATGCTGCAGCACCCTCTGGTGGCAAGAAATAATAAAGTGGATAGTGCGAACCCATTTTCCATATTCGAATAGTTATTATTACCCATTTTCATAGCGATGAGTAGAATGGTCTAGAAGTATAAAAACATTCTCCGTGTTTTGTCGAACACACACAAAAAATTTCATCAAAATCGATCCAGCCGTTTATGATGATTTCAGGGACAAATACACCTGCAGAAGAATTATATTGATTGCAGCGCCACCTACCGGGTCCAATTGTGAATCTAAACCATCCAGGGACCCACTCATGCAAACACAAAATATTTCATCAAAATCGGTCCAGTCGTTTAGGAGGAGATCAGTGACAAACACATGTACAGAAGGATTATATATACGTATTGTCATCAGATATAAAAATAAATGTGCACTTTTTAGAAAATTGCATTTTTACTATTTTTACGTACTTATTAACAATTATATTAATACCCTTAATTCTGTGAAATTTCATGTAACAATATTGCATAAGCTGAAAGGCAAACATTAAAATAACGTCATTAAAAATGTATGCCATATCTTTTTACTTATTGATGTGGATTTCATTTGCTAATCTACTCTAATTGATTTTAAACGCAGGACGGTAAACAGTATATATTTCAAAATTTGCTTTACTCATAAAGTATTAATTATATAAGTGAGAAAATAAAATAATGATGAACAAACACCAAACTGTTTCCTACTTTTTCTTTTAATACGCTATTATTAGTTTCACCTGTATGTTTGTGAGTTTGTTTGTAACTGGCTCTTTGGTCTCGATTTTGCCCTACTTTCAGCGATCAGATTTAATTTAAACGTTGTAGACTTATCAAGGACCGACGACACTAAAATATTTGATAAGTTTATTATCTCATCATGATTAGGATCGCCAGGATGAGTGATTTTATTTTAACTTATGAAGAGCAATTTAACCCATATAGAATGAAAGTATCTAAGACATTCGAACCTACGGGGCACAACGGATAACGCGCCTGACTACGGATCAGGAGATTCCCTGTTCGTATCTTGGCTGGCTCGACCTATTCGCATTTAACCTTTGTTTTACTCACAATTAAATTATTGTAAGAACTATAGTTCCAGTCCTCCTTACCGGGACCTCATTTAAATATTATAGTTTAAAAACACGCTTTAGACTTAATCAAAGTAAAAAATAATTGTTAACATAAGGATAAAATAAATGTCACTGTTCTCAAAGTGTGGGGTGCTCGATATCAATCGTTATAATTCTTCACTAGTTTCATTCCGAAATGCAGAGTTAGTTTAAAAATGTCATACAAAGCACCCCCCGATTTTAGAACAGTGACATTCTTTTTCTCGTCAGTCATTTTATTCTTATGTAAACAATTATTTTTTACTGTTTAGTTTGATTAACTCTAAAAGCGTGTTTTGTAGTTTTTTTAAACTACACTCATGTCCATAAATTAAGGATAATTCAGAATCACACAGAAATTGAATTCTAAAATAAAAATTTCACCTGTAGAATTATCACACACATCTTGAAGAAGAATATGCAAATTACAGGAAACCACCAGATGGCGCGGATAGTACGTCACAATGACGAGAGTGTAAGAGAGGGGTATATAAGGAATGATGGCAAAGAAGTAAAATTGTTCACAAGCGCTTTAAAAGCCTTTCAGTGCAATAACCGCATAGTTATGGCACAAAGGAAGCATTTGGATGATTTTTTACGTGGTAGAATTATAGGACGACTGGAATGTGGACGTACACAGCTGGAAGTATCCGAGGAACTTGGAATCGCCCAGAGTGTCATCTCCAGGCTTTGGCAACGATTCCAAGATGATGGTAATGTGAGTAGATGTTACAGCACAGGTCGCCCCCGAGTTACAACGCCGAATGAGGACCGGTATTTAGCAGTTACGGCCAAAAGAAACAGACGGAGCACAGTATCAGACCTGTCTCGTCAGCTCTCTTCAGCTACCGGTATGACAGTTTCAAGGCAGACCGTGTACAGACGCTTAGGGCACATTGGTCTATATGCTCGTAGGCCTGTCAGATGTGTTCCACTTACCGCAACTCACTGTCGCCTGCGATTAACCTGGAGTAGAGAGTGGACACCTCATTGTGGACACCGCAACAGTGGTCTGGTGTGATGTTTTCCGACGAGTCCAGGTTTAGTTTGCAGTCTGATTCTCGCCGGACTTTCATATGGAGAGCGCCAGGTACCCGTTACCACCAAGAGAACACCATTGAACGACACCGTTACGGTGGTGCAGGATGGCTCGTTTGGGGAGGAATTATTCTTGGTTCCAGAACTGACCTGCATGTTCAGAGTGTAACGATGACAGGCCACATCTATCGGGATATCATTCTGGAACAACATGTACGTTTGTTTCTTGGCGCCATGGGTGCTAAATTTCTGTTTATGGATGGCAACGCCCGTCCTCACCATGCAAACATTGTAGACGAATGCCTTCAATTGGAGGATATCACCCGTATGGATTGGCCAGCATACTCACCAGACTTGAATCCAATAGAGCATGTGTGGGATATGCTTGGCGGACGAATTGCAGCCCGTCAACCCCCTCCCACCAGTCAACCGGAACTTCGGAGGGCATTGCTTGATGAGTAGTGTAATATTCCGCAAGATCAGATTGATAATTTGATACTCAGCATGCCTAGGCGTTGTAAGGCCTGTATTGTATCGTCCGGGAGACATACTCCATATTAACCATCATACTAACCATGTTATACTGTTTTTTGTAAATAGGTTCTTTTTTGAAATTTGCTCCAGGGAGTAAAAATCGCAATTTTTATTAATGTCAAACATATAGCATCTTTTTTTGCTCTTTACCTTTTGTTTAATAAATAGACTTTACAAATAAGTCACATTTGTTTTGCTTCTGTCTCTTTCTTTGCCTGAACTTCATTATCCTTAATTTATGGACATGAGTGTATGATTAATTTTTTTACTATTTAGTTTGATTAACTCTAAAAGCGTGAAGTGTGTTCTTTAGTTTTTTAAACTATGATTTATTTTTTACTATTTTGTTTAATTAACTCTAAAAGCGTGTTTTTTTACTTTTTTTTAAACTATAATTTATTTTTACTCATTCAGGTGTGCCGTATTTATGTAGCAACATGTTCCTTTAAAATAGCATTGTATTTACACCCTTTTACTCTGTTGCATATTAATTTACACCCTATTTTGAGTAATTTAATTGTATTTTGAAATCATATCAGTAACAGCAGTACAGTATTTTTATTTAGGCTGTCAAGGAAAGTGCTTAAAGACTACACAATTACTGAAGTTTACAGTCAAAAAGAATGCGAAAAAAAGATAGTGGGTCACGATGAAGTGGGGCCTGACGGCCGAGTGACTAGCGCTCTGGCGCTCGGTGCAGCAGGTTTCGGGTTCGAGTGCCGGCGGTGAAGTTATAGGTAGCAGCTATATGTTTATGTCGTTTTTAATACGCTTTTATTAGTTTCACATGTATGTTTCTATGTATGTAACTGACGTTTTCCCCTGGAGATCTGTTTCACCTCATATACACTATTTAAGCTGCAAAGAAACATTTACAGGCATCTTTCAGAAAGAAAACAGTTGATTATTTTTAATACGCTTTTATATTAGTTTCACCTTTATGTTTGTTTGTAACTGACTCTTTGGGCTCAATTTTGCCCTACTTTAAGCGATCAGATTTAATTTAAACGTTGTACACTTATCAAGGACACTAAAATATTTTGATAAGTGAGAATCGGTGCGATTCTGCGGAGTTCCTTGGTCGCGAAGCGACCAGACCTCCAAGGAGCAAAGAATGGTTAAACAGTAGCAGTCGATCACTGCCCATAGAATAATAATACAAATTGCACAATAATCGAAAAAATAAAAGAGAAAAAAGTTACAAAAATATAAACAAGATAAAAACAAACAAAAACAAAAAGAAACCTTAAACATACAGAAGGCCAATGCACAGCAGAGCACCCACGCAGAGCCAGTATCAAAAACAAATCAAACACGTAACGCGAACCAACCGAAAAGTAACCAGGACCAGTGATAGATGTTAACTAAAAAAAACAGACTACTTATTAATATTTAAAACATGACGGGGTCTTTTACGATAGGTGTGAAGAGAGATATCATATTCAAATTTGTTAAGATCAATAATTACAGAGTTGTTAGAACTATGGAGAGAGGTGTAAAAGTTAGAAGCAAGTTTAGCTACATACTCCCGAAAGCTGGGCATAGATAAAGCGTATCGAATATCTTTATTCCTGAAGAACCACGGAGCATCTGTGATCATGCGGACAACTTTGTTCTCTAATCTTTCCAAAAGAAGAAAATTGCTTTTAGCGGTGGAGCCCCAAACTGGACTCGCATATGCTATAATTGGGCGAAAATAAGCTAAATAGATTAGTTTTTTTAGTTCAGTTGTTAGAATTGAATGTCTGCCTAAAACAGAATAGAATTTGCGCAATTGGGTATTAAATTTATCGCGTAGATAGTCAATATGAGCTTTAAAGGTTAGTCGTCTATCAAAAACTACACCTAAATACTTAGCTTCTTGTGACCAGGAAAGGTTAGTATTAAAAAGAGTTATATTTTGATAAGTTTATTATCTCATCATGATTAAGATCGCCGGGATTAGAGATTTTATTTTAACATATGAAGAGCAATTTAACCCACGTAGAATGAAAGTATTCTGTAAAGACATTCAAACCTACGTGGGGCAGTGGCACAACGGACTATTCGCATTTAGCCTTTGTTTTACTCACAATTACATTATAGTAAGAACTATAGTTCCACTCCTCCGTGCCGGGACCTCATTTAAATATTATAGTTTAAAAACACCAAAAAACATGCTTTTAGAGTTAATCAAACTAAAAAGTAAAAAATAAATGAATAGTTTAAAAAAACTAAAAAAAACACGCTTTTAGAGTTAATCAAACTAAAAAGTAAAAAATGAATTAATAGTTTAAAAAAACTAAAAAAAAAACACGCTTTTATAGTTAATCAAACTAAAAATTAAAAAAATAATTGTTAACATAAGAATAAAATTACTGACGAGAAAATGAATGTCACTGTTCTAAAAGCGTGGGGTGTTCGATATCAATCGTTATAATTTTTCACTAGTTTCATTCCGAAATGCAGAGTTTGTTTAAAAATGTCATACAAAGCACCCCACGCTTTTAGAACAGTGACATTCATTTTCTCGCCAGTAATTTTATTCTTATGTTAACAATTTTTTTAATTTTTAGTTTGATTAACTCTAAAAGCGTGTTTTTTTTTGTTTTTTAATTTATAGTTCTATTTGCAACTCAACTAGTTTTTATGGGCAAACACAACTACTGGCTATCTTTAGTTGAGTTAGCTTACAGCTTTTCTCACTAGAAAATAACAATGTTGCGACGATGCCTTTTACGAATGTGATTCAATACTCACATAATCAAAAGCAATTATTCTTATTCAGTTAGTTTTTTTTTACTTACCCTATAAAGGCGACAAGCATCTTAGCGTCATTCCTGAATGATCAGTATTTATTTACTTCTCAATTCATACAACCCTATACAAGTTTAAAACCTTCCTTCCGATGATCCGCGGCCTGGTGCCCAAGTGGCTAACTCTCTGGCCTTTAGTATTATAGCCTTCAGGTTCGAATTTTGGCGGTGGCATGGATGTTTGTAAGTGGTTCGGAATCCACTCTAAACTGTAGGTCCCGTCTGTTTAAAACCGCAACAAATTGAACCTTTAGAGGCATTTCTATGTTTGTTTTTCTCCATTCCTTTCTCGCTTCTTCAGATCCAAAAATACTGAACTAAATTGCATGCTAAAAGATACATTTCTTCCCTTAAAATTCAAAACAATGGCATGTATATATACATATATGTTTGTTTTTTTTTGTCTTAAAATAAGTGTACTTTTCAATTTTTTTTTCGATCACGAAATATTTTCAACTAGCAACTCAACCGTGTCCACCAACTTCTCTGAATGCATTTCCCATTGTATTTATTGATTCGTGTGTTTTGAAGCTGAACTGTTGTTTTAGAGAAACTAAACTTCATTTTTTTTTAATAGTCGAACAGTTAATCGACAATCATAAGAGATGGGAGTGATGTTCGATTTCTAAATGTTTGGTTAAGTAACGTCGAAAAAGAGCAAATCTTAATTATTGATTGTATTGTAGATCGAGGTGGGGCAATCAAAACTGAAATTTGGTTTAATATTTTACTTTCTTTACGAAATTGTAAAATTCGTTTCTTTTTCGACAGAACCGGATATAATAATTTACAGCCGTAGACAAGCACAATTTTTTTTAAAATTTTTATTATAATTATTTATCTATTGTAAACAATTATAATAGAACCATGTTAACCAGAAAAATGACAAAACATTGAATTAAGACAATTATACCAATACAGAATTGAGGCAAACTGTCTTATTAAAAAAACAAAATTTGCATTTTTAACAAGCTAACGAAAACAAACTTACACACTAAAGTGAATACCTACTATTTTCAAAGATAAAGTAAATATACTTAAAAAAAAAATACTAGTACAATAATATAAAAAGTGTAAATTTAAATGAAACCTTTCCAAGTTTCTTTTCTGCAAAAATTGCGAATAACTCCTTTCATGTCCCGTCTAAACTTTTATGTGAAACGTTTCTTTTTAATACGCTTTTATTAGTTTCACCTGTATGTTTGTATGTATGTATGTAACTGACTTTTTCCCCTGGAGATCTGTTTCTCCTCATATACACTATTTAAGCTGCAAAGAAACATTTACAGGCATCTTTCAGAAAGAAAACAGTTGATTCTTTTTAATAAACTTTTATATTAGTTTCACCTGCATGTTTATTTGTTTGCTTGTAACTGACTCTTTGGGCTCGATTTTGCCCTATTTTAAGCGATAGCCTTTGTTTTACTCACAATTACATTATTGTAAGAACTATAGTTCCACTCCTCCATACCGGGTCCTCATTTACATATTATAGTTTAAAAACATTAAAAAACATGAAAATAAATGAATAGTTTAAAAAACTAAAAAATAACGCCTTTAGAGTTAATCAAACCAAAAAGTAAAAAATAAATGAATAGTTTAAAAAACTAAAAAATAACGCCTTTAGAGTTAATCAAACCAAAAAGTAAAAATAAATGAATAGTTTAAAAAACTAAAAAATAACGCCTTTAGAGTTAATCAAACCAAAAAGTAAAAAATAAATGAATAGTTTAAAAACTAAAAATAACGCCTTTAGAGTTAATCAAACCAAAAAGTAAAAAATAAATGAATAGTTTAAAAAACTAAAAAATAACGCCTTTAGAGTTAATCAAACCAAAAAGTAAAAAATAAATGAATAGTTTAAAAAACTAAAAAATAACGCCTTTAGAGTTAATCAAACCAAAAAGTAAAAAATAAATGAATAGTTTAAAAAACTAAAAAATAACGCCTTTAGAGTTAATCAAACCAAAAAGTAAAAAATAAATGAATAGTTTCAAAAAACTAAAAAACACGCTTTTAGAGTTAATCAAACTAAACAGTAAAAAATAATTGTTTACATAAGAATAAAATGACTGACGAGAAAATGAATGTCACTGTTCTAAAAGCGTGGGGTGCTTTGAATGACATTTTTAAACTAACTCTGCATATCGGAATGAAACTAGTGAAAAATTATAACGATTGATATCGGGCACCCCACGCTTTTAGAACAGTGACATTCATTTTGTCGTCAGTCATTTTATTTTTATGTTAACAATTATTTTTTACTTTTTAGATTGATTAACTCTAAAAGCGTGTTTTTTAGTTTTTTTAAGCTATTCATTTATTATATTCAGAACCGATGATTTGAGGCGATCAATTCAACGTTTTTTTCCTACATCGATTTTCACTTGCTAAAATTGCAATTTGTCAAAGGATTCATCCGACCTCATATATATATATATATATATGAGGTCGGATGAGGTCTATTTAATAAATCAGTGGTTTGTAATAAGTCAAAAAATTTTGGATTGAAGTAGTTTACACTGCTGGTTAATATAATTCAAAATTACAGCAATTCATCGTCAGTACCAAATGACGATCGAATATTACTTAGGCGATGAACTGTCACTTCCTGTTATACTTAATTTCACTACTCATTTATTTTTAGATTCAAGAAAACAAAATCTATTTTTGTTGGTTGTGTTTATTTATGTTGTGTGTGTGTGTAAGCTAGTTCAGGTGGTTTTGTCGCTCACTAATTTTTCCTCCGTAGGCAGTCGCCTACCGCCTAGGAATAACGCTGACTTTGGAAATAGAAGTGACTGAACATTTCCTAGTTATATGTTTTAAATTGAATTTTTATTGCAGCATATATACATATATATATATATATATATACATAATATATATATATATATATTCAGGGGGTGATTATAATTAAAGTCAAGTTTTCAAAATGCTGTAAAAAAAGAACCACTCGTCACAATGAGTTCAAATTTGAACTGAAGATACTTGAAGAAGGGGGACACGGGACGGCGTCAGAAAAAAAATTGCACCGATTTTTCCCATCCAAATGGGTATGACCTTGCTGTGGAGGATAGACTTTCCTCTCACACTGTCACAACTGTTGATTGACTTGAAAGTCATTTTTTTCCATCCAAAAACAGAAACAATCAAGTACATTAAACACTACAGTTGGTTTAATGTGCAATTCATGCCAAATACGTTGTCATTTCGATTCCAACTATCACTGGCAGAGGAATTCACTTTATTTAGGCCGCATACAGCGCCTTCTATTAATACACTTTGGAACTTTTTTTAATGTCGTACCGTTTCCCCCTTCTTCAAGTATCTTCAGTTCAAATGTGAACTCACCGTGACTAGTGGTTCTTTTTTTACAGCATTTTGAAAGTGGAATTTTAATTATAATCACCCTGTATATTAATATATTTTGAGTGATTGCGATATATGATTACGATTATATACATATACATATATATATATATATATATATATATATATTATATCTAATATATAAACTATTATATATTAACGACTATTTTAACTCATCAAACTATGCATCGCTTATATGTTTAATTTATAAGAGGTGTTTTTTACTTTACTGGTGACTTTAATTGTAATAATCTTGTATATATTAATACAATGTATGTATATATATATACTAGAAAGCATCTAAAAAAGAATTAACATACATTCAATAATTATAAATCATCACTAATTTGCTTTTATTTTTTATTTATTTTCGCGTGCATGAACGCTTTTTACGATTTCAAATTTCAATCGTTTTACAATTGTTCTTTTCTTTAATTTTTAAAAAATTATAAATATTTTTATTAATTATTTTTATAATACGTACATTTCACAAATACAAGTTCTCGACATTTCAAATTTTTTCATCCCACAAATTTCGCGAAACAGCCATACAGGGTGCAATAAAAGCTCATTTTCCCTCTGCAACGCAAGTAAACCAAGTGGCGAGCCATCGCGTCACTCCCGACAGTGAAGAAGGATCACCAGGGTGAGATCATCACATAGATAAATGATCTTGGCAACTATATCTTATACACCTAGTGATTGCCTCCTTGTTGAAGAGGCTAAGAAAAATCTGTCCGATGCAATTGCTTCTGGCTGGGAGATTGTTTTTCAGTGGATTCCCAATCATTGGGGAGTGCCTGGAAATGAAAAGGCGGACCTCTTGGCCAAAAATGATGGCCACAATTTCCTTTATCCTTTCATCCATTTAGTTCTGAGCTAAAAAAGAAAATAGACAGATCCTTAAAACAAACTTCTTTTAACTGATAATATACTTGTTTCATCACCCATCCCAATGGACTTGCCCCGTGCAGTTTTTACAGCACATTTCCGACTCTCGACAGGACACGATTTCCTTAGTATTCCCATTCCTCCGCATGGTGGTAGCTACTCATGATACCTGTCCTCTGTGCTCGTCGGGTGAAGCCATGGACTTTTTACATTTGACACCATGCACTGCATTTGATTCTATGACTTTTAATTCTGACAACTTTACCGAGGCTAAATTTTATTGGGCTGCTAGAGTTCTTATGGCAAATATCGCTACAGTTTGATATAGATAAGAAAAACCTAGACAAATGAGATATAGGTCTAGGGCCCGATTTTCAGAAAGTTTGACTGTCTATTTTAGAAAGTTAACTGTTTATTTTGAAAAGATTTGTAAATAAAATATTTTACTTTTCTGTTGGATACCTGTATACAATAAACAAGTAAACAAAAATATATTGCTTTTTATATGGTTATTGCGAATTCTAAAATCAAAAGTAAATGTGTTCTTATGTTTGTACTCATTGAAAGTAATTCTTCCGATAAATTAGATATATAATTCTTCCTATTTAAAAAATTAAATATATAAAATTATTATATTATTTAAATATTTACCAAGAAGATTAAATTAAACAATTAATATTTTAAAGTAATTTTGATATTGTATAAAAACTTTTGTTAGACATTTAATAAAATTAATTTTAATTTTTAAATTTATAAGCAAACTGTTCAAACGTTTCTAGAAAGACAATTTATTGCTGCGTATTAAACAATTTTTATTAATAAAAATTTAAACATTTGTTTTCGTGTTTTACATTTTTTAGTTTTGTTTTATTTGTTGATTTATATCTTTTGAGTACTCTATTTCTTGTGGGAGAGAGGGGGGTGGGAATCCTCGGTATGAAGAAAATGCCTAGGGCTACAAAGTGAGTTAATCAGGACAAGATGATTGTTCGATAGCTCGGACTCAAGAAACAAATTCCAAAATTGACACATACTCAGTTAATGGAAATAATACTCAACACAGTGGACTGTATGTAAATAAAACTCCTTTATTTTTGGCAGTCATCAAACTCGAAGATGGAACTGCCCACATAACCTTTCACTTGAGGGTTACACTCAATTATTTATGCAGTCATAGCGCTCATGGATGGACTGCCACAAGAAACCTTTCTTGATGGTCGCTGGGGTTGAACTCAATGAATTATACAGCCATCGCTACTCATGGATAGACCGCTAACACCAACCTTTTCCTTCGGTCGCTAAGTTTCAACTCGTTTTACTTACATTCCTTCTTTCTCTCCCTGGCCCTCACCCCCTGCAGACACCCCCACAAACAGGATGTTTTCCGGGCATAGGGCGTTGACCTCCCCTAGCGGGGGAACATGGGTTTCGACGTAACATACCACCACCCATTGATATGTTTTACTAAACATTCAATAATATACAATACATTCTAATATACAAAATTGACAACTCTAAACATACAATAAATCATTGAAAAAATGAATATATATGTATACATTGTACTAAATTTAAACAAATTACAAATATAACACCATGAATATAAACAAAAGCACTCTAAAGGAAATTACTCTGGCATAGGCAAAACACACACATTTTGATACTGTTCTCTTAAAAATTCCACTCTGGGTTTTTATATTAAGTACTCTGATTTTATTATCAACACCATAATAAATATCAATTATTCTGCCTAGAGACCATTTCCAAGTAGGTAAATTATCATCAACCAATAGTTAACTACTAACTCACCAATGTTTACATTGTCTTTTTCAAAGACCCATTTATTTCTTTGATGCAATTCACTTAAATAGCTACGGTGCCATTTTCTCCACACTAATTGAACTATTTTAGTTACTCTTTGCCTCCTATTGAGATTATTATCTTTTAAATCAATTAAATTAGGCTCTAAAATAGCGTTCATTGATCGATTGATCAAAAATTGGGCTGAAGTTAAACTTCGAAGTTATCACTATCAGTAGAAGTTGGACTCAATGGTCTAGAATTCAAAATTACTTCAGTTTGTATACACACAGTTAAACTCCATAATTTAAACTAGCACCTTTAACTACTCTTCTAAAAGAACCTTTGATTTTCTCTGTTTGCACCTACAAAATTCTTTTTGCATTATCAGAGTATAATTTAGCACATTTGTCTCTAAGTGCAATAAATCTTTTAAAGCAGCTATAAAGGATTGGATGATAAATCAGAAACACTCAATATACACTGCATTAAACACAAAACAAGCAAATAAACATGCATACATTTTACACACAATACTCTTTCTTTGCTTACCAGTTTTAACCAAAATGGTCCACAGACATCTACTCCTGAAACACTAAATAGATACTCAAGGTAACTCTATCTTTTGGTAAACTACCCATTAGTTGTTTTGACACTATAGGTTTTACTTTAAACAAATAACACATTTATGCACTATTTTTCTGCAAATAGATTTTCCACCTATAGGGCAGAATTTCTCACGTACATGACACAAAAGAGCAGATAATCCTACATGAAAATATTTTATATGGTAATTAGAAATTAACATCTCAGTAAATGCATGATTTTTTAGGCAACATTATACGGTGTATTATCACAACTACATTCCGCATTACTCAAATGTCCACCTACTCTTAAGATTCCATCTAAATCTAAAAGGGGATTTAAAGATTCTCATTTACTCTTCGACATAAGTTTCTTATCTTTCAATAGACTTTTGAAAACTTTTCTTGTTGAATAAATTTTACCAGAAATATCTCAGCAATATTAATTTCTATCATGCATAAATAACTAAGCAATGATAATATATAAATTATCAATATACATAAATTATCAATTGAATAATTTAATTTAAATGACAAACACTTAGTATTTTTAACAAATCTAAATATGTAACTTAGATACTTAAACTTTTATATAATTATTACTTAAACTCAATAAATAGTTCATGAAATTTCAGTCACTTGTTTCATAAACAATTTGTTCTCACCAACACTGGATCACTCAGTTCAGAAAAGTTCTCGTCCTGTCTTTCAAGGATCTGGATCGGTTGATCAGGATACTTTTCTCCAGCCATGAACTCTAGTCTCACCTAATGTGGTATCACTGGAAATCAGATGACAATCGATGAATTGTAGCAACTCTGATGAGCACGAAAGTCTTTTAATCAATTGATCACTTGATTTCGAATCACTCCAATAAACTACTTAGATGTTTTAAGCTTCAAGGCACATTCACAAAAGAAGTTGATGAATTCTCAAAATTAAAACACTGAGGACCATTGAAGCATATTAAACACCAACTGTAACAGATGTTATACTCTCACACGAACAGTTGAGATTCGGCAATGGCACTTGCGGTTCAGTGCATATTCTCTTACCAGCCACCTCTGTTTCTTCGACGGTCCCATAGTTGAACGGCTCCTGTAGCTTGAACTCCTATAGATTCCGCCACATCCATATGATGGTTTACCATATCTGCTTCCTCTATCTCCTCCATAACGGAAAGCATCTCCTCTGACTCCACGGTATTCTCCTCCTCCACAGTCTCCTCGTTTATCTCCACTGGAATAGCCACCATCTTTACTGCCACGGATGTCTCCATCAGCACGGTCTCCTCGTTTAGCTCCACCAGCTCGGGATGGGTCCACTCTTATCTCTGAACCGTTGATAGTAGCTCCATTCAAGGTCTTTGAGGAACAATCAAATACTCGTAATTTCTCAGGCCAGTAAACGCCGTGTTGAATTGCATGAGTATCAACTGGTACCTTTTCCTCAATTATTTTTTCGCATGTAGAATTTTCACTATCACCTGTTAATTCCGATTTCTCAAACCCTTCTACTGACCCAATTTTTCTCAATGGAAAATCAACTATATCTGTGGATAGTCCACAATGCTCTCTATTTACATTTCCTGTGGTGCTGCACCCAGACACCACAAAGCCAAACACAATATTCTGAAGAACAAGATTTGAATTTTCTATTTCTCTCTCCTCAATTTCATTTTCTTTCACAGAAGTACGTGGTCGATTAGTAATCATAGGCTTTACAGGTAATGCAGGCCTAGAAGGAACTACAGGTTCTACACTGCGAGACTCAATAGATTTAGGTTTCTCTTTACTTTCTTCTAACACAGATGATGATGTTGAGGGAATATGAGGGGTTCGAGTTTGGTGGAGAGAAGTGTTGTTGTTTGAATCACTTGATTTCTTAGATTCGTTCAAATTCTCTTTTGTACTGACTTTGTTAGAAACACCTTTTTCTGGAACATTGTCAGTTTTTGCACTGTTTTGCTGTGCAGAACTCTTTGACGTAAAACAACATGAATTATAAACATTGGAAAATGGTCGGGAAGTAAGATTACACACGTTTGATTTTGGCTTCACAACTGATAATGGATTAACATTTTTCTTATTAGAAGTTGAAGAATCTAAACTATTGGGCCATGACTCACCTTCAGTTGAGGAAGACAAAGAGTCATCACTCACTCCTTTATTATAGCTAAATTGGAAAGTTTTAGCTGAATCCCTTTTCAATTTTGCAAATTCCAACTCTTTTTCAAGTTTGGCCAAGTGAATTTTCTCTATCTCTATTTTTATTTCCCATTCTCGTTCCTTTTCTTCCGAAACTCGTTTCTTTTCTTCTTCTTCCGAAACTCGTTTCTTTTCTTCCAAAACTCGTTTCTTTTCTTCCAAAACATCATCTACAAAATTGCGCACTATTTCAATTCTGTTTTTGTATATTTCACTGGATTCAATTAGTTCGATCAAAGCTATTTTTGTAGCATTGACCGGAATGGTTAAGCCCAACTCTTCAGCTACCTCTTTAAGCTCATCTTTCTTTAGATTTAAAGTAACAGACATTGTTTATTCACTTAAACTCACTAAACAATGCACTACAGAACTTAACAAAACCTGTCACACTCAACACTCTAATGCAACACCTTAATTAACCTAAGTTAACACAACAAACAAAGTCAACTAACACATAAACTCAAGCTAAAACTTCACTAATACAATGCACTGCAGAATTTAACAAACTGTCAAACTACACTCTAATTCGACCTTAATTAACCTAAATTAACACAACAAACAAAGGCAATTAACGCATAAACTCAAGCTAAAACTTCACTAATACAATGCACTGCAGAATTTAACAAACTGTCAAACTACACTCTAATTCGACCTTAATTAACCTAAATTAACACAACAAATAAAGGCAATTAACACATAAACTCAAGCTAAAACTTCACTAATACAATGCACTGCAGAATTTAACAAACTGTCAAACTACACTCTAATTCAACCTTAATTAACCTAAGTTAACACAACAAACAAAGGCAATTAACACAATCAAAGACATTATACTTTAGTAATAGACACACTATACTATATACTAAATCAAGCTAAATGTCCAACACTTTAGAGTTATTAAACTTCACGTACCGAACTCATGGTAGAATGCAGCCAACGATTCGTGGAAATCCAATGGATCACTCTATCTCAATGCTAATCACAACAAATACGTCTCCGGGAGACTGGACCAAATGTTCGAACTAATCCTTCTCCGCGAGACTGGACCAAATGTTCGATAGCTCGGACTCAAGTTAATGGAAATAATACTCAACACAGTGGACTGTATGTAAATAAAACTCCTTTATTTTCGGCAGTCATCAAACTCGAAGATGGAACTGCCCACATAACCTTTCACTTGAGGGTTACACTCAATTATTTATGCAGTCTTCGCGCTCATGGATGGACTGCCACAAGCAACCTTTCTTGATGGTCGCTGGGGTTGAACTCAATGAATTATACAGCCATCGCTACTCATGGATAGACCGCTAACACCAACCTTTTCCTTCGGTCGCTAAGTTTCAACTCGTTTTACTTACATTCCTTCTTTCTCTCCCTGGCCCTCACCCCCTGCAGACACCCCCACAAACAGGATGTTTTCCGGGCATAGGGCGTTGACCTGCCCTAGCGGGGGAACATGGGTTTCGACGTAACAATGATCACTGGAAGAGTATGATCTCCCAAATTGGCAATCCTGATTTGTACTCTATTATATTGCTACTTTATGGATTTTACGTGTTTTTCCTTGAGTATTACATAAAAATGTCACCCTATCTTCATCGCTTTATAAGCATTCATTGGTTCTTTTGTTGTAGCTATGGTTACGCAGTACGGAAGTCTGGGTTTCCCATAGCAAACAAACGCGCATGCGTGAATATAATTAAGTGTGCATCTCCGTTGGCTAAAGGATGATGTTGAACGAACTCCTTGTTCATCTATAATAATTGATCTTTCCTTTTCTTTTCATTAGCTTGGATTTGTCATAATTTTAACCTTTATATATTACTTCAGCTCTTACTATTTATTAGCGGTTACGATTATTTATCTTTATTCTATTTGTCACAGGCTTATTAATTGCCATACATAACATAGAGAGAAAATAATGTTACCCCCTTTCGGAGTTAAGATAGCAAGTTAAGAGTTCGGAGCAGACCTTATGCTTGCTATGATGAAATCTCTAAAACGTTTGCATCAGGAAACCAGGTCTATTTTTCAGAAAAATGTTTTTTTTGGAAACATATCAAAAGAAAGAAGATATAACACGTCTTAAATTACAATTAAAGTAAAATCGTTTATGAAAGAATTGATTATCAATTATTCTTAATAATAAATAAAAACCAGAAACACAGTGAATTAAAAACTTCCTTTTAAACTCAAGTTGAAAAGTTCAATCTGGATGCTTAATCCACTAATATATTTTTAAATTAATGAGTAGATGAAACAGTAATAGATTATTTGATTCTTTTTTCTTAAATTTACCACAATAAAGTAAATTTTTATGCTTTATTCATGTGAATAACTAATCTCGGTGATATGCTATATTATCTTTGATGCCATCTGCAGCAGTTGTGCGTGCAGATATGTTAAAGCTCATTCACAACATCGCTACAATAATTATGATTTTAATATGAAGCAGGAATAAAAATAAATAATTTTTAAACTTATAAATTTGTAATTTTATATTGTTATAGCATTTTAATTCAATATTTGAGAAATATATCAATAATCTCGCATTGACGTTTCTATTTGTTCTCCAATTCTTTTTTTTTTTTTTTTCTTTTACAGTTTTTAAAAATCGAAATAAGTAAAGACTGTTTACTTGATTCTAATTTGATTATAGTTTATTCCACAATCAATTAAAAAGTAATTACATTTTTTTTTATTTATTCCATACAAATTTAGCATAAAACGTAACTATCTCATCTAGGAAGGAAATTTTTCCATTGCTTTATATACTCTCTGTAGGTTATTTCCTCAGAAAAATTAAAAATTAAAAAAAAAAAAAAATGGTAACTTAAAACAAATATTTTACTATTTAATTGGTGAAAACTTATTTCTACGCCTTTTTAAAAAATATTCATTGAAATATATTTATGCAAATTATTCATTTTAATATTTTAGTTAATCTTTTTTTTTAATAGCGTGCTTTATGATTATTATTTTTTAAGTAGCAAATTTCAAAAGCTCTTGGATTCACAATATGAAACAAAAACTTTATCAGCATCATTTTTTTAAATTTTTATAACATTTTCCTTCCGTACTTTAGTATTGTTTTTGAAACAAAGAAGAAGAGATTCTTTAAAGGCCGTTAAATTTCTAACGATTCTATTTTTTCAAAGAAACTTTAAATTTTTTTTAATTATTTAATTTACTTGAGTCATTCATTTTATGTTGACGTATTTCGATTCCCGGATTATGACGTCACATCAAGTCGAACTATCGAGTTGAAACTAGAAAGGTGACAGGGTTATGAACGAATTGTATTTGTATTGAATTTAATTTTTTTATTAACACAATTTTCGGTTTTAAGTTTAGTTTGAGTACTCATTACTTCCTAAATCAAATTCTGTAAATTCACTTTGTTACATAAAGATGTCTACTCCTGCTCGGAGACGACTTATGCGTGATTTTAAAAGGTAAGTGTTAAACCTTAAACATCTATTTTCCCATACATTAAAAATGACTGATTTGGAAAAGCTTTGTTTGCATATGTAAAATAATAAATTACACTTTTTTATAACATCTATTCGTTTATAATATTAAAAATTAAACTTTTCTCTTAATTAATTTTTAACTGGGAAATATATTAGTTTAATTATGCTGTCCTAGATTGTTAATGAGATTTATAAACAATTAAAGGCATTTTGCTACATTATGAAATAATTTTTTGAGTTTGAATTTTAATTCTTATTACAACAGTTGCTATGGTATGGAGTTATATGTTGAAAGTATGAGTAGTTGACGCTCATTCTTGTGAAAACACAATAATGTTTAGTACGTACTAGAATATTTAATATGTACTTGCATTTATAAACTCGTATTAAAAGGCAAAATATATTGCTGAAAACAATTTATTGATGAAATTAGCGATGCAATGAATGTTAATTTATCATTTGTTTACATTGTTTTTAAGTTACAGGAAACTTTTCATATGCACATATCTGATAATTTACACAATATTACAATTTTTTTTTAGTAAAATTTATTCAAAAATGCTGAATATCAATTATTTTCTATTGTGTATGATTTTAAAAATATATTGAATAAAAATCCGCATCTAATACAGATTTTTAATAGAAGAATATAGCTATTAATAATAAATTTGCTAAATTATTTTACAACTCCATATATTTCAATTGTTGCTTATGTTCCATTTTTAGAAAAGTAATTGTTACACATAGTACATGCAATTATATAATTTCGATTTTTAATCTATCAGACATTTATGAATGCTGTTTAATAATTTTTAAGTGTGTTTGAAGATAGAATTGCATTTATGTTAAGCATAAATGATTATCATAGTTATTTTTGTAATATTTTTATATTGGGTATTATCACATAATTTATCTAATTTTTTATAACATAAGAAATTATAATACCTATATATCTACATATATCATAACATATACATGCATGCAAGCATGCATACATACATATAATCATATTATCATTTTTTTTTTTTATGTTATATGATATAAAAATGTTAAAAATTCATTTCATAAAAAAAAGTATTTTTAAGTAAGATTATTTCCTTTTGTGTCTTCTAATTATTCAAGGTATAATATCCATTAATTTGTAATTATAAAGATTAAAGCTACTGATTTATTATTAACCAATTTTGAAGTATGTCTGTATTAATTATTCAAAGTATAACAAATTAAAGCACTTTTGTTTTATTAAGGCATGATAGATCAATAATTTTCCATTCCTTGCAATTTTCCTATTGTGATTTTGTTTTCTGTGTACATTTCTTTCTATGCAAGACTTGCATTTTTTAATATTACATTTTTACATTACATGATTTTTAAAATTAAATAACATCTATGAAGCTGTTCCATTATTCAATTTTAATAAAATAAAAACATCAAATTTCCAAGGCCATATTCTTTTAATAATATAGCTAAGTACACTGCATTTTAATCTATTTTTATATCTTATTTTCACATTTGAAAGGACTTTATAGTTTGATAATAGCCAAATATGTTATTAAATGAAAAGGTCTGTATTTATATTTGTTATATTTTATCCATTCTACGTTTTTTTTTTTTCCCCTTAAACGATATTAACTTCGAAACGAAACTTAAACGAAATATTTCCTTACTGAATCGTTTTTCATTATTTGTTAAACATCATAAGATGATTAGACTGCATTTTCATAATTTTAACCTTGTGTATTTTTGTATATGATTAGTTCAAATCATTACCTAGAGCCTTTTAGGCACATTTATCTATAGTTATTATTTTTCTTAAATCATGATAATGATCACCTTGTTAATAGACATAAAATTTTTATTTAACACAGGATAATATGTGTATATTAAATTTCATCCAAGTAATACAAAGGAACTAAACATGTGGTTTAGTTCAATATGAAATTGAATTTTAAAATTTAATTGTTTAAAATAACCTAATAACTTCTGGGGGGAAATATCTGATGCTTTCATATTTATAACCTTGGAAAAAATTATCTTCTTGACATGTTTAATAGTAATAGCTTTGTCAGCACATTTTATGGAATTTGTATTGTGCAATTATCTATACCAACTTTTATCAATAAATTAAAAGAAAATTTTGTAAGTGCATTAAACATCTGATTTAAGTGGAAATTCTGATATATCGTTTAAGTGAAACTTTTCTATTGATCAGAATCACTTCATTAGCAAATTCAAGATTAACAAAGTATTCTTTATTATTTTTTGTTATGTCAAGGATATTGTATGCCTTTCACAGTGAATGAGTCAAATAAAACAAATTATATAGAATAAAGTATTTCAATAAATTGAAAATTACACATTAAGCTAAATAACCAAAAGTAATCGATATTTATACAAAGTTATTAAGAAGGTAATTAAAGTTAAATATTTTAATACATTTCAAATTAAGTAAATAATACTAAAGTGAAATAAAATTTTACTTTTATTTTAATAAAGAATTAGTGAAGAATAAAAATAATTACAGATATATATAACAATATTGAAATTAAACAACTGAATATTTTTTATTTTTTTATTCCTTAAAATTTTAATTTTTTGTTCACGAGAGTAGAGAGATGATACCTAATGAATATAATTGTTCCACTTCACAGTTTCATTGTGGTTTATTCTCAACTGCAGTTAACTAATAGTTTTAAATAATAATTTTATTTGTAAATTAAGAATTTCAAAATTTCATATCAATCAAATTCAGCTAGAAATACAGTATAATTGCCTCTATAAAACATTTTTTGACGAATATATAAATAAAATTTTTATTAGTTTCCTTTTCATATTCTTTCCTAAATAAAGATTTTTACTTCTTTTGAGTAGTCAAATTCATTGCAATAAATCTAAACTTCCAATTCCAACACTTTAGTTACAACTTGAAAATTATATTACAAGATACTAATAGAATTTAAAATGTAAAAACATTATAAACATTTTAGTATTTGTCAATTGATTAAGCAATTAAATATGGCAACTCTTTCATTATTTTAAAATAACTAAGACTATTGTAATTTTGTCAGTATAAGATGAGAGTATCAAATATTTAAATTGATTAAAATAAAAACTTTCTTAAATTCTTAAGATCTGTTATTGGAAAGAGCTTGACATAATCATATTCTATTTGCATTTTTATCTCTTTATGTATGCAATTCATTTTGATGCATATTGTTATCAGTGGTACCAGGTTAAAATATGTTTAGGTGTGCTAAGAATTTTAAACTTTTTATTAAACATTTAGCAGTGATTTAGTAGCATTTTTACATTTCGTATGAAGCGGCATTGTGCTAACGTGGAATAAATTTATTTTTCTCCTTTATTTTTTTTTTAAACCATAGTGATGAATTTGTAATCTAAAGATTTTTATATCCTTCTGGATCTATTGCATGTAAAGATGCAATAACTATTTGTTTTTAGTATTAAAATTCACTGTCAAAGCATAGAATCATGTGAATTATTTTCTTTTAATATTCTCCTTTAAAACTGGAAATACCAAACAATTAATATCTTAAATTTATTTTTGTGTAAGTATGATATAAAGTGTGAAGTAATTATAGCAACAAACTTTAAAGGATGACAGAGAACAAGAATTTTTTTTTCGTAGAGTAAAGGATGGAATGCATTTGAAATATATAGATGCAAGCATAAATTATATGCATGAATACATCTCTTAAACATGTTATGTGTTTTTAAAAGAGTTGATTTATGTTCCTTGCAGATTGCAAGAAGATCCTCCTGCTGGTGTAAGTGGTGCTCCAACTGACAATAATATTATGATATGGAATGCTGTAATATTTGGGTAAGTTGTTTCTTTTCCTTTTCTAATTTTTCATTTTTATTTATTATATGCAGGTTATGTAATGAAAAACAAGAACCATTTTATTAGACATAAGTTTTACCAAAAATCAAGTTCAAAAGGAATAAAACTGCTAATTTCGTTTTAATATTTTCACAAATATTTGTATTTTATCATTCAATCATTGTTACATTGCTACGCAAATTCAATAAAGTAGGATCGCTAGTGACAATACTAAATAAAAAATAAAAATAAAAAAAAAACAATTACCTTTACATCATTATAGGTTTAAGATGTGTATTTAAAAATTTTCATAACTCAACTTGTGTAAAATTAAGAAATCCATAATGCCTGTAGTAAATTGGGAACATTAACAGTCACATGCAGCCCTTATGTTTTTGTTGCCATAAACGAACTTAAAAATTATTACCACCTAAGCATTAAAATAATAATAATAATAATGATAAACTTTACAATTAAAATAAACACAGTTATAAAATAACCATGTTAACCAGAAAATTGTTTCGTTGAAAAACAAAATTTATATTTTTAAAAAGCTAACAACAACAAACTCAAACTAATAGAGTTTGGAGAGAGATCATATAAATATACTTTTGAAACAATAAACAAATGACATAGAGTTGTCTATACAAAATTTTCTACATCAATTTTGGCTGGCTATGTTTTCAACTTCCACTATAATGTTATCAGAGTATTCATCTGATCTTAATTTGTGGGGGAAATCATGATCTGTTTAATAAATCAGTAGTTTGGGATAAATCAAAATAGCTTATCAGATTAATATAGTTCAACATTTTATACCAAATGATGATCAAACATAAACTAGACAGTTATCATTTCTTATTGTATTTGATTTTGCTATTTATGTATTTTCTATATTCAAGTAAATGAAATATGTTTTTGAGACTTTTTTTATTTATTTTGTGTTCTAGTTCTTGTGGTCTTGTTCTTAAATTTTGCAACTGTAGACAGTTTGCCTATTGCCTAGGGCTGGTTCTGTTAGCAAATTAACAATGAATCAATTTGAAAATCACGAAATGTAACATTTTTCTATGTTAATGTTTTATAATATGTCTTTAATATTTACTGAAGTATTTAAATAGTTTAGCATTGAATTCAGTCGATTTTTATTGCAATTTCTGTACGAATGTCTTTCTTGTATAATTTTTTTTAATTCAGTCTGTGTTTCATATGTTTAGTATTATTATGTTAATACAACTAAACTTGTTTCCAATATTCAAATAACGCATTTTAAAATGTTTAATCTTAATACTAACATGCTTTATTATTCTTACCAACTATTCATGTATTGAATTAAAGTTCATCATTTTTTCTATTTCATATCATATAGTTATCGGAACTAAATTATTAAGGACTATTCCTTATCTGTTATGGATCTTCATCCAGTAATATCTATTACTATATATAGAAAAATTGAATATTTTTGTAAAATAAATTCTTAAGAATAAAATGATATAATATTCAAAACTGGAAACCAACCAAGTATTAAAATTAATAAAAATACTGATTGCCATTTATTTTTTATGAATATTTAATTCATAAAAAATAAATGACAATCAGTATTTTCTTCTAATGCACATTCTTGTGTATTAAAGAAATAATAAGTCAATATTCCAGATATATATTATACAGTATTTTGCAAAATTTTTTATAATTGTGTCATTCTTATTATAATACAAAGAAAAAGTAAATGTAAAAATTTCGGATGACATGGACTTTGCAACATGGAAAAAACATTTATTTGAAATGCACAGTAGGATCTATTGGATACATTACATTTTACATTCTTAATGGTATAAATTGTTTTAATGCATAAATAAATTTGCATGCAATTCATTTAGATTAGCATAAAGTTTGTCTTTCTCGCTTTACTTTATCATAATTAAGAAATACTTCTTCAGAAACCGCTTATGCATTAAATAAAATTCTGTCCTTGGAATATTCCATTGTTTTTAGATAAAATTTATTGTATAATTAGAGTATTGTTATGTACAGATCAGTCAAGCATTTTTTTATTAGCTATTTTAAAATGAGTTGTTAATTTACGCTCTGAAGTAAGTTATGTTAAAAAAACTCTTTAAAGAGTTTAAGTAATTAACTTTATATATATATTAATTGTTTTAAAATGCATCGTAGAATAGGCAGTAAATAGCATGGATATCGAATAAATCTGTATCGTAAAATGAAACAAATCATCATTAGAAAAGTAAACACAAATCTAAAACAATGTAACTTACAAAGCTTGGAGCAGCAATGCAAAAATGTTGTAGAATGTATACAAGTCTAAAAATTACTTTAAAAAATATTTTAAATCAACTTATCATGGTTAAGTGGCAAGAAAGGAATGTCTCTTTAGTGCTTAACTGGCAGAAATAAGAAAATGTTTCTTAGTATGCAAAATTGAAAGAATTTTTAAAGTGAACTTGCTTCTATTAATTTAATCTGGTGATGGAGTTATAATATATGGATGCAGTAGTAGTTCAGTATATGCATGCAAAAGTAGGCATGCTATGTAGATGCAGGCAAATTCCAATTTATTGATTTTGTTATAGATAAGTGCATATTTTAAACAAAAATTTTATATAGAGGGATTTCAAGCTCTCTCAGAAAAACAGCCGAAAACATGCTACTGCCTTGAATGTTTGGTGCTATAAATAAGGCATTAAAAAAACTGCAGCTACCAGATTTTGATCCAACAGAATTGAAAGTTGAATACGAAACAATCTTTCTTGAAATATGAGTTAAAATTTGTAACATATAGGGGGAAAAAAATACAACAAAATAGACCTCAAATGTAATGAAAATGAGTTCGAATCGCAATCAAAATGATTAATATGATGAATAATGAAAAAAAGGTACTAAAATTTTTTAATATGCAGTTCTAAATCTGATTGAAATAATTATTCAAATAATTTTGCGGGCAAAATTTATTCTTTCCTTATGTATTGTATTTAAAATTTCATTAAAATGAAATAAACATGTTCATACTAGATTGTTTAAAAATAATGTTTTATTTAATAACTCATTTATATACATGGCACATTTATACAAAAACATTTGCAAGTTTTTTAAAAAAAAATTATGTATTAATGGGAGCTATTCTATTTTCATCTTTCAACCTACCTCTTTGAAGTAGGCATGATGAAACACTAACAGAACACTATCTAGTAATAGAAAAATTAGTTTGGATTTTTCAATTTTAATTAGAAAGATTTTGTAAAAATTTAGTTTTATAAAGCAGAACTCTTGAAAACAATTAGCAATAATAAAAACGTAACTAATAAATAAGCTGAATCTGGTGTAATGTTAGGTTAGTTTCTGCATTTTGAATTAGTTGCATTGTTATATAAAAATCCTACTTTTTACAAAGATTTTATATAAAAAGCTTTAAAACTTGAATTGTTAATTTTTACTTGTTGAGATACTTTTCTGTTATATATATTCAGAATCTTTTTTTCTTGATAGAGAATTGCAAGTAATTCAGCCAAATTGAGACTTATAATTTAATTTTCATAATTGCTCATTTTTCTGGATTATTATCTATATAATTAATATTTATTCTAATATCAAATTTAATGCTATTATATTTTGATTTTAAAATAGTATACATTTTAATTGATTTCTTTAGTCATGAAATCAACATTTTGAGTTATTTAAAGAGTTTCATTGCAATACATAATTTAAGGTCAGTTTAATTCAAAGCTTTGGTGTTTTGATTCTTCAAGTCATTTCTTCCTTTCAGTAAATTACAAAGAAGTTAGATTGGAAATACAATACATATCAACTCCTCTTTTTTTCGTAATTTTACTGTTAAATAGTTACTGAAGAAATGAAGTGAAAAATTGATTGATTGATAAAAGAAATTTAAATATATTTGCATTATAAAATTAGGTTTTTTTAAATTCAAACATTGTTCAAAATAATTATAAATTATTATAAACATCTCTATAGATTATGGCTGGATGATGTTGAAATTACATTATCGATCTAATATCATGATATTATGATATATTGATTTTATACAGATTTAAAACTTCGACCAGGAAACTTGTTTTGAATCATAAACAATGAAATGGGAATCTCTGAGCTCTCTTGCCACCAAACTTTTAAAATGTTTTCAGTGATTATTTTCTAGCATGAATTATGTTCATTTTAGTTTACTTGAGCTTTCATTTTGTTTTCAACACAAAATTATTTCATTTTTCAAAATTATCTTTTTTCCTCATTTGATTATTAATATTTCATTGTAAAATATTTAATTTAATTTTCATTTAGTGCTAAGTAATTAGGTGCATTCATTAGTTTTCCTGGACAATTTCAAAGAGGGGTACCACTTTTCTCTTGTACAATAAATAAAGCATCACTATATACCAATTAGTATATTAAATGTGACTGCTTCAAGCAGAAAGTCAGGGATGTGCAGATAATTACTAGTGAGCTTATTAAAAAGTAAAGAGGAAGGTGAATTATGATTATGTGTATATAAAGCCATATTTCTTATATCTGTCTTGAAATATGCCTTTTTGATGAGAAAAGAAATATACAAAACTAAATAATTATATAACACTGGTGAATGTTTAACTATTTTACAGTATTGCCTAGTAGAAAGATCATTGATTGAAATAGCAATATTTAAGTATTTTAATTCCTATAACGTAAATTTATATTTCTGAAAAACAAGTAGATAATTTTTATTCAGAAATATGAGTGTGAGTAAAATCGTAATTTTTTAGTGACTCTTTACTTTGGCTTAATATAGTGAAATAAGGTAATATAATATAGTGAAATAGGGTTTTTTAAGAATTAGCAAAAGTTTGTACCTATTGAAAAGATCTGAGAAAACAAACTGAATGCAAGCAATTAAGAAATCATTCTTGCAATACAATAATTTATGCTTGACTATTCTTCATTTAAATGCTTCAGTTTTATTGTAAATAGAAAAAAAAAAAAACAATTTTTTGTCCTTTCATAAATTCCTTTATCAAATCTCCTAGATAAATTTTGATGCCCTATGCATGGATGGTGGAACAGATTAATCATTTTAGAGTCTAGTGCATCAAACTAATTTGAAATGTTGTAAATGAATGTGTATTTAAGAAAGGTTCTTTGGATAAACTATCAAGGTGATTTAATCAGTTCTGAATTTAAAATGTATATTGTTTAATCATCACTTTAGGTTAGTTGTTACTTTTTAAAATATCAGGGGTACTGGAAAATGTTATTTTACGTAAAATTCAAACAAATAAATCATTAACAAGTTAATATTTTTTATCAATGATGTAGTCGCCGTCATTACCAACAACCTTTTGCAATCAATAAAAATTAATTGGTTTTGAGAAAATATATCTGGAGATGGCATTTTACATATCATCCAATTTTATGACATAGAAAGTATTGTAGCGATAGGAAAAAAATTGAGATCTGATGGTGCAAGGTCGGGCGAGACTGTACTTCCCAACCTAATTCATTAATTTTTTCCAAGGTTCGTCTTGCGTAATGTGGTCTTCCATTATCATGTTGCAGAATAACGCTTTTTTTGTTGACAATCATTAGACACTTTTCAATTAAAGATCAATCACTCTATCCAATTTTCCAGTAAATTGTTACATTCACAATTTGCCCAATTTCAGTATTTCAAAATGAATGACAACATTCCACCAAACACAGAATAGCATCTTTTTTTTATGTAAACCTGGCTTATTTGGAGAGAGCTACTGCTTTTTGCATTTTGGATTATCTTGGAGGACCCATTTTTCATCTCTAGTGATCAAGCAATCAAAGCTTCTGTATTGCACCATTGAAGAAATAAGTTGCATGTGGTGGAGTTTTTCTTCGGATAGATTGGTGGCAGGTGTTTGGGTACCGCACAATCTTCTGCAAATGTTCTTGAATGGTCGACTATGGTTGGTTAAGTGTTTAACTGTTCCTCGATTGTCTAGTGCAGATCTGCTTCCACTTCCGTCCTTAACACGTCATAGATTCAAGTTGTTGGTCTTCCTGATCGATACGAGTCGGAAAGATGAAAATTACCGGATCTGGGCTTAAAAAAACCACCCTTTGGCATTTACGAGCGTCTAATGCACTTGGATGAATATCGTAAATGTTTTTGGTCATAATTGTTGTGTTACCAGCACTGTACGCTTTTTTTTATCTGTTATTTGGCTAGCCATTTCACACAAGTGCAAAAAAAAATATTCGTAAACAAATCGCTTTAACGTTTAAAATGTCTTTTTTTGTGTTATTTTGAAGTACACAATAAGCTGATAAATATTGACATACATAGAAATGACATTATTTTCCGATCCTTTTGATATTACCTTAGTGTTGTAACTGTATTCTTATAGATAGTAACTTTTAACTATGACTGTATTCCATATAGAGTAAATGAAAAAAAATGTCACAAATTATAAGTGAATACCGAGAATTAATATTAATATCGTCACTATTGGAATGAAATGAATAATTTTTAAAATCAACTTGCATTTTACTGCATGAAAGAAATGTAAGTACGAAGACATCTGAAAAATCCATATATTTTAACCCTTAAACTCAAAATTAAATAAAGTGTATTTTCCGAATATAAGCCGAGAATGTTTTTTGAAAAAAATTTATCGTATGTTTAAAACCCATATACAACCTGGACGGTAGGGAGGGGGGGAGGTTGATTTTGTGTATGAAGAAGATAAATTGTAAAACATTGAAAGTGATGATGATGATATGCATCCAGGCATCCTAATGAGTGAATGGGAATTTGGCGAACTATTCAGAAATTCTGATTCTGACACGGACTTTGAAGGATTTATGATTTTAAGTGTTTTGAGCGCAAATTTTATGAAAAAAATAATTTCCCTTTTCTATTGTTATTTTTATATGCTAATTATTTACGATATTCTATTGTTATTTCTTGTGTACGTTTTTACTTTTCTTTTTCCGTTTACTGTGGGCGCACGTGTCGCCAACGTCAAACTTTTTCGTTTTGGCGACGAGGCAAGAAAATTAGCCATTTCAAAAATAAAACATCCTTCATAAACATAAAACGAATGCCTCAATTTTAAATGAAATATATATATTTTTTTCCCCGTCAACTTAAGAAATAAAAACGTGACATGTTTAGGAGTATCTTGCGTTTTATCGCGTGGGCCGACTAATGGGAAAAAAATCCTTCCATCGCCTCAGTTTTATTTGGTAAAGGTTATTCATTTTGAATTTCTATCATAATCATTATGTTTAAATCTATTATAATCAGTATGTTTAAATTAACGAACTGGGGGTAAGGGGATTCTCTAGCTCAAGCATTGGTACAGCCTTTACCTGCGCCAGATATTAAGGTGATGAAGAAAATTGTTTTCGAAAATGCCCGTCATTCCACCTTTTCTTACAATCCTCGAGAACAGCTCATCCGGTCATTGCTACTTGGCGTTTATGCGTCGCGTATAGGTCCTGTGTAGATGATAGGCGCAGTTAGATGTTAAAAATACATCTAATCCAGGGAAGGAAAGAAAAAAAAAAATATTTCGCAACTTGTTTGCCTCAAAAGAACCCTTTTCCGTGAATGTTTTTCGGGTATTCCTTTTTTAATCGTTCATTTTGCAACTCTCTGTCTCTTGTGCGTTACATTAGTTGCGTAGTTAAAAATAAAAACATTAAAAAATAGCATGCAATAACTAATTTGTGTGTGTGTATGAAATGAACAAGATATTTTTCATTGCCATTTGTTATTGAATTGTAGCTGGGAGAAAATAACCTATCAAATGTTTGCTTTTACAACGTATTACTTTATTTATTATCCTATTACATTTGAAACTTTCAAATTCGGGACCGAAATTGTATTGCTAATGAGCTTTAGGGGATATATATATGGCGATGTTGAAATTTCTAAAATCGCTATATTGTGTACCTAATATCGTGATATTTCGATTTTATACAGATTTAGAACTTCGATCATAGAACTTGTTTTTGAATCGTAAACAACGAAATGAGTATCTCGGAGCTCTACCGCCCGCCAACTTACTAAAAGATATTTCTACTGATTATTTTCTAGTATGAATTATGTTCACTTGATCCGTCATTTTGTTTTCTTTCTGTGTACAAAATTATTTCATTTTTCAAAACAAATAATCAATTTTTCCCATTTGATTAGATTATTCATAGCAGAATATCTCATTATTAAAATTTTCTGTAGCGCTAAACAATGTTGGACATCGAAATCGTGTTAACATCGGTGTCTTACATCGGAATTTCGTTAATGTGAGAATAATAAAATCAGATTTTACGATTTTGGCCTTAACCTACTCAGACGCACCCCTTATATGTATTATATACGATTTAGTGTTTAATGCTGAGGTGGCCAACCCAAATGATCTTGCTGGCCACTTTGGAAATGCATCATAACTCCGCAGGTCGCATATAAAATTATACACTCAAGAGCCAAAACATTATGACCACCTGTCAATAACGAGTTGGCCCACCTTTGGCGCGCAACACAGCTTCAACCCGCCTTGGCATGGATGTCACAAGTCCTTTGTAGATGGCCGGAGACATTGTACCAGATGTTTAAGCAACGGTCACGCAAATCCGAGATATTGCGAATTGGTGGTCTTTGAACTCTGAGCTGCCGTCCCAGGACATCCCAAATGTGTTCTATCGGATTGAGATCCGGTGAGTTAGGCGGCCAGGACATTAACTGGAATTCAGCATCATGTTCCTGGAACCACTCCAACACAATTTTAGCCTTGTCCTGTTGGAATATTCCATTTCCAGCTGGAAAAACAGAGGCCATGTAAGGGTGCAATTGGTCCGCAATGATGTTCAGATACCCTGTAGCATTCATGGTTTGCTCTACCACAACCATGGGTCACAGAGACGCCCAAGAGAACGTAACCCAAAGCATAATACCGCCACCACCGGCCTGTGTATGACCTACTGTACATTGAGGGAGCAACTGTTCGCCTGGGAGACGGCGTATCCTGACACGGCCATCGGCGTGATGAATGACAAACCGTGATTCATCTGACCAGGCAATTCTCCCACTGATCCATGGACCAGTCACGATGTTCCCGGGCCCAGCGCAGGCGCAATTGGCGATGACGCTTGGTCAGCAAAGGCACACGAGTGGGACGTTTGCTGCGTAGCCCCATATCCTACAGTGTCCGCTGAACAGTGTGCTCCGATACTATTCTACTTGGCCCTGCATTGTATTGGGCTGTCCGCTGAGCCACTGTCTGGCTCCGGTTTTGCTTCACCATGCGAGACAGTGTCCGACGACCATTTTCTTTGATAGCGTGTGGACGTCCAACACCATGTCGTCTACTGCTGGTTTCACCGTCATTCATCCACTTTGCATAAGTACTAACTGTAGATCGCGAACAACCCACGAGTCGTGCAGCTTCGGAAATACTTGTTCCGAGCCTTCGAGCCATTACAATCTTCCCTCTATCAAAGTCGCTTAGATCCGCAGCCTTTCTCATCACACACAGAAGTAAGTGAAAGAATGATTCTTCAGACTCTCTAGCAGCAGTTAAATACCACTTCCGCCTGATCACGTGCCTTCCACGTCATCCAGGCGAGTTCATTGCAAAATGTAGGGGTGGTCATAATGTTTTGGCTCTTGAGTGTATATCCACATATTAGATTTAGATCCACTATAGCCTTTTTTTATATTCATATTACAGCGTGTTATATTATATGTTCCAAGGTGCATCATATTTTCGCAGAATATAATTTAATTATTCTGTGAACTCATAAATACAACAGGCAGTATCTGTCTTATATTCGCAAGAATATTATTTTAAAATCGATGTTAATTTTTTCTCATCATTTCGACAGTTCATTTTTGAATAGAGGGATGCACACATAATAATTTTTAATGCAGTGATTTTCACTACTTTGGCCGTTATAAAATATGTTTTGTAAAAGTGTGATAAATTTCATGAGCCGGAAAAATAATCAAGGCGGTCCGCGGGTTGACGACCCCTGGTGTAATTCTTCATTCAAAAACGCGAAATATTTCATTATAAGCGTCTTTCCAAAATAAAATCATAATCATTATGTTATTTGATTATATTTATTATTGTGCTTTATATTGCGTACGTAGTGGAGACAAGGAAAGAGCTTTGTGTATAGCCGGCAACTTATGTGACTTGAGTTTCTAAAAGGACACGAAAATGTAACGAGAAACTATTGCGCCATGCTGCTTCCATGTGAAGTTGCTTTTGTTAACTGTTCATTTTTAACTCGCTTCGTAAATGTTTAGATTGCTCAGTCTCGATATCTATAAAAAATATTGTATTGTATGATTATTCATCTGAAATGCCTTTCGTAGAAAATGTACGGTCACACAATATCACCTTTTTTAATGTGCATAACTGGATGGGCCCTTGGAGAGTTGCGAATTATGTCACTCAATTACTTATTGACGTAAGTTCCGCTTTTTTTTCTCTTTCCGCCTTGAGTTTCGACAGTGCTGAATCCATTGGAGTCTATATGAATCTTGCATTTATTAGTGAAGGGAAATGGAGGAATGTTTCTTTTCCGCCTTATTAACTTCGTATGGAGAAATTTTGGAAGGGAAAGGTCACCAGTGGGTTGAATTTCTTTTT
This sequence comes from Caerostris darwini, assembly GCA_021605075.1. NCBI lineage: Eukaryota > Metazoa > Arthropoda > Arachnida > Araneae > Araneidae > Caerostris > Caerostris darwini. The sequence goes on from BPLQ01015712.1 coordinate 80,256, forward strand.
CTTTTATCTCAATTCGTCGGGTGATAGATTTCGCAAATTTATTGAGTTGCTCAATTAAAAGGAGATTTGTTCTAGTATGAATTTTGTACTGCTTTTATTTTTAACAGAAATCCCTGCTTTTACAATATCTGATGATAACATAATTAAAAAAATAAAGGCTATTGTATAGATAAGTTTAAATATCGAAATAAAAATGGAAGGAAGGAGTACATGTAAAAATGATACATGTCAAGAAAGTTATAATTTAATTTTAATTTTTTGTTTTAAACTTTTTTTTCCCAGTATTAACTGTTATGCCATTTAAAAGGTTGATTTAAAAAAAGTACCATTTTTTTAAGTTACTGTTATGTTACAATTAAAATTAAGCTCATCGTGAAAATTTAGTTTCTTTAAGCTTGCATTTATTTTTATTTACGAATGTAAATTGATTATTTTTTCATAACATTTACTACTTCCCAAAAATTACTCTCTCATTTAGTCAAGGGAAAACACGAAATAATAAAATTTTAAGTGAGGTTTTTGCTGTTAATTCTCCAAAAGAAAAATATTTTTCTGCGATGGCTGTTTGTGTGTGTTGAAACTTTTGCCTTCTAATCCCAATCTGATTTCTGTGTGTTCCAGATTCTATTTGAATTAATAAGTTTTTAGATTATCCAAATTTCTCCCCTTGTTTATACAGATGTGAGACGCCCTCAATAGAGTTTATTCGTCTTATTTATGTTCTGAGGGCGAAAGGCATAGCAACTCGCGCTTCGCCACTCTCGTAAGTCCTTGTATAGAACACCAAGGTCTTTCTTGCGTATTGCTGCATTTTGCCTTTATGCGGTTTGTCTCTCTCTCTCTCTCCCCCGTCTGTCAGCTGTTGTAGAGTTTGAATTTAGATCTGTTCAAACTTCCGCGATAGTGTTTATTAACAGTGAATGCTTAAGATGTGGCGTGATTAAATGCAGCCTTTTGTGTTTTGGATTGTTCTATTCAGTTGGGAAAGAACTTTATATTCTGTTTATTAATTAGCGATATTTAAAAAGGTTAACAGTTAATATCGATTGTATATATATAATTTTCTTTTGATAAATTCAGGAACTATAAAAGGAAATCTATTAAGGGAGTATTCTACTGTAGAGGCATGAATTTCGCCCGGTTTTTGAAGCGCTGTACAAAGGAAACAAAAAATATTTTTATCATCAATTTTTTTATCATTTGTTTATTGATGTTTTATTATTACATAAAAAAAATTATTAAAAAAAAAAAATTAAAATTGACAAAGTTATGAGCAGTCAAAGTGGGGTAAAAAAAAAGAGGGTGTCCTGGCGTGCATTATTCCAACCCTCCTGTGATCTGAAACATAAAAAACAGACGGATTCTTAATTATCATAGATGCCGCTATCGTATAACCCTTGGATAAGTTAAAAAATGGCGGTTTTGAAAAAAAAAAAAAAAAAAATTCATATTTTTTTAACAATTCCGAATTTTTAAAAAATACTAAATGAGAAGTTATAGTTTTGGGCAGGGTTCACGCGATGAAGCGATGTATAGAGAACATCCTCTCCAAATTTGAAGTAAATCAGTTCATTAGAACTCGAGATATCCTTACCGCCAGCTCGAAAAAAGTAGTTCCGAGAAAAACGCGTTCAAAGTTTTGAGACAAGTTTTCGACAATTTTACTTATAGAATGGTACAGAATACTTACATATTTTTAATCGGCGATTCCTGCTTCATATAAGAATCCTTCCTCTACTTCAAAATGCTCATTCTCCGATGTTCTCTGGTGAAGACGTGCAGTTCTACCCTCCTTTGACGCCTCTGAAGTCCGGAGTTCCGAGCGCTCGATACGCGCTTCGTCCCGTCTCGCTGCAAAAGCATTAGCTTCTGGGCCAATCGTGATTCCCATAACATCTAAGATTTTTAATATAGGTATAAAACCTTCATTAAAAATACTAACTGCGAAGAAAGTGGCAATTTCAATTGTCTTCGGTCCAGCGTGAATGTGCTTCGGAGCAAAAGTCCAAATTAACGAATTCAAAGATTCGTTATTATTTTGGGTTTCAGAACCCAAACATCGTTCCAATAAAGAATCAGCTGATAAACTTTCATAAATTGGTTTTATTACTTCTAAAACTTTGTCATTTAGAGGAGGATTTTTGTGGTCAAATTCGTCAATAGTGCCGTCTTCTATTGCCTTCTGATAGGAATTTTGAAAAATCCTTTTAATGACATATTTTTGAATATCTAAACTTTGAAAATATGAAAGAAAAAAAAAATTCGATTTTTTCAAAATTCTACAGTAGAATACTCCCTTAATGTAAATCTTATTTCGTGGAAGATTTTTATTCTATAGGATGCATTTGTGAAGAATTTTAAATTCATTGTTTACGGAATTTATTCCAGTACAGGGTTGGCCAACCCAAATGATCTTGTGGGCCGCGTGTAAAATTATATATCTCCATATTAGATGTAGACCCACTATAGTAACCATAGATAACATAATAGTGAGGATACTAAACGCACATTGTAGAGAAATATAGAACACTAAAAATGAAATATAAAAAATATATAATTATAAAGGAAATCATTTAAAGTGAAACATAGAATCTGTTTGATGTTCCAAGATGCGCGCTCCTCATGAGTTCGCAGAATACAATTTAATTATTCTGCGAACTCATGAATAAAACAGGCACTATATGTCCTATATTCGCAAGACTATTATTTTAAAATCAAAACTAATTTTTTCTCATATTTCGATGGATTTTTGAATATAGGGATGCATAAATGTAATTTTTTAACACATTGGTTTTCACTACTTTGACCTTTGTAAAAGTGTGGTGAATTTCACGGTCCGGAAAAATGTTCAGTGCGAGTGCGTGGCTGGCCACCCCTGTTCTAGTAAATGTATTATTTTTTTTTTTTAACGCAAACTAAACGCAATGGAACGTGATAAGAATTAATGTGAAGTTACACCTAGTGCAATTAAAAAAAAATCGTACAATGCTATTTATATATATTATAGTACTTGGTTGGTAAGGGTTTTTTTTTTTTTTTTTTTTCCACTCCAGCACTAAAAATAACTCATTCTTATTGGCATATTCAAAAAATGCCGTTATCATTTAATTTTAACTTTTATTTCACGGTGTTATGATTTTGCATTATTAAGATTTTTTTTTTACATGTTTTAACCTTGTAGACCTTCTACCCGTATAGTTCTAGTAATTTAGAATGGGTAGTTGTCTGTGTAACTATGCAGAATGCATTCAATTTACATCGAAGGTCTAAAGTGCACATATATGGTAGAATAATGAAATGTTTCCTTCCATTTTTTTTTTATTTATTTATTTATTTTTATATATATATATTAGCAATTAAGGATACTATGGTGCATGTTAGCTTGTTGCATGGATGCTCATACTTAAGAAGGTTAAGAGCCGCATGCATAGTTCCACAAATTGTGTGGAAATAAAAAGAAAGGTAAGCATCCTTTTTAAAAGCGGAAACGGAGGAATCGAATATTTGTTAGCTAGGTATACATAGCGCAAGTTTTTGTGAAAAATTTTCACATAATTTATTAAATTTAAAATATGTAAAACTAAAATTATTTTTATTATATTTAAAACTTTCCCACACAAACCTTTCTTCCCTATTTTACCGTTTCCGCTTCTGCTCATTCGCACTTGGTCGCCTACCCATATTCCACGCAATCGTTGGTCTAATTTTATTCATTGTAATTTGGCCGTTGGAAGCACACACAAAAATATATATATATATATATAATTACTTATGCCTATAAAATATTTATTCTCAAATATGCATTGATCCAAATTGGCTTACGCATTTTAAAGTTTAGTTACGACATCAAAGTTGTTGAACGAACTTTTAAATTAGAAAACCTTTTTTGCTTAAATAAGAATTCATATTGGCAAATTATATGCTCTATTTTGCAATAAAATAAAAAACATTAGACATTTTGAATAAACTATTTTTCTAATATTTAATCTTTTAACTAAAGCAATACCATTTTTCTTGTCTTGAACTTTCTTTAAAATCTGAATTTTTTCACTACCCCGCCCCCATTTTTTTTGTTAATTAAATGCACATAAGATGCGATGGGTGGTATGTGCATCATCCCTAATATAATTTTTTGTAAAACGTGAACACCACCCATGAAAATGAGCGATTACCGTAAAAAGTCCCTTATATCAAAACAACAAGTTTAATGTAAATTTATGACAAATTGTTTACATCCAAAACTAATGCTTTTAATTAAATTTTGAAATTTAGTTCCGATTTAAATACTTGCAGCGATTTATTTTACTCGCTCACTCATTCCACTGTTGCCATAAACTCCAATATGACACGTTATTTGTCTTAATTTCCTCCTTGGACAAGCACTCTATTTTGGCCGTTAAAAGTGTAACACTGCATACAAACTTGGAAGGTTTTAGGGCACAGAAAGCATGGTGATGCTGAAAAACAAAACTGGTCCAGCGAGTCGTATGCAGATTCTGTAGTGACATCCTTGTATGAAAAGATTCATGGCCGGTTTTCCTTCTCTGTCTTTTATGAAAGAATAGAGTTTTAACCGGTGTGTGTCGGAATTTTATCACGGAAAATGTTGTTCATTTTTACCTCTGAATAATTGCTTGCTTTGGTTAAACTTTAGGGATTGTGATAAGAATATGGGATCATTGGTTCCAGAAACGAGTTGAAAAAGATTTTTGGGGCTCTAACAATCTACCGAATTTTCAGCGTGTGATTTTTGTGTTGAAAATTGGCACGCTAAACTATAGGATTAATGAGACTCGAGATAATCCGAGTATCCATGTGTAAAAAAAATTGGCAAGCGACTGGCGATTCTTGCGCCGCATCTGTCTGACTACTACCTCTGGGAAGTAATCGGTGGTCGATCCAGTTTCCCGTTACTTTATTGCATAAATCTAGGGCAGCATACGTGGTTCAGAATATTTTTTCAAACTCATTTCACTTTTGCATTCTACACCTGATGTGACAAGACATTGTGGACAGATCCCCCCCCATTTCACCCTTTACAATTATCTAAAATCTTGTATGAAGTCGTCTTGTTTCCAATCTTGCCCTATCTATAGGGTGATTTTAAAAAAAATCTCTATGTATGAGCCGCTAAATATCTTACCGTTCATAGAAACTGAACAAAGTTTCTGTTTAAGTAATTTTGTGTTATGCTTTCAAGAATCGTATAAAAAACAATATTTGAAACTTTTAACAGTTATGGTTACAGTGGCAAAATTTTGAAAGTTTCAAATAGCAACGCCTATATTTTTCTATTGGAATACGATTTCCTTAGTGAAAAACCATAAATATCGTTGGAACGGTACCTGTAACATGAAAATTGCAGGCGCTAGACAGACTAGAGGCGGAGAATCGGAGACCAGAAAAGCAACAGAAAGAAAAACATTTTATTGTGTTTCACAAATTTTTCAAGCGACCTCCTTCACATAAGATGACATTTTGCATACAACAGATGGTGTGCAGCACTGAAGCACATACCATGGCAAGAAGAATCTGTTAAATAGGATCTCTGATGGCATCTTTCAAACCAGAAGCAAATCAGATACACTTTGGATTCCAGGTATCCCCATAACCAGAAATCCATTGGAGTAAATTCCGGGTTAACGCCCATGGAAATGTGAAATGTCGGGATATAATAACTTATGCTTTTTTTAAAAAAAAATTTTTATAATTACGCAGTTATTCATTGTTTGTAGATAGCGAGCACCCTTTACCGTGCACGTTTATAGAGCTTCGGCAATAATCTCTTCAAAAAAAGTAGGAGCCGAGGATGAAGGTGCTTGTTATACCGCGCCACATAGTCACTTTTTTTTCGTGCCATATCATGCAGATTATACTGTGCCTAGTGTACGCAGTTTTTCAAATTAATGCTACCAATCAACGATAAACTGGCCTTGTCCGTCCATAGAATGCGTAAAGGCGAACTATTATCGTCGTCATACCGGATGAAGAATTCATTTACGAAATCAAGCCGTAATTGGTTATCAGCCGCTTGCAATATCTGGACACGCTGGAACTGATACGGAAACATGTGGAGAGCAAAACGCAGAATCTTGCGGACTGTAGAATTCGGCAACTGCAGAATGTTTGAAACACCGCGTGCACTTGCAAGACATACTTCGCTGATCTTGTGGAATTTTGCAACTGCATCGACAGGAATCATATGCATATCAAGTCCCATACAGCTGTTGCAGAACACGGGCCTCGGCGTAGCCCATGGTTTCTGCGGTTGTAGACCACTGCAACATTTTGTCCATTCAACTAATAATTCTGTATAATTTCCCATCGTTGTTTCTCTGCAAGCGACATGCTCTTCAGCGTGCAAGGAAGCAAGATACCCGGCACGCATTTTACTGCCTTTTCTTTCACCTAGTATGACAGCATCAGTCATAATTGTGTCTTACGCTGAACCAGAAAATCTGCATACCATGCTCTCTTCTCTTTTCGTTTCGAATGAATTTCAGTAGTTGGTATGAAAGCCGTGCTTTAGTGAGTGCCGCTATTGTTATTCTCTTTTTTACCTATCTATGTAGCGCCGGCGATTTTATTGCTACGGTTATTGTTCCAGCGCTATTTATGGTTTTCACTACGGGGATTTCGTTCCAATAAAAAAAAAAAAGTAGGTGTTGCCATTTGAAATTTTCGTATGCCGTAACTCTTTAAAGTTAAGCTTGTATTTCAAATGATTCTTGAGCGCATATCTTAAAATACCTTAAATCAAAATTTTGTTAAATTTCTGTGAATGGTATGATTGTTCATATATTGATAAAGTTTTTTGTAATAACCCTGTGTAATACACATTTATGGACCAAACAGCGTTTCATTTTCAATGGTATTAAATCTCTGTTGTACGACGTTTGCTGTGTGTACTTAGTACTCACTTGTGAATGAGTATTTATAAGACATATCTTAACACAGAATTTACACTTCAATTGCTTTATTAGATAGCCCGACGAACCGAGCAGAACATTCGCCTGGTCAATATATCCTGATTAGCATAACAAAATTCCATATAAACGCTGGCAACCAACCAACCTACCTACCTCAACTAGAATATTCAACATATTCCCTTCTGTACCGAATAATGTTGCCGACACACAGTACTAATCTGCACACACTTTATGTTAGTTGTAATATTCCATTCTGGTACTACAGGGTATTTCTAAAATAAGTATGTCTTTATTACTTAATAAAGAAACTTGATGAATAGCAGTGTTGCAGTAATGGTGCATTAATAGAATAATGTGGCATATAGTTCAATAAATATAATGTAATTTTAGTCTTTATTAAAATATAGAATTAAAGTAAATTAGAAACAGTTAAAAAATCTTAATTGCGGAGTTTTTGAATTTTTATTTATTAAACCATAATTATTTGATCGTAGTCTAATATCAAATCTCTGAAACCTCGGTTTCTTGTTAAAGTTAGTGAAAATATTGTTTTCAAAATTAATATTTTTTTATTATCATGCGTTCCTTAATTCAAAAGGTAAATGAAGTGTAAAAGGCAACAGGTACAGATTGATCACTCGATGTAAAACAATTCTGGAAGTAGCTGAATCCTAATTTCAAACTGATACTTATTACTAAATGAGCTGAACGTGGATTTAAATGAGTCGTCGTGTGAAAAGGGCAAATAGGGTTAATTGCGATGGGCCCAAGTTATGTAATAATTATTTGTTGAATTTTAAGTTACATACGGAATAAAAAAAAAGTGACATTCAACCATACAAGGTGATGTTTTGGCCGGCCACTATTGAAAATTCAGTTAATATCTAGAGCACTGCTGATGAAGGACTTTTTTTTCCCCCTCTTCTCCCGCCATATTTAGGATTCCTTTAACATCCTTCAAAATTTTCCGCGTCTGTTACCTTTCTTCGAGACAGTTGAACAGTCAGAGTTGCAGTTAGCTTAACTTCAAAAATACTGAGTTTCTTAACTCTTCAGTTGCGAATGACGTACATACAGTTTTTTGTTTCATACCAGCGATGCACAGGCTCTTTATTTTCTTGTTTAGTTTTATGTGCGTGTTGGTCACGGGTCGCAGAAAGAAAAATCTCAATGATCTCGTTCTGACGTCACCATGGGTTTTGGCTCTCTATATACACCAGGCACGAAGGTCAGTTTGGATTCTAGATGTCCTGAGAAAACGCTTCTCTCTCTACTACAATGGCGGAAGTCAGAAGTTGAAAATTCCCTTAAATAATTGGTAATCAAAATGGCAGAAATATTGAGTTACATAAAATATATATAATTAAAGATTTAAAATAACAAATGTAAATTGGCACATGAAGAGCTGATGCTGGAGCGTGGATTTGCTTGAACGGGCTAGAAGTGTTTTAAAAAGGAATAGAATTCTATGACAAGTAAAATCGAAACATGTATTTGAACTGAGATAAATGCCAAGCAATAAATTAATTTATTGCTTCAAAAATAAAATATGAGTTTTGAATAGGCGGTTTGTGAGGGGTTTTATTAGACAGATGGAAAAATAATAACTTTTAACTATTTTGGAAATAAACATGAAACATCACCAGATCTAATTTCATTTTTTTTCTGTAATACTAAATAAATAATCTGTAGTAACATAAAGAACTCGTTGCGCGACATTACATTAATTTAAAAAATACGTTAGTATTTGGTACAACGTTTGTAGTAATTAAGCACACAAATTGAAAGTCGAATGGGCGCCATTTGTACATGCCTGGGTTAAGTACCAGTATTTCTTGTATAACTAATTTTTGTTTATATTTATTACTAGTTTATTCATTTATGTATATTTAGAATAATTGTTTTTAAGTTCTTATGTAAATGGTCATGTCTTAAAAAAATTACGGATAAGTAAGTTGTCTTTTTAAATTTGACTCACCGAAGTCGGACAAATGTGGGAGAAAGAACCTTTGTAGCACTTCATTTGCTTCTCATTGATAAGAAACAAAATAAGAGTTTTATTCCATAAAATTTTTCTAGTAGTTCATAATTTGTTTTTAAAGAAATTGTTTCTTTAGCAGTAGAAATAGCATATTTTATTTCAGTTGATGGTATATAAAAAAAAAAGTTAAATGTTATATGTTTACCCAGTCGCTTATGCTTTTACATGGGTAGTGGTATTTCGATAGACGCCCACTTTGGAATGAATTCGATGATGGGTTCGCACGGATTGTGTGGGAAAACTGGCAAGTGGCCAAGTCGGACGAATTCAAACAACATTGCATCAAAAGGGGGAGTAGTTTTCGATGGGGTTTTTATCGCACTAAGCGTTTTTATATTATATGATATTAATAGAGAAAAAGATGAAATATTTCATAATAACTATTAAATTTTATTTTTCTTTCAAAATTGTTTTGCGCCGCGTATGCCCTGACTGGCACTTCTTACAAACAGTCGATCCGTCCTTTTAAATCGGATGTTTGTTTTTCCACATAATCGTTTAGCAAACTGTACGTCTTATTGGACGTGCAGAATTTTGCAGTGAAGTACGAACGAAACCCAAGCATGATATAGCATTGTCTGGTATAGCCAGACATTGAAAATAACTGAGAAGCAAAATGTTTTTTAGTAAACGTCTAATCTGGTGACTCCTTTACGAGGTACAAGTAGAGAGAATTAAATTTGTGTGTTTGATCTAACGGCTTTTGTATTTATATTTTGATATTAAACATCGTTTAAATTATCGTATGCAACCCCTATCAATGTCAATAACAATGGAACTTTTTGATGGTAACGGATGAATATATTTCTCTTTATTTCTTATTGGGAAATATTTGTTTATAGTAAGACCAATGATACTAAGGTACCGACTACTGTATAATGTATTGAACGTATGGGATTTGAATGCGTAAAATACGCATCTTTTGAGGAAATAGATCGTTAAACTAATATCACTCCTCAATTTAACGCCAAATGCTTATTCTTCTTCATATTAAAGAGCGCTCGTAGTGATAATATTCTCTTTTGTTTGTTTTTCTATTAAGAGAAAAGATATTTCATTTTTCATGAAGGCCTTCCTTTTGTCATTTTTCACATTACAATGTCCAGCGTGAGTAAACGTTAAAAATATGAGAAATGAATATTTTTTTTAAATTTTAATGTATCAAATTAACATTTTCTCAATCGTGTATGTTCTCACTATAAAAATCACAATCATTCATGTAAACCAATATGTTTTTTTCGTCAAATACTTCATGCAAAGCATTTAAACGTCACCTATCGAAATAATTTTTTGGGGTCTTTTTAATATGTTTACCACAAAATATTCTTATATTTTCATTATAATAGATTATATACAAGTAGAATTTTCGAAGTAATGTTTCGTTAAGAGACGGGTATATGTTCCTTTAAGTTTTTTTTTATCTAGTTTCCAGTTAAGGGATCTCTTACCGCAAGGTTGAAGGTTCGAATCAAAGACCAGCTACGATGTGCGCCTTAATTCTTTTGCCGACTAGTGACCACAGTTTGGTTTATTATTTTTTAAAATATTTTTACCCCTTTTTTTTTCTTGTAAATAAAAGGAGTAGACAAAATATCAAAAAATGGAGGAAAAAATTACGTAAACAAAATAATATACCAGAACTTTGGTTCTGAGTTCTGTGCTACATAGATTTTTAGAGACTGGAAATACATTCTAAACTTTTTACATTTTAATAAATTTTTAACTTTAAACCATAAGATCTCTAGGTGTTTCAAGGGGGGGGATATGGAGAAAGTTTTTTATGTACATTTTAACTTTTATCATAAATACACTTAATTATCTGCAATACAACGTGAATTTTGTTGTAACGGCAACAACTAGAATTCTGTACACTTGGAAAGCTAAGTACTGACGTTCGTGCAGTGATGACGTTTCTCCGTGCAGAGGAAGGAGTGTTACGTATTTATTTTTGTTTCCAAAAACTTGCTGAGATCTTGATACTATTCCAAGGATGTTTCCTTGGAATTGCGATGTCCACGACTGTCATCATTTTCCTGTGAATATATAAAAAAATCGCCCATTTTAGTCCACGCGACTTCTGCCTGTGTTGAAGACGCAACGCGTGTCGAGATCTTTATGAGGAGGGTGGGTGCTCGTGCGCTGCACATGAAAAACCATCTGCCTCGGAATCCGCATAATTTCATTCCGCAACCCTTGACGCGCTGCCGTTCCTTTCTCGGGTTTATTTTGAGAGAGCCCGTTGTGTGTGTGTTGACGCCCTTCTCCGGGCTTGCGTAACAGACGCGACCTTCGTCGTCAAGGTGCGTGACATCGGCGGAGTGTTTTCCCACTCGAGTTGCGTTCTTCTCCCCGAGATAGAGCGGCAGCAGGTTGCATGGAGCTGGACCGCTTTTTTCCTCACCCGTCCAGATTTGAACCAGTTTGCTCAACACACGGAAGACTTTTTATTTTAAGGGTTGGATTTCCTTGAAAAAAAGATATTTCTTCACTCAGTACTACCGCACAAATGCTGTTTTGGGCATGGGATCTGTCTTCAGAATTGCTATATTGATAAAGCATTTTTTTTTAAATAAAAAATGTATAAATTTTTTTTAAAAACATGTATTTTAAGTGTATCAATTTAGTGCATTTATACAGTATATTATTTATTAAGAAGCTGAGTGTCTGGCGCTCGGTGCCACAGGTTTCGGGTTCGAGTCACAGCGGGGCCATGGATGTTTGTAGTGATTCGGATTCCACTTTAGGTCCTGGTTGTGGGAGTAGTGTTACTCGCGTCCGTAACATATACATATTCAAACTACATGTGCCCCCCCACTCCTGGGCACTGCTCAATGGGTTAACAACGGTGCAGTCCTTGCTTATGGCATAAAAGTTAACCTGTCTATATTGCCAGCTGCATTAGAACAATAAGCAACATTTATTAATTCTGTATAATATTAATGTTTCAATTATTTTTTAAGAATGTGTAGGACTAAAAATAAATAATTAATTTGTGGTTCAAATTATATGAATTCACATTGCACGACGATTATGAAAAAACGACTTAAATCTGTTTTCAGATCGATCCCCCTTTTCTTTCTTAAATAGGACAAAAAAAAAAAAAAAATAATAATAATAATAATAATAATAATAGTGGAGTTGTGATTTATAGGGGAGGAAATTGCTAATGAAAGTTTTCTGAAAGTAATTTTTTTTTTTTTTTCTCAATGGGAAATGGTAATTAGTAGGAGAGGAGAGGAATGTAAAATTCTCCAAAACTTGCTGCAATCTGCAAAATTAAAAGTGGGCAAAAAAAAAAAGCTCTTCAAAATTAAGCACTTTTGTTATGTCATTAAAAGATAAAGTTCTCTTCTTTAACAAGCTCTGTTACACGACCAGACAAGATTTAATTTTTTATTTTTTTGTTCATGAATAAAACATTCTTAATTGCGCACATACGTTTAAGAGTACTGATAATGGAATCTATTCAAACTTGTGTAAACGCTGTCGAAAACTTATCTGCATCTCTTGCAGTTCGATTTGAAAGATTTCGCTCGGTTCGTCGTTGTTATGTGAATACCGAATTTCATCGTATCCACGTGATTCACAGATGCTTAATTTTGCAACTAGACGTGTTAAAGAAATAAGCTCTGAAACTTGCTGCAATCTGCAGTAAGAGATCGAAATAGAAAAGAATTAATCACTCCTTAAAAAGATAATTTTCGTCCGAACAAGCTTGGAAACAAACGGGAAGTATCAGTGGTAAAAGGGGAAGGAACTTCTTTACACCTGCCCTTGAGTCACTGCGTTGTTTGCTACACAGCGTTCTTGCGTCACTTTTTTTTTTTTTTTTTTTTTTCCTCTTCAGAAATAAATAGCGAGTCGCTTTCAAAGTTGTGTTTGGGTTTGAGACTTGGCTCCGTGCCTGCCTTGTTGCTGCCTGGAGGGACGTTATAACTCCCACCTAGGTTGGGACATTACGTGGATTGTGTAATAAATTTTGTTTTACTGTGAGAGTATCGGCATTTTCTGAATTACAGGTCATCAGACTCTATTGTGGGTGCTGCATTTAAATAAAACTTTTAATATACTGTTGTCGAAAGGGAAATGCCTTTTGTATATATGTATGCATGTTGAAGAATATTTTCTTATGGCATTTTATAATCATTAGAATTTTAAATACATTTGATTTTAATGAGTATCAAGAAATGTAAATAGCAAATTTTTATTCAAATAGTCCCCCCTTATTACATTTAGAATAAAACTTTATTTTCTATTCAAAAATTACATTTTATTTACAAATATTTAAAAATTCTCAATTATTAAAGCAACACAATGTGATGCAATTATTATTAGACAACCCTTTATTAAATTTAGAATAAAGCCATATTTTCTATTCAAAAATAACATTATTTTTATTTACAAGTATTTAAAAATTCTAAATTATTAAAGCAGCACCTCTTATTACATTTAGAATAAAACTTTATTTTCTATTCAAAAATTACATTTTATTTACAAATATTTAAAAATTCTCAATTATTAAAGCAACACAATGTGATGCAATTATTATTAGACAACCCCTTATTAAATTTAGAATAAAGCCATATTTTCTATTCAAAAATAACATTATTTTTATTTACAAGTATTTAAAAATTCTAAATTATTAAAGCAGCACAATGTGATGCAATCATTATTAGATAACCCCTTATTACATTTAGAATAAAACCTTATTTTCTATTCAAAAATTAATTTTGTTTACAAGTATTTTAAAACTCCAAATTATTAAAGCAATACGATATGATGCAATTATTATTAGACAATACATATATGAAAAAGGTCTGATATTCAATCCAAATATGTCATCCTGTTGAAATTGAGGTGGAATGGGAAGAATACTCAAATTTTGTGAAATATTTTTAAGCAAGAGAATTCATAACAATCATTAAGTCATCTCATTGAAAACAAGAAAATGACTAAATTTATGTATAATTAAATATTTACTTCATAATCTAAATGTGAATATTTTGCTTTAAATGGATTTTAAAAACTGAACCATTTTTATTTTTTCCTTTTTAGACCTCATGATACTCCATTTGAAGATGGCACCTTTAAACTTACCCTAGAATTTACTGAAGAGTACCCAAATAAGCCTCCTACTGTAAGATTTGTATCTAAAATGTTTCATCCAAATGGTATGTTTGTGTTTTCCTTTTTATTTATTTATTTAGAATTATATATACAAGTAGCAGTTTTTTATGACTTAATTTTAAACAAGCGTATCAAAGGTGATGAAGGAAGTTTTTTCCCAACTTAGAATTTAGTTTAAAATGACTTGTATATAATATATTTATTGATAATTGTGAAAAACCAAGTTCAGCTTATAAAGGTGAAGTTTTCTGTGTAAGAATTGTTTTATGCAACAGTATTTTAGTAAATAACTTAAAAGATTTCTGCCCTCCAGTAAAAAACATAATTGTAATGTGATGGACGTTTTTATGGGGTAAAATTTTGTAGTGCTTTTAATGGTTATGCAATACTTTCCCTGTTTAGCTTATCATTTTACATTTAAGCAGAAATAAAGCTGCATGGTTATTTAGACATCCAGAATTTCTACTACCAATTTTGCCATTCAAGGGAAAATATCTAGAAAGGGGATTTTAATAAAACGGCAAAATATTTTTTTAGTTACAATTAGCTGTGGTTATGTTTAAAATTTCTAAGATTTTCATATTTTTATCTAAATGTTGTTGCATGCAGAGATAAAGCTAAAAATATATAATTTTTCATTGAAATTATTATTTTTTTTATACAGAAATAAGCTTTGTTCTTATGTTAAAGTATAGAAATAATTGTATTCATTTTCTGTTCAATTTTTTTTATTAGTTTATGCTGATGGTAGTATTTGTTTGGACATTCTTCAAAATCGGTGGAGTCCAACATATGATGTATCCGCTATATTGACATCTATACAGGTGAGTAAATAAGCATGGCAATAAAATTTACAGACATAATATTTATAAGCTATTCATTTTATTGTAATACAAATAATACTTTTTGTTCTTATATGTAAAAACAATTTATAGGGAAAAAAACTATTCAGTAAGAATGCATATAATTTTTTATCATTTATGAATAAGAATAAAATACATGATATTTCAAATTTTGTTATTAGAAATTTGCCAATATAAAATCTGATGTTTATCTTGAATGAAAGTGTTTGTGACTTCTCTTTGTAATCCCTAATATAATTAATGCTATTATAATTCATTGAATACAGCTCTTTAAATAAATGTTCAAGAGGTCAAGAAATGAATGTTTTTTTCTTACCCAAGCTTGCAGACCTCAGATTAAAAACTCGTATTGTATAAGAATATATGATCACAAAGGGCAACTAAACACAAATGCATAAATTGTACAAGAAATAAATTTACTTTCAATTTTTTTTATCAATAAAGATATTAGCTGTGCTATACATAAAAAAAATTATAATATGCAATCATCCTTACGATTTTATTTGAGTCAAATAACTTCCATGGGTGGGATGGCAAAGCTTATTGTAGTCATCAAACTGCAGGTCATATTTTAAAATTCATGTTGCTCCATAATAATTACTTATTATTTATAATCATTTGAAACTTGCAAGTTGGTTAACTGTTAAGCCTTTTGGCATTCTAAACTCATGTTTGTGAAAATTGCAACACCATGAAGGACTTACGCGAGTGAGCTGAAATTTTCTGGAAATGCAAATTAGCGCATGATATGCAAATGATTAGAATTTCAAATCCGTTGCGCATGCGTATGCTAAGCAGCGCCCTCTGAACAGCGGATGGATCCGAATTAATAGACGGCTGTAGCGAGGCGTGTATGGTTATCTGCTAGTGGTAAACGTTAGCTCAATCGTTACTTATGCCTCTTCGGCGAAATAGAGCGAGATTTGAACATCTTACAGAGTTTGAACGGGGGAGAATCATCGGCCTTCGTGAAGCTGGATTGTCTTATCGTGCAGTAGCCGCTCGTGTGCAGCGTAACAGCAGCACAGTGATGTGTCTTTGGAAGCAGTGGACGGACGAGTATAGGACAACTCGGAAATCCGGGAGTGGACCCCGAAATGTGACGTCAGCTCGCGATGATAGACACCTGGTCCGCATGGCGCTGACGGACTGTACAGCTTCCTCTAGACAATTGGCAGCACAGTGGTCAATAGCTACAGGTGTTTCATTGTGTGCTTCATCAATTCGTAGACGTCTGCTGCAGCGTGGACTGCGCGCAAGGACTCCTTTATACGAGATCCCACTCACGCTAAACCATCACCGCCTGCAGCTACAATGGGCCGCTTAGCATAGAGACTGGCTTGCTGATTGGCAGCATGCCATGTTTTCTGACGAATCCCGCTTTAATTTGTGGTACCATGATGGCCGCATTCGTGTCAGACGCTATGCCGGTGAACGCTACCTTCCGGAGTGCATTATCGAACGCCACAGTGGACGAACACCCGGAGGTATGGTCTGGGGTGCCATAGCATATCATGGACGATCTCAGTTGCTAAGAATTGTGGGCAATCTGAACAGCAACCGGTACGTCAGTGAAGTTCTACAACCCCAAGTTGTTCCCTTCCTTCAAAGCTTGCCAGGAGCTGTATTTCAACAGGACAATGCCCGCCCTCATATCGCTAGGACTGTTCAATCCTTCTTTGCAACGCTGCAGGTACAGCTTCTTCCTTGGCCTGCGTATTCCCCGGATATGTCGCCGATTGAACATGTGTGGGATTTCGTTGGTCGGCGTCTCGCTCGTGATCCTCGTCCTGTTGCTTCTGCAGACGAACTTTGCTTGCGCATACAAACAATATGGAATGCTCTTCCTCAGGCAGACATTCAAAATTTGTTTGACTCCATGCCACGTCGTGTAGCAGCACTTATTGCGGCGCGTGGTGACTACACAAAATACTGATTCCGATCTCTTGTTATTGTTTGTTTGCTTTGAACATTTAATCATTTATTTGTACCACTACCACTCAACTGTGTATTAAATTTCATTCAGTTATGACGATTCCTTCATGGTGTTGCAATTTTCACAAACATGAGTTTATATGTGTTAGTTTTAGTTGTCTGATTATGAAAGCTTGAAATAGAATTTGTGCAAGGACTTAAATTTGAAATGACCATGGTCAACTGTTAGTTTCATTTCAAATTTAAGTTTTATTTTTTCATTTGTTAGTTTTCAAAGGATTATGGGTGCAATCGTTGATGAGGACAAACTCCTTTCATATAAGTAAAAAACATTTAACAAAAAAAACATAGATAATTTTTTTTCTAATGCAGCTGGCAAACACTTAGACATAGAAACTCCAAATTTCCATATTTATTTATCAATAGACCGATTTCTTAATGTGTTATATTCAATTACGTGTATATTCATGGTGAATAGTATATATTTGGGACTACTGTTTTCAATTTAGAAAAATAATAAATTTGCAGGAAAATTAACAATAAGTGCAATCATTTTTAAAAATCATCGCAGCTCAACAAAATTTGATTAACGAGAAATGTTGGGAGGTTTCTTCAAAAGAAAATAATTATATCAATTTGAAGAAACTGCTTTTGAACATTCAAGAAAAAGTATAGCCGATTCTCTACGAGTATTTTATGCAAGGCTATAGTAAAATAAAATAAAAAAAATGAACCTCGTGTTTCTTTACGAGTGTGTGTTGCCTGTGTCTGTATGTATAATATTTAATATGGCCCTTGCTGATGAATGAGAAGTTTGACAAAGTTGTAGTAATGCATAAATGTGTTATTGCTGAAATCGCAGTCAATTATAAATTGCAATTAGTAATAGAAAATAAATTCTTGAAGTCTACTTTCAAGAAAGTGATCATTCCTGTTCAACCTGTGAAATATATATCGACTAAAAAATCAATTTAAATTGTCAGAACACATCGCATAAAACATGACTCTCATTTTTAAAAAAAAAAAAGAAATGGTTAACCAATTCATGACATTTATGTAGTTTTCATGCTGGGTACCATATTTAAAATTACATATGTAAGTTTTTTATAGATTGTGTTGTTTCTATTTTATTTTACTATTCATTCACTGTTATTAGGAATTCAGAAAAATATTTATAAATTCGTATAAAGTCATGAAAATATTTTTTTTTAGCTGTAAATATTTTATAAAATTTCATTGATGGATTTATTTCACGATGTATAATTAATGAATTATTTTCGATTTATAGTCTCTACTTGATGAGCCAAATCCCAATAGCCCTGCAAATAGCTTAGCTGCTCAGCTTTATCAAGAAAATCGCCGAGAATATGAGAAAAGGGTTGCTACTATTGTGGAACAGAGCTGGTTAAATTTTAATGATGACGAAGAAAAGGAACCAAAGAAAGATTCTTAGAAATAACCCTTTTTAGCCCTTCACCAGTGGAGGAAAAATTTCCAGTGGTGTCCGCACTAGTGCTCGTTTGTATGGGTGTGGCCTTGTGTGCTTTGCAATGAACAGGTCAAAAACTTTTATGCAGTATGTGACCACGTTGCAGGTGACTGCAAGGTCGTGAATTGTGTTATGTATATGTATTTTGTTTGCAATGTGAAAAAAAAAAAATCCAACAACCCAGCTTATACTTTTTATATATATACTAAGGTATGTTAAAGTACCCTATCTCTCTCCAAAACTTTTTAGGACACTCATCTGTTTGTATATTGTGTTGTATTATTCAATATTGATAGAAAATTACCTTAAATTTATTTAAAAGAAAAGGAATCTTGTTCACACAAATCATTGTATATTTTATTTCTTTAAAACATTTTAGTTCCTTTTTTTTCCTTCATTGACATTTTTAAAGAAAAATTGCAGTTAATTCATATATTAAGGGAAAAAGTACTGCTCCAGGTTTACTCGTTCTAGATTAATGTGTTCTGTTTCTGAATTTTCAAAAGTTAGATATAGTGTTATAGATAAGAGTTCTGAGTTTGTTGGACTAATATGCTGGAAATGCAGTTAATAATGTGGCTGTTAACTGTGTGCCTACTGTAGAATAACACTGTGCAATCGAGTACCTTACATACCTATGCTGTCAGCAAAGACTTTTTACTCTTGAAATACTAACTTTTTCTGTGTACTTCAACAATGCATGATTGATTTTTGGAAACGGCACTCTTTAACATGTTAGCCTGGATATAAATAGCAATTTACCAAAAATGCCTTGTCATTTTTTCCCCTTAAAACATGCAATGTTCTCAAATTTGCTGAATGTATATTGGTAACATGTGTAGAAAAATTCTCATCATATATTTTTCTTTTTCATAAAATGTGTACAGTGTGAGGACATTTTTCCAGTATTAACATGCTCGAATTTGCAAGATTTGTTACATGACAGTATCATTTGCTATATAGAGTAATGAGGATAAATGCTTGTACAGAAAATCATGGGTATCCAATTGTAAATTTAGTGGTGATTGTGGGATAATAATAAAGCTGTTTGCTTGTTAATTATAAAGTAAATATTGATTCCTTTTTTAAAAAAATTGGGTATGTATTTCATAAACAATTTTACTTCTAATTGAATTTCTTTTGTTGCTCTTGAGAAATTGAGTTTAAATATTTTGAGTACACCTGGAGTTATGACTAAGCAGTATGGTTTAAAAGACCATTTATATGAATCACATTAGATTTGTTTTTGTTTTAATAAACTCTTCCTGTATTGAATTAAGTCTAAAACTATATATAAAATATTTTATTTGTTAAACATTTTCTATGCAAAATAAACTGTACATTATTAAATATACTAGCAATAATAAACATAAGTATTTTAGACACTTAAAAGTCTGCAGTATTTACATTTTTATAAAAATCTTGTAATCTATATTTGAAAAGGCCTTTGGGGCAGGCAAAGATTATAGAAAGCAATCTGATCCCAGAACTGAACACCTTTCCATCCACACCAGCCCTGTAATAAAAGAAATTGCATATTAGTATTCAATAGAAGTAACCACTTCTTAAATCATCTCTGGATATTGATTTAAAGGATAATGTTATCCCAAAATATATAACAATATTTTGCTTAAAACCATTCAGTGACATCCTATGTAATGTAGCAGATATGATTAGGATACTTGCCTTTTTACGATAATACTTATCTTAACATAGTAAACAAAAATGCCACTCTATGTTTATTAATTTCTATAAAATAAGATACCTTTTTGAATATTGAAAAAAAAAATTTATATTATTTAAGCTTCAATAAATTAACTGCTGTTGCTTCCATGAAAAATCTATGGACAGTTAAAAAAAACAACTACACAACAGTTAATTTTACAAGAATAAATAACTAACCTTATTTAAAATAACTTGCAAGTCTTCACTACCAGTATAATGAGGATCCAAAATGAGAAACTTTAGATCTCCAGTATCTTGATTGAAATCTACTCCAAGTATTGTATGGGCTAACACTCCACCACCTTTAGATGTAAAAAAAAATGTTAACACCCCATGATTTGTTTCATACAAAATATATATTATGCATTGGGGATACACCCTCGCACACAAAAAATAATTTTGCAATTTCACTTTTTAAATATACAAGCAAATTATATATTACTTAACTGTATGCTTGTTTAAGAATCCTAGAAACAAATTTTTGCAACGTTATGTAGGGAAAAAAAATTTCTTTAATAAAATTGACCATAAATTTTAACTACCCTTAATTCCACCCCTTTTTAGGTTATGTACATGAATATTACTTAATTGACCGATTTGAATTCATTATAACTGCAATATACAAAAACTCACTATTGTTAGTGAAGAGTCTTAGTCCTACTTTTATGATATGTAAAAATAAATCTTAAAAGCAGAGTAGGAAAAAAAAAAAAAAAAAAAAAATGTTTTTCTTTCTTCTTTTAATTACTTCACATGATTTGCTATTATTACTAACATTAGAATTCAAATCTCTGACAATTTGTTATGAGAATTTTTTTTTGAATTTTACCTATGGTAAATCCAAGAAAAAAACATAATTCTTGTATGAAATTACACAAGATATAAAATCTAATCTTTCTAAGTGGAACTGAGAAAGAATGCTGCAAGTTCATATGGATTTAAAAAGAAAAAGTTCAGCCACGAGTGCAAAGATTAAATTCAATTTATTAACTAGTGATATTAACTACGAATACTACCATTAATTCATGTAATTAAATGAACAGCTATATTAATATTAGCACAAGCAAATAGCCTTGTAGTTTATATTAAAGTAAAATTACCTGTTGGGTCACTTTTTGAAGCAAAATTGATGCATCACTCCTTGATTTAGATAGATGCATATGACATAAATTTTATATGGATTAATAAAAAAAAAGCCTAAAACCAATTTCTTACTTCAAAATATATAGATTACTTTTGAGTTTTATTGTTCATGCACTATTTAAAATATTGATTTTTCCAGACAAGCACACCAATAGAAAAAAAAAAGTCAAAACATTCTCACCAATCATGACAGGCGTTCCTTGATCTCTAAAATGATAGAATAGTTCTCGACCTTTATTTGCCATCTCTGCCCCAGAGCTTACAAACATGATTTTTGATTGTACCTAAGGAGGGAAAACATGTAAAATGTTAGCCGTTAAGAGGAAAGGAGTGCTATTTTCCAATGCAACAAAAGGAATTTGTCAAATTGGTAAATATAAAATTCATGAATAGAAACTAACTTTGATCAAATGGTCTAGGCAAAAGCTGACTTCCTGTGAACCAATCCATTTTTTAGAACCAATAAATGATTGAGGTTTGTCTCCAATTTCAACCAAGGCCTAAAAAGAATTGTTAAGCTTAATTTCAAATAAATTTACTTTTACAATATTCATTTTAATAGTGAAAAAATTATATTGTTTTCTATACATTCAAGTTAAATACTGTAATGACTGCATCAACAGAAAAACAAAATATAATAGCAAAGGTGTAATAACAATTGTTTTTAAATGACTATTTATAAAAAGTAAAATTTTTCAATGATGGCAGATCAAAAATTTCTTTTAGTAAACTCTACTATTTTTTCATCTTGCGGTTTTCTCTGTAAAAACTTGTCTTTTGGGATAAAAGACTTTAAGCTGCATTCGAATTTAATGAAACAAGTGACACTAACTGTAAAAAATATATTAATAAATTCCAAAATTAAAAACTAGTCTTTAACATTGACTTTTAATTACCTCTTGAATTTCTGTATGTGTTGGAATATTTCTCTCTGTATAGCCTTGATATTTAAACCATGAAATGATGGTTTGCAAGGAACGATACGCACAGCCCCAGCCATTATCATTCATGTGGTCTTGCATATAGTGATGATAACTGTATTTCCCATCAACAACAACACATTTCCCACCGACAACTGTGAAAAATATATATTTAGAAATAGCAAGAGTTGGCATATCAGCTCATAATTCAAAGGGATATAACACTTAACATTGGGTATATAACACACAATGGTTTAAAAAAGTTTTTATAGTGTTACTAAGATGTTTAAGAAATTTTCATAACTATTAGAATTAAATTCATTATATGCAACAATCTTTAAAAACACAAATCTCATTTTAATTTGTGCAGATTCCTCCATTATTTTAAGAAGATTTACAACAATGATACATTTCTAATTAGATAACTCAACTTTTTGCTTCTAATACAGTTAGTTAATAAATTTCAACAATGTCACTGGATCTAATTCAATAACAAGTAATGACTTATTTCCTTTAACAAACTATTTACTTATTTTGCAAAGTAACATAATTTACCTATTATGCATGTAAATATCTTACAGGTTTCAAAATTTTATAACAAAATACTAATATTTTGTAGTTCTAATTATTGCACTGACAATGAAAGCACCATATTATCCTTTTGTATTGAAATAATTATTACATAAGTTAAAGTGCAATTTTCTTTTAAATATATTCTATTTAAAATTCAGAACGAAAATTTGCAATGGTAAAATATGCCTTAAATTTACAAAAATTAACATGTTCCTTATGCATAATACTGAATGTTTAGAATAATTTGGATAATTATTTTCTTACAACACATAAAACAAGTAAGTGACAGCAATTTAAAAAAAAAGTACTAAATATTGAGAGTTTACCTCCAGGAGTATTTATTCCTTCATGAGGGTTAAATAAATGACCTGAAAGGGTGGTCATTGAAAAATCACAAGCATTCAGCTTCTTCAAAAAAGGGCGATCCATGGCCAAAAGCAATTGTTTGTGAAGCTCCTTTCGAAAACTCTCTAACAAAATTAGAAATATTCTTCAGTCGCGAGAAATGTTATTCCTTATAAAAAGTTTAAGCATCTTTCAATTTATGTATATTGAAATGGCATTAAAAAGAAAATAAATAATTTTAGCAAAATTCTTTTTTATATCAAAATAATTCAAACTTACGGAGCTCATTTTCACTTTTGTTAGAAGGATAAATTAATGTAACTGGAAACTCCCATATGTCAGGATAAAAATGATAGGGCATTGGTACCATATTTTCTAAAGACTATTAATAAAAAACATTAAAAAAGACACTGTAATAACTTATAGCATTAGTACTGTCAGCATAGGGAAAATACAAAAAAATACTGTGTTAATTCAAATAATTATAATTTTACAGAACTTCAATAATAAAGTATATATATTTTATGTTGTCAGTAAAGGCTTTACATAACATTTAATGAATAAAATCCATTACTGCAACTTAAATTTTAATATGAAATGAACTGTACACAAAAATGATTTTTTTATTATTAAATTACATTTCAAAAACATTCATATGTCATAAATAATTACTTCGAATTTTAATAAAATTCTTAAAGAAAAATAAAACAATTTAAATCAATATAAGTACAATGAACAGAAATTTATTTATAAAGAGGTTTGATATTTGTGAAATAAGTTTGTATTTAAAAAAAAAGAAATCTTTTTCAATCATATTTTGCATAATGAGAATTTCAAATACAAGACTTACAAAAGAAGTAAAAATTTTTAATAAACTGAATGTTTTAGCAATATCAAAGAAAATCATTATAAATCAAATTTTAGTGTTTCTCAAGTAATAAGATTTAGAAAAATATAAATTAATAACTTTTTACCTTTATATTTGTAAGCAGGCATTGGTTTATATTCACTAATTGCTGATCTATTGCACTCTGCAAGAGTTTATAAGTGACATTTGTAGAATTTAATTCATGATCAACTACTATAACATCAAGAGGAATGTTTAAAGAAACACAGCGGAACTCTCCTAAAAATAAAGTATTTCATTAAATACCTGTGCTAAAAAAAATATTCTTTTATGTTTTTTTAGAATCAATAAAGGCATGTTTGCATCCTAAAATAAAGGCATAAATGGACATCACAGTTCTTTTATAATTAAGACATTAATTTCACTCTTATTCATTCATCTCTAAATATAAAATTTACAAAAAAAGTCAGATTCTAAAAACTTCATGAAAGGTGGTCACGATGAAAATTTTCAAAGTAATATGAAATATTGAAGTTTGTAAATCGAGCAGCAGTATCAAAAATTAATAATTATAATATAGTAACCACAGCGAGTAATACAATACATTGAATAACATTCACAACAACAATAAGAATTCTCTCAAAGTAGATAAATGCATATTCTTTGATTGATATTTTGTAAATAAAAAAGTTATTATCCAATTTATTTTGCTTAGTTTCAAAATGATTTTTAAGTTCTTCTTTTTATTAAAAAATAGTTGTATTGAAAGTTTTATATTAGAAGAAACTGTGTTGCTCATTTTTACATAAAAGAAACAGAGTTACAGTTAAACGGAGGATTTTAATTACATTTACTGCAATTCCTTCATTAAAAACCAATTGCTTCTAATCATGCATTAATAATTTAATAAATATTGAAAATAAATGTGCTAAATAGTATCTATATGGCCTGAGTGACAAATCGATATGCATGTAAATGTTGATTCAAGACTAAAATCCCATATCCGATTTTAATATTCTTACTTGATGAAAATCCAATTTAAGAAATTGATGTTTAACATCTATGTAAAACAGAATCCAATTTCTTTCATCAACAATCTAATGTCACAAACAACAGGTGGTATTTAAAGGAATGATATTGAAAGAAATAATGTAAATTATCACAAAAATCTTTCATAAAAGGAGATCTTGGAAAAATTAAAAATGGGAACCACTAGGAGAAACCTGAGAAATCTAAGTTTCTATATTGAAAGAGTTTTATATTAGTGCTAAATATTTAAATAAAATTTTTTGCTTCTGATCTTTTAAATAAACCTCATATGTAGGGCAATTCTGGAAGAAAATTTGGTGAAAAATCCAATGTATCAAAACACACAAAACATTTATCTACATACAATTTGTAGAATTAATTAAAATGAAATAACTTGCGTCTCTGACAATGAATGACTACAGAATGGCTAAAATTGTTTTCCAAAGCAGCATTTCCACTTGTTTGCAACAGCATATTGAAATTTATTGGACACTAGAAAAAAAGAGGGAAAGAAACATTACAATAAATTTTTAAATCATCATTATCAAACAATTAGAGAAATAAATAACTTAAGGAAATATTAAAATGAATATAAACTTCACTTTAAAAAATTGATATTAAATTAAATTTATTATTTATAAAAGACATTTTTTTCTTAGTTTCTTGGGATTTTTTTTTTTTTTTTTTTTTAAATATGTAACATTATTTTTTACATAAATAACAAAGAAAAAAAAGTTTTTTCTTCAAAATTTTGAATAAAATATTTAAATGTATTATTAATTAAAATGCTTTTAATACAAAAATAATAATGTATAAAGTACTAATATAAAAGAAATTTACAGCAAATATAACAAATTAAAATTACAAAGCTGTATATATATATATATATATATATATATTGTTATTGCAATGTTGATTTTTCTATTGCTATTGAAAAACATTTTACCTGAATATAAACAATTAATTCCAGATGGAATAATAAATGATTATTTTAATACATTGCATGTTAAAAAAATAAAATTTATTAAATATTACTGAATTTTTTGAAAAAATTAAAATTACATATTTTGAAATAGCTAATTAAATATCAATATAAAAATTTTTTAAACATATATTTGCCCTTTATAATTCTATTAACTTTTTTGTTTTTAATTCATTATAACTATATTGGTTTTTGTTAGTGACTTTTTATCAAATTTTATTTTATTTAATTTGCTTTGACTTTATTCAAATGTTTAATTTCTTTCACAATAATAATACATAATAAAAGCATTACTTTAAAAAATGACTAAAATACAATTAGCCGACTAAACTTATCTGGTTGGAATAGTTGCAGCTTTCATTTAACTAAAATGAACTACTAAAATTTTTAAATTATTTTTGCATTTAAGAGATAAGGAGTTAAAAGGAAAAAAAATGTTTCAGTATAAGAAGAAAATTAAACAACTAGAATAGAGCATGAATTTTTTTCATACATATGAAAATAAATTAATAAGAAACAAACCTTTTTCTTCATATTCTTTTTCGC
Source organism: Caerostris darwini (assembly GCA_021605075.1). Lineage (NCBI taxonomy): Eukaryota > Metazoa > Arthropoda > Arachnida > Araneae > Araneidae > Caerostris > Caerostris darwini. Next base: position 106,750 of record BPLQ01015712.1, read on the forward strand.
TTTGGTAGTTTCATTTGATTCATTTTCTGCAGCAATTTTTAACAATTCTTTTATACTTAAGCTAGACATTCCTTGCACGGAATGCAGAATATAATTAGAATCTTGCAAAATAAATGCTATCATTTGACTTTGAAAAGTAGTTCTCAATTTCTCTATTCCAAGTTCGACATTTTCTTTTAAAGTTTCTAGAAAAATAAACAACACCATAATTAAGATGAAATAAAAATTAATTACATTAATGCATGAAATCAAATACATAGTTATTTTAATTAAAATAAACTTGATATTAACATTTTAGTCAATATTTCAATATATATATATATATTAATTATATTTTCCTCTTTACATTTTAAAAATGATTTCAAAATTTTTTCTTTCATTTAATATATATATATATATATATATATATATTTATATTTTTTTAAATGTAAAAAGGAAAATATAATTCTTATTTATTTATTAATTCCAGTAATGCATAGTATTTATTTTAACAAAATTGATTATTGTTTTGCTTTTAAATTCTTATAAGAACATTTATTGCTGCACACTTAAAAATTTATTAAATCATTAAATAAGTGTGAAATAATTTTATTAATTATTAAATATTTCAGTATGAAAACAAACTTCTCTAAATGAAATTAGTTTAAAGTACATGCAGAAAATTTTGTATATAAAATTTATTTATTTATTTTTTCTTTCCTACTGCTGCACATCTTGAATAATTTTAATAATCAAAATTTGAAAATGAATGATATGCATTAACATCCTAAAAAAAAATTACTTCTTTTAAATACCTTTTTTTATAGGAAAAAAATACTCTAAATTACAAGAAAAACACATATCTTTTTTTTTAAATTTATCATATTAATAATATAGCTAAGTGAGTAACGTCGGTGCAGCGCCTGCCTTATGGCATCAAAGATAACTGTCTAAGTGTTTGCCAGTTACATTAGAGAAAGAAAAAAAAAGAATATACAATGAAGGGCTGGCTACATTACAAAATGAAAAAAGGCCGGGCAAAACCTTCCTGCAGAATAAAAGCTCTTTATTTGTATTACAGATTAGGAAAAACCAGAATACCACTATGCAATAACCCTATTGATAACGAAAAAAAAAAAAAGAGAAAGCTTTTTAAATGAAAATTAATTTAATAGTACATGGATAGAATTAAAATTGTAATCTTCTCTGAAGAGTGATGATGCATTTCACATTGGCAGTCAAAGCAATTATGTGATGACAGGGAAATTACTAAATTGAAAGCACAATTTATTTTTTTTAAATTCTACTATGGTAATAATGCATTAATTCTTATAAGAAATATCAAATGAAAAACAACTATTAGCATATTTTCAGAAATCTAAGTACATTAAATGAAGCATAGATAATTTTCCTTGATTTACCAAGATCTGTAGCCATTTCCAAGATTAAAGATGCTTGGCCTCTAGCTCGTACTAAAACAGCAGCATTCTTATCAATATTTGAAATATTCAAATCAGCTAGAGTGCCATAGTAAGAAGAATACAATTTGGCAGTGATGGTCACATCTTGATTTTCTTCATTTTTGTGTACAAACAATACAACAGGATTTTCAAGTTCTAACTGAAATAAAACATTTTTTTAAAAAACATATGAATAAATGATTATTAAATGGAGATTAGCAAAACTAAATCAAAATTAGTCATGATGTATTACTATATATTGCTATTTTATTAATTTTTAAATGCTTTTACCTGTATCATATAACACAAGTTTGATACCTTAAAATATGCCATTTGTTGGTTATTTCTAGCATGCAAGTGAAGAAGAATTTAATTCCTACTGAAGATGTGCAAATGCAGATGCGACTTAGAAAATCAAGTAGATTCAGTATTGATTATAACAATATTTCTAATAACTTCAAAAAAATTCCTGCATGAATAATAAGTAATTGTACATTACACAAGATCTTAAATGTTTTATGATTTGATTAATCAGAAAGTTATTTTAAAGTTCAGCAAATAGTGCTTTAACAAAAAGCTCTTGATTATTAATTTCTCATTATACAAAGATTATTTATAATTTACTTGTAGTAAATTCCCACCCTACCACCATTGCTATGTAATCTTGCAGCAAGATGAGCGTAACTAGCAGAAAGGGAACAAGAACAAATAGAAATTTTTTTCTCTATATTCTGAAATTTCATACTCTTCAAATGTCTGGCTAAGGCCGATTGGAGAGGTCTAGGGCCGTTACATGACGGAGACAGGCCTGGGCTGCTTGTAGTGTACCAGTTTTGAACCGGAGAGTGGCAGCAAGTAGGAAGTATTTTGCATTTATGGAAGTAGTTATCTCTGCAGAGTTGGTTTCGGGAGATCACAACCATTTCTTCCAAGTGAATCTGCAATCTCATTTCTGTACACCCCAACGTGCGAAGGAATCCATTGAAATGTTTACTGATTTCCATGGATCTAGCTCAGACAGAAGTACTAGAATATCCTGATCAGGTTTGTCATATATTTTTAGCTAGTTTTTCAGATACTAGATAGCACTTTTACTATCAGTCAGAATCCACATATTACTTTTATCAGTAGTAAGGGTATAATCAAGAACTTTTCCAATGGCTATAATTTCTGATCTAAAAACTGAGCAATAGTCAGGGTTTTAAACACTAATTTTATTTTCCTCTTTGGAGTTGCTGATAATTGGTTGGTTGGTGGGGTTTAATGGCACAAGAGTCATATTTGGCTATGCTGTGCCAAACAGTATTTTTGTGAAGGTCATAAAAAACAATCAAATAAAATAAACTTCATAAATGAAGGCAGGTAAAAACCATAACAATATAAGAATGCTTAAAAGAGTAAAAGACAATTGTAAGATAAAACAAGTATAAAACAATAGATGAATGGTTAAAAAATTAAAATGGCAGTTGTGGTAAAAAGCTGTATAAAAGCTGATAAAATTAAACAATGTGTAAAAGCTGATAAAAAAAAAAAAAAAAAAAAAAAAAATCAAAATTGAAATCCGACTACTCGAAAACCATGTCAGAGGCATCGTGAATGCTTGAATTTGAAGTATCTGGGTGTTCCGTGAGAGCTTTTTTTTTTTTTTTTTTTTTTTTTTTTTTGTCATTGGGAGAAACAAAAGACGCCAGTGCCAGAAACCTGTTAATGTCATAATATTTATTGAGTTTCAGCAAGGGGTTTGATTTATCATTGGTAAATTTACATTTGCTGGATGGTGTGGTATTTGAAATCAAATTTCTTTTTATAATCACTCTAAATTTTGTAATGTGCACGTCTTGGGGTTGCGAGTAAATTAGTGGATGAAGAAGATGCCGGGTTAGGGGTAGGAGAAGAAACATGCACAACGGCACTTTTAGATAGAGGAGACAGTCTGTCAGAATTATGAGTTGTTTTAATGGATTTCGGCTTAGCTGTGAAGTTTTTAGAAGATTTCTGTACATGGATGGAACAGGTATCATCAGTTTGGGTGCCAACACAGGTAGAATGAATTTTAATGGTAGCAGCATAAGTACGGGCAGCATGTGGTGTGATCAACCTTTCTTGCATCTGAAATAAGAAATGTTTTGGATGACTTTGATTTGCTGGATTTCTTTTTCGAGAAGCCATTGAGGAGAGGATTTCGAAATAGATGGATGGGATTGTTGGCAGTTGACGCATTTGAGTTGAGAATGGCAATCTGTATAATTGTGATCGGTAGAGGAACAATTAGAACAAGTCGGAACACCCCGACAAGCAGTTGAGAATGTCCAAATTTTTGGCATTTAAAATTACGTAACGGGTTAGGGATATAAGGACGGACACGACAGTTTAAGTAACCAGCTTTAATGTTAGATGGCAAAGTAGTGGACGAAAAAGTCAAAATCACATGTTTTGTTGGAATATTGTTTGCGCCACGTTTAATTATAATTCGTCGAACGTGCACAACACCTTACTCAGATAAACCCTCGACGATTTCCGAATCGGTACAGAAGATCAGATCTGATTCGGAAATAACTCCACTTTGTGTGTTTAAAGATTTAAGAGGTGAAACGTGGATAGGCTGGTCAAGAAAGGTTTTAGCAAGCAGTGAAGATTTCGATTGTATTGCATTGGTTGTCTCTATGAGAACACCGGATTTAAGTTTTTTGACAGATTTCCCAATATACCCATGAAGGCATTTTTCTATGGCAAACGGAGATTTTGATACAACATTCTGCGGTATGGATAAAATAAAAAAGCGTCCTGTTTTTGCAATATTGTCAATAATATATAAAGGAGGTGAATTAGGACAAACATCGGAACAAATGGTAGAAGAAAAATTTTTTGCATCCATAAAAAAAAGTAGAAATATTCGGGTCCCGGATCACACCACCCACCATGGAATCCTAGAAGGGAAAGCAGATTCCTGCCTTAGTGCTGACCAGGACCTATACGGCTAGAGCCACTCCCTGGAGCGAGACGCCCAAGAAGTGACCCATCACTTGAATCCAAAGCAATTCCAGACGCGAAGGACTGGTAATTGCGAGCAGATTGACACACCCGGAGACTGAGATGTGCCGCCCGTCTAGCAGAAGCAGAGGCCAAAGGGATGTGTTGCCCACACGGGAGTCACAACTCTAGCTGGACTCAATCCCCAGGAACCTCTTTTCCTGCGACACAGGTCGCCACGCACTGCAAACACGTGGGTCAGAGAACTGATATTATTAACACAAAAATAACTTAAAAATGACAAAAATGAGACAAGGTTATGAATATAGCCGAATACCAAAGGCAAGGATAAGTAAAGAACAATGCAAAAAAAGGAGTTTTATAAGGCAATCATGCAAAACAATAGTTTATACAGTAACGATAAAAAATACGCAAAACATATGAATAGGTGAGGCATAATGATCTGAGCGATAACAGTGATGTCTGTGATCTTGACGATGAAAAAAAAAAAAAAAAAAAAAAAAGAGAGGACAAAAGGAAGAAGGAAAAGATCACTAGGCAACCCCGGGGTCGTGATACCTGTACACATCTAAAGAAGTTGCACCTCTAAGGGGGAGTTGCTGATGAAGACACCACTCCCAGCTCTACCGTCATCAAATTTACTATCATCCGTATAGACAACTAAGGCCTGAGATGGAATAACATTAATGACCTCTAAGGCCAACTACTTTAAAAGATTCGGGTGGTCCTCCTGCTTACTAGCACAGGACTTCAAATCCTGACTGAAACATATACTCCAATGATACCGTGGGGTAAACAACTAAAAGTCAACAAGATTTTAGCATATTGATAATGTTTTGGTATAAATTTCCTAATTTTTTTAGTCAAAATTAAATTATTTACCAATGAAACAAACTACCTTTCCCCAATTTCATACCATTGGGAAAAGGTAAAATTCATAAATGAGTTTTGCAATAAAGTTTGATAATCTCAAAAGAATCAACTCTCTCTAAGAAAACCCTCACAAGGAATTGAAATAAATATTAATCTGAAGTAGCAAGGTAGAATAGCAAATTCCAGTCAAGAGCTTCTAAAATTTTCTTTCATATTGTGACTTTGAGGTCTAGCATTATCATGTAGATGAAAAATATGTAATTTCACATATTTCCAAATTTTGGACATTTCTTATTTAATACTCTACTTACATTAATAATTTGTGTTTGATAATGCTCAGTTTCGGTGCAATTTTAAAGTTACAAAAGCTCATTATACTCCTCACTTTTCTCACACCACCAAATAAAAAACATAGAATTTACTCCCATGAACATTCTGAGATATTGATAGCAAAACGCTTTTTTCCATCTCCAATAAGAAAAGTAAAATAATAATAAATAAATAAACAAATGTAAAAAATAAAAAAGCATCCAGTTACAAAAGTAAAAAAAAAGGGTTAAAAAAAATTTCAAAAGTTAAGTTGCGAAGAGACAATCCATATATAATGAAACACTTCATACTATAGTTATTTCCTGTCCTAATTCTTGTACATCTTGAAGGATTTTAACAATCCCACTTTGAAAATAAATGATATGCATTATTATCCTAAAAAAATCTACTTGCTTTAAATAACTTTTTTAAGAATAAAAAAATAATAATATATTCTAAGTTGAAAGAAAAGCATATAAAACTTTTTTTGCGATTTATCATATTAATCTACTATAAGTAATAATAATGATCTGATAAAAACTTTATCAAGAGACAAAAAAATAAAACATGGAATCAAATACATTAGTTATTAAAGTATGTTGGAATCAATTGCAACAGTTGTCTTCTAACTTATATTGAATCAATTTTCTTGCTTTTGAACTACTACTGCTTGCAGACATTGCAAAATACACTATTTGGTAACTTGTAACACCATTATTTACTTTTTCTGTTTGGCACAGATCTTCATCAAGTAATGTTTCCAAAAATCAGCCTTAAATGTTTTGTCATCTATATCTAAATCATTTTTTTTTACCAATCATTATTTTTATCACTGTTTTCACATATTTTTAGCAAGAGCATGTTTATCATATGTTTCAACAAGTAAGCAAAGACTTTCAACAGAGGTTATTTCTTTTAAATAAGAGTAATTTAATAAGTTGTGATAAAGCAGCTAACACGAACATAACACTCAGTCAGGTCAAGTCTTTTAAAACAAAATTTTCTATATATAATATTTTTCTGATATTAACCTTTTAATTTCAATGAAAAATAATGATGTTTGCACTTATTATATTTATTAATAAAATAAATAAATATAAAATATTTTGATAATTTATTCTGTACAAATTATCAAAACTAGTTTCAATGATTTTCTTATACATTGGTTATTATTCTCAATTATTTAAATCAGTGTTAATTATGCCCTTAATTAACAAATTATGTAAACTTATTTGTTTAGCCAATAATTTTAAAAGAAAGGCTTAGAATACAGGTATATAATATAATAAATTATATTATTTTTGATTTTCAGCAAAATACTAAAAAAATAATAATAAAATTTCTTTTTAGAAATCTTTCTTATAGAAATAAATACATTTTTACCTGTAGAGCACTAAATTTCTTCTCGCAAATGCTAAGAAGCTCATTTCCACTTGAACTTTCATGTACTAGATAAAAAAAGCCAACTACCTCCAAACCTGATAAAATGTGCTCAGTAGAAGCACAAATACTCATGCAATAGGTTTCTATTTCACTTTCCCATCCTACAACATATCCAAAAGAATCATCTATTTTAGAAAAGCCCTAAAAATGCAAAAAAAAAAAATTAGTAAATCAATGAAATAAGTAAATTAAACTTGTATTAAGATAATATATTTTTAATCAACAAGGAAATAAACAATTTTAAAAGAAATCCCTTAAGTAGCATCATTATGATTAATAAACAAATTATGTACAACTTTCCCAATAAAACATATTCAATCAAACTCATTTCATGAATTAATGCTTTATATTCATACATATATAGATAAAAAATGTCAATATGTTATTTAAATACACTAAATAATTTGAATACAAAATAAAAATTTTAAATAAATAATTGCATTTTTGAATAAATTGTTTTATTCCATATATACACATTATATACGAATAATGATATATATATATATATATATCATTATTCATATGATATATATGTACATACATATATATCATTTATCATATACATTGAACAGTATAGTTTTTTAATAAATAATTACTAATGGTTTGGTTTGTTGCTCTACGGTTATCTTCTGCACACGAGGGCTTAACAGACCGGGACCTACAGTTTAAATAAAGTGAATTCCAAACCACTACAAACATCCATGGCACCACCGGGACTCGAACCCGAAACCTGGGCCTGAATGGTTGAGTGGTTAGCTTACTTAATAATCTTCAATGACAAAGAATTTAAATACACTGGCTTCCAAAATTCAGCATACATTATTTACTTTCTTTAAAGTACTATATATTACATAATAGAGACATTTAAAGTCATTATTTATAAAATAAAAAAAGAAACAGATAGAAAAGTTAGTATGTATATGTATATAAATATGCAATTTTAATAGCAGAATTATTATTACAGAAATTATAAAATTGGGGGTCATATAATTGATTATATGCATTAATTACAATGCATAATTTTTTCTTTAAAAGACAATAAATGAAAGAACTAGTAAAATAATTTAGCTGAAACTAATAAATTGTAAAATACTTCTATCATCAAAATTTTTACTGGAAAGTTTATGGTTGCAATTGCATACTTTGAATCAGAAGCTTAATATTTGGAGCACATAATAGTTAAGATAATATTTAAAAAAAAATAATTAAAGATATTTTTATGCAACACAAACTCTTGTGAATTTTATCTCATATTGTCCATTAGCTTTTTAGCTTGCAAAATAATATAAACATAATATTAAATCATATTTTTGTTTTATTAATAGCTTAAGCTTATAATTATACATGAAATTTATAAATTACAATCTTGCAACTTCTGTGTAAAAAATATAGCAATTTAAAATATTAATGGTTCCAAATTTTCTTCATAACCTAGTATATTTCTTAATGTTCCTTTATTTTCCGATAGATAACAATTTTATCACTGATTTATTAATAACTTTTTAAACCTTTAAAGAACCCAATAGATAGTGTGTACTCCTTTTTGGAAACCAGTATAATATGGAAATCCCATTTTCCCTATTTTGTATAGCATCTTTTTCTATCACATCTATGAAAATTTATAATCAATGTACGCTTAATTATGAGATGAGTAAAAATTTAAAAATATAATAAAATTTAAAAGGATACTTTTCTTACATAAAGAAAATTAGATGAAACAATTATGAAAATGTTTCTGTTCTGGTAACGTAATTTAAAATCAATACTGACATGATCATTTTTTTATAATTTATCTCTGGAAAAAAAATAGACGAGTTAATTATTGAAAGTAATACTACAAAAGTAATATACAAATCATTGCAATTTTTATATGACGGAGTAATTTTGCATTACACATTAATTTAACCTAATTCTTCAGAAATTTTTATTTCAGCGTTCATAGCTAATAAATTAGTTATTCGGGGATTTAATTTTGATTCTTACCTTTTGGACTTTATTTGACAAAAGTATTTTCTTAGTTTGACAATCCATGTGCAAGCAGAAATTGATCACGAAGTAAACAGCTTTTTAAACAAAAATCATATTGCCACATTGAAATGAAGTCATTGCCAAATTTATGAAGCTTTATAATAAAAATGCCCAATTCCTATAAATCAATCCTCATAATTAGTTTTGGAATTTGAATATAATTGTTTATAATTTTTATTTAATTGCTTATTTCTTTAGACAACTTAATTTTTAAAATAATGGCATGGTAGGACAGTGAATTGAAAAGCAGCCTCAAGAAATTTTGTTAGTTTCGTTTTCGAGGAGACGTAGCATTCTAACCGAAGAAGAACGTAACCGGTGTGAGCAATATCAAATTCAATTCCGAAATCATGGCAAGACAACATGTTTTCCCTGAAATTTTTACAAATAAAGTATGTTAAATAGTATTTCATTGCTGTAATTTTTTTATATATGTTTATGAAGGTAAATTATAATGATTATTGATTTATAATCCGCTTTTTAAAAGGAAAAAATTCTAGCAATAAAGTATATGAAATCAAGAAATAAATTGTAATGTCAATTGTTTCTTTTAAATTATCACAATTTATTTGTAATCATTTAAATTTATATAATTTTAAAAAATTTTCTTCCTTCGTTATAAGGCTTTTCTTAAATTATTATAAAGAATAAAATAGTGTGATATGTATAACATTCGATGTTTGTTTACTTTTTAAATCTAATAATCTCTTAATTATGAATCTCAAATAATTAAACATTATAATTTTGAACTTTGAAATTCTTTTAATTAAAATAAGCTGATTTTGATTTAATCAGTTATATTAATTCTCTTTAATAACATCATGTTAATTTATTTGCTGTGGTATTTATTTCTAATGGATTCTTAGTAAATGACGTGGGGAATCGAAAGATTTTTTTTTATTATTATTTAATATAGAGTGGGCAAAAAAATATAAAAACAACTGCAGTTTGGTTATATATAATATAATTTTAAAGATTAAAATGTTTTTTAAATTAAGATTAATTTTATGTTTTTAAATTAATTTAATAATTAATTAAAGTGCATGTAGTTCAGTTTGATTTATTTTAAGTTAGTTATTAACTCAAAGTGTTTTTGTGATATTTTTAAGTTGAAACTCTCTTAAGAATATTGCCTTTTTTATTTGAAACCTAATTTGTGAGTGGCCTTACAGAATTTTCTGGCCTAATTCTAACAAGTTACAGATCTTTTTAACTGTTTCTTATGAAAATTTTTCATTTCTCTATTATAGAAGACATGACAGTTTATGTAAGTACGAATGATAAAATTGATTCAAGTAATTGTACCAAAATCTTAAAAATAACATATTTATTTAAAATTAGTGATCTGAAATTGATTAATAAAAATTGTATATTTGAAGAGGAAGTGTTTATGTATTTGGTATTTGAAATTTGGATAAAGGTATAATATAATTCTTGTTTTTGTGATTGTAAAATCACAACTAGTAACCTTTAATAATCTACAAAATTATCAATAATTAGAATCTTATAAATAGGAAATCAAGTCCAAAAAAATATCTTTTAGTATTCATAAATAGATTCCCTTCTAAAAAGTAACTCCAATTCGTTTTGCCATTATTTCATTGACTAGATAAACTTTTTTTTGTTTCTCTAATAAATTCTGTAAAGTATTTATCTTATTTTTAATGCTTTAAAAATGCGCAATGCTGTGTGGTTTTAGCACATATGTTCTGTTTGTGTACTTTATTCATATACATTTTAAGAAAGTTATCTTTACCTATTCTTTCCCAATATCTGAAGATGTTAATGCTATAGAAATTAGCCTACAACAATCCTAGCTTATGTAAAGTTTTTATATACTTCTTACTTCTGTCTGTGAAGGCCTTTAAAGTATTACAATTCTTTATCATATAAGCATTTTGAATTGGTATAAGGGTATTTCCATATTTTTATATTAAAGTTATTGTAATCTTCAACTTATTCACATTTAATATAAATTAATAACAATAACTACATTTAATATAAATTTCATTTATTTTTATTATATAGATTTCAAATTGTTTCAAAGCTGATGTTATAATTAATTTTTATAGACTGAGTTGGATCTGGAGAGCATGTCACCTGAAGAAAAAGCTAGGTAATTTTTTTTTTTTTTTTTTTTTTTTTTTTTTCCCCACTTGAAATGAACCGGAGTGAAATCCATGTTTGTAAAGTTTTAATTTTACGAAGTAAAATTTTCAAACATTTTATTAAGATAAGTGATTCACTTTGATGTTCAGTAATGTTTTATCTGTATTTATTTATGTTAATATTCTATAACAAAATATGGAAACTATTTTTGCATGAAGATTGGAAAAGAAAAATATGCTGCTGTTATTTTTAAAATTCAAAGTTTTTTTAAATTTAACTTGCATCCAGCAAAAAACACAAAATTGTAAGGGTTTATTATTTAGTTCAATTATCATTCAGCAGTTACATGATATTCAAAAGAGAAATATGCATCGTTTTAATTAGATTTCCCTTCTTCAATTTACTTAATTTAATAATTTTGTTTTATGACTGAGAAATTAAGACATTTACTTTCTGTGGTAATTTAAATATTTAATGCATTTCAATTTTAATTAGCTTATTTTAAAATTCAAAGTACAGATGTGGGAAGTAGCTAGCTTTAAAAAGACTCTTTTATCAATGCATTTTAAAAAGATATTTTTTCTTACAGTCTTGATTATGGAATAGGTTTCCAAGATGAATGGAGGTAATTTTTAAAGAAAAATAATTTTAACTTTATCTAAACATAAATTCATTTTATTTCTTAATTAATATTTAAACTGTTAGGTAGGGTTATAATCAGTAATTACTTTTCTGATATCACTTCTCAGTATTGTCAAAATTGATAATAATAGGTGAAACGTTTTTTAATAATAGGTGAAACAGGTTGGGTTTTTTTTTTATACAGTTTTATGATTTGGAAATAATCCATCTTGTAGCTTTCTTAAACTATAGCATTAAATATTTCTTATTAAAGTTATTTTCTAACCATTTCACTAGAATAAACTGATAGATCTTAAAAAGCTATGCTTAATATAGATTCAATAACCATATTTTAAATTTAATTTGGAAGAATCTTAAATAAAATTTATTTATGCATTATAAAATAACATGGATAAAAAAAATAAGTTTCTCCTTCCGCTATTTTTGTTTTTAAAATGTGATTTTAGAGAAAACTCACCAAATGACATAGAAAGGAAAAATAATTATATTAAACTATTAAAAACTTTTTTATACTTTCTCTTAAATATAGGGTTTATTTTATCAGATATGCTAAAATTTAGAAGTTTATTTAAAAGTTTCTCGTTCTTATATTACTTTTGTGTTTATAAAATTCGATAGAAATAAAAAGAAAAGAATTTTTTTTAAATTTTAGCATAAATTTAATTTCTAACTAATCAGGTATACAAAGTTTGAATACTTTCTCAAAATGGAAAGAATGTTTCTTAATCTAATGTCAAAACATGTAACTAGATAGTGTTTGATTATCAGATTATATTTATGATATTCAGAAAAATAAAACCAAAATATATTTAAGTATATTTTCATTTAAAAAAAATGTATGAGCTGTTATAATATTTTCTAAAGACTTCTGTAGTGTTCAACGTTTAATGCCTTTTTTTTTTCCTTGTAAAGGTATCTCCATCATCAGATGCATGAAAAGCATAAAGGACACGAGTCAATGCATGCCTGGATGATTCTTATTTTATTAATCACTATTATTGTGTCTCAAATACTTTTAGTAGAATGGAAAAAGAGATTTAATCGTTCCTATGAGGTTTGAGAATTACTTTTTATATTTTAGTGTACTAATAGACTTGCCACCAATTTTTTTGTGTAGATGTAATCCCTAATATAACAAATCAACTAGTAAAACAAATCAACTTGTTCAATCAATCAGCTAATCAAAAATTGGAATATAAAATTTTCTAATTTAACTTAATTACTTTCTTACATATTACATTGCATTTATGTATGCTATATAACCTTGTCTTTAGCATAATGGTATCTTTTAAGATAAAATTCTATCTTAATTTTTATAGATTAAATTATGCTTTACTAAGTAAAAGAATTTTTCCTTATATTGTAATTTCTTAATCTTTTCGTAAATTACTAATAATAGAATTTATATAAGTGTTGATAAATAAACATGAAAAAAGGAGAAAGAAAGCCTTATGATTTTAATAGTCTTTATTATAATATATCAAAATGTTTATGGCTTATAAAGAAAATATAGTAAAAGTCTAAAAGATGCTGTAAGAAAAAATTATGAAACAGAGAAAAAATTCTTAATATTCTACCATCTTAAGCTGATGTTACTAAATGTTAAATCACCAATTTTTGACTTAAAACTAAGATTTGTGAGTAAAGTTCCACCATAACTCAAAAATTGTTTTGTAAGATAATTTATTATAATAATAATAATATGTTTTCTATTATTCAAATGTAAGATTTGTATTTTATATAAATATTGTGCACATGGAGTGGAAAGTTAAACATCCAGTTAATTAGCAAAAATGGACAAATCAATTACTTATTAGGAAGGGTTAATCAGATAGATGGGACATTAAGTCACTTAGAAAGAGAAAAAGTATAGTAGTTAGTGAAGAATTGTTTTTCATCTAGTTTTTCTTCTACAATCATATATTCTTAAATTTGAATTATCAAAAATTAAAATGCCATTTCTTCCCTTATGATGACTCCTGCCTATTTTGTTTGTGATCACTGATCAAACTCCTTTTATATCATTCTAGAAACATATGATAATCATTTAATACATTACTGGCTATCCAAACTGCAATACCATGAAGAATAAGAAACATCAAAATTGTATTTGCTGTAAAAATAGCATGAAAGTAAAATAACACTGATGTACACATACTAAAATTATGACTAGTAAAATAGGGGGAGGCAAAAACACCTTTTAAGTAGTCTCCACAAAATGAATCAACTCCTATTGCACATTTTAGGTTTGTATATAGATTTATGTTCAGAGTACATTATCCTTTACTACTTCAATATACCACCAAAGTTATCCGATTTGCTGATCTGTAAGATATATACTATAGTTTGTTCACACCAGGAGTGTATATGCAGTTCCTTATTGTCCTATTTAAAATTGATCTTAACCAAATTCTGGAGATTAAAGAGAATGAGAGGCACCAAAATATCAGACTCTGGATATATCAGCAATCCATATTAGAGTAGAATCTAAAACCCCATCCAGATCATTGTGTCTGAGCCATAAGTAGCTTTTGCGAAAGTTTTCCCAACCAGTTTGTTTTAGTATTTTAGTATGAATAAAACATGCAAAATAAGTGTGAACATCTCAACACTTGGGAAAAGGAAATCATCGCTCTAGATAGAATCTGTTTTTGACTGTATATCAAAAAATTTACTACTTACCAAATGCAACTGGCAAGGGGAGATAAGGGAGTTTGTTTTTGGAGGTCACACTCACTGAATGGGGATTAAGGATACTTCATACTCGAATCTAGAGGCAACTTAATGATATTAAATACCAAAATGCTAGGTGATCAATGGCAATGCATAAGGCAAGCCTTGTGAACTGTTTCACTGTGGTGCCACCAGACTGGAATGCTGGCTTACTGCTGTGGGTAAATTGAGATTTATCTATAAAACAAATGTTGTGCCGTTTTATATTTGCTTCACAAATTATTATCTGTATAACTGCGGCTAAATTTTTTTCTAATTCAAATTTATACTTCTTGGATATCCATTCATTCTCAATAAGCTATATTTCTTACTTTGTCAAAATCCTTGGTTGCCAATTTTATGAGGTATAATTAAATTTTCGTAAACTAAAGAACATTGAGAAAAAAATGGTATCTGTGAGTTTTCTTTTTTTCTACTGTTTGCAAATGGCATTTAACCTGATTTTCATCTATATTACAGTACTAATAATTTGAATTCCTTTTCATAAGCTGTGCATTATGTAAATTGCAAAGCTATTGAATTCTTTCTTTGGAGTAAAGTATTTTAACTGATCCAGCAGTATACAAAGCATAAGAGCTCAAATTAAAAATACAATTTGTTACGGTGTGTAAATTAATGTGATTAATTTAATATTTTCAAATGGGAAAAATAGGCGAATCATTAAAAATATACAATGGGGAAAGGTTCTTTTCAAGATTAAGAATTATATTTAAAAAATTACTTAAGTTCAATAATATCTCAAAATTGTCTGAAAATTCTGTCAATGATTGCTATATATAACATCCTATCCAATAATCTTAATGTTGTTGATTTATATGTTTGCAATTTTGTAGAGGGTTCAAAAAAGGCTTGCTTATAACAGTAATTTTTTCATTATTTTTAATAAACAGTAGATGTATATAAAACATTATAGAACTTTCTTCCTTTTTAAAAAAGGAAGGAAAGAGTGCACCAATTACTGCTTTCTAAAATCTTTCCATGTTAATTCTTTCTACATGCTGGACAGTAATGCACTTAAATATATGCTGTTCTTTTTTTTTTATGCAATTAAAGTTTTGATACCAACGGCCATACCATGCTGAATATACCGGTTCTCGTTAGATCACCGAAGTCAAGCATCATTGGACGTGGTCAGTACTTGGGTGGGTGACCACTTGGGAACACCGCATGCTGTTGGCACTCACAAATTTGGGACCTGAATGGCCGAGTGTCTGCCGCTTGGTGCCACAGGTTTCGGGTTCGAATCCCGGCGGTGCCATGGATGTTTGTAGTGGTTCGGAATCCACTTTAAGCCGTAGGTCCCGGTCTCCTATGACTGTAAGAGCATCACGGAGCCAAAGCCAGACTTCTACCTACAAGTGCTCCATCACAACAGAAGCTGCTTCCTTCCCCTTCAATCATGAGTATGTATGGGCTCGTGGACTTGGCCAGCCAAGTGGGATAAGAAACAACAACAACAAACAAGTTTTGATAAATTTAGAAATCAGTAGTGCACTTCAAAATATGTTTGGGTTTATATATTTATTTTTTTTTCTTCTTATATAATTAAAGTTTTGATAAATTTAGAAATTGTTTCTGTCATTATAATAAAAAAATCATTTATTTACAGTACATCTATGAAGTTAAGACCATATTGTAACCATATTTCTTTTAATATTATTGACTTTTTCAAAAAATATTTTTAAGAGCAAAAATAATGAAATGCTATATATTTTTTAAGTAGCTCCTCTTTCTTAAAAGTAATATTATAATTTTATGTAAAAAATAAAAAATGGGTTGATCTGTTTTTAAAGAAATTAATTATAATTTTAACTTGCAAAATGTGAGTTTTTATCACAGCTTAATTTATTGAATACATTTAATTAAATAATTTCCGAAAAATAAAAATAAATAAACAAAAACTTTTGATGTTGCTTTTATATTTTTATTTAGGAAAATTAAGGAATATGATAAAATTATTTGAATTTTCTAAAAAATGTCTTTTTCTATTCTTCTGGTAAAGTATAAACTCTGTTATATAAATGCTTTCCAGAGGGTATCTTTGATTGGAATGTGGACAGTACCAATAATAATCTCAGTCAATCACTATTGGACTCGTTTCATAGTTACTTGGCTCATCTTTACAGCTCTTACTGGTATAGTTATAAGCCGAGCATTACAGAAACCTATTGCTCCCATGACTCCTAGGTGAGAAAAACTTTATTAATCTATAAACTATATAAATTACTTTGAGTGACTTCATCTACTTTTTACATTTTAATAATAGATTCGCATTGAATAATAGACATATATATTGGTTTTTCTTTGATTATTAATAAATTTTCTTAATGATTCATGAAAAAAGGGAGAAAAAAATTCCTTTGCTTAGTTTCAACTGTAATACAAAATTGTAATTTTTAAAAAGGATTGATGTATTTATAATGGTAATGTTTTGTAGATATTTGTATCTAAAGGGTTATAAAATATTAATGTAAATAATTTTTTAACAGTTTTGATAATTCTCAAATTGACTTATAAAATTTTTTTTTTAGTGTAATAATTTTGGCCCTTGGATAAAAAATTAAATAAAATTTTAGAAGATAAAATAATTTTGATTAAAACATAAATAATTGATAGTTCAGTTATCTATTTATAAAGATTTAATGTATCAATGTTTATATGGGCATGTTTTCTATAGTTATGTATATTCATTCAAGCTAGTAATTTTCGAATAAGCAAAGCTTATTCAGCAAAGTAATTTTTGAATAAAATCAGCTAAAATTGTTAATGTAATATGTACTGACAATAAAATAAACTGTGCATTATCATTTAAAACTAATATCTACACCAATAGTGGAAGTTAAATATTTTATTTTGAGAATTGTGGCAGATTGTGAAAAGTCAAATGCAAAATATAAATGATCACCCATTTATTATAAATTGGCCTTCTACATTTAGTAGTGACTAGGTTAGAAGCTATGAAATGCAAATCTAATACTGTCATACATTTATCATTATGGCAAAAATAAAATTTTAAAGCTAAATCTGCAGTCCTTCAGAGCTGTATAAATAATCCTTGCATTAAATTGGAAACCAAATTTGGCACTTAATTGGGAAGCATACATTGAACATCAGGAAATCTCATCAAACAACCTGTTGATTGAATCTTTAAACTTTACCTTAATTGGTAACTCTAACAAGGTGCAAGGCTAATGAACATTAAGATTTGATCTGTTACTAAATTTTCAGATGATTTCTGTCCATCTATATTTTGTATGATTCCAGCATGACCGCACCCTCTTAATCCATTGTTGTTAACATGAAACTCTTTGTTGGAATTGTATAAGAGAATCAATTAAATTATATTTGTAATCAATAATTATGGTGATAATGTGGAATGTCTTCTAAGACCACCTGATCTTACTCAACTAAATATCTTATTTTTTGATTATTTTGTACAGTTTGCTCTCTATGTAATTTTTATAATTTATTAGACTGAAATATCCACATATGCAAATACAGAACACCTGAAACGTTTCAAGATGTTAAATAAAAAGTTCTAGTCAGAGTACAGATGTGTATTGCTGCAAACAATAAACATTTCCAGCACACATTACTCTTATGTAGAAGTACATTATTTTTTGTTTAACCTGTAGCTAGCATACTTCTTAAAATGTTATCTCTTTAATTGTTTTGTGAGGTAGTATTGCAAGTACTTGAATACCATGGAATTAGCATTTTAGGAGTTCGTATTAGTAATCAATATATGTAGAGGGTCGTTTTGTACTAAATCAAAGATATATAGTTTTGCAATTGGCTGTTTGCACCCAGTTTTTATGATAAAATTGGTAATATTCAGGATTAACTGCAAGGTGTGTTGCAATTAGCACATGATCTTTTTACCATAGGCAGAATTTGTTTCTAAAACTCTAACTTTCTTCACTCAGAGTAATTTGGCTGTATAAGGATATTGTTATATACTCTATATATGAATCATTTTGTGTGTATATGGTTAATAATTTCATCTATAAAAAGAACATATGAAAAATTTTAACTGTATTTACTGATATTGGAACTCTGTAATGACTGCAAATGTAATTTGTTTTATTTTTTTGGGGAAATTTTTGTATACTTATTAAAAATAATTTTATTTTGTGCAATAAAATTAAATAAAAATCTTACAAATTAGTTGTGCAATTCTTTTCTTTTAATTAATAAAGTATGTTTTATATTACTGTAATGGTAGTAGAAAGTAAATTTTAAAACTTTTTGTATTCAGTAATTAATAATTTTTAAAGAATAATTTCATTGTTGTTTCTGACCAATATTAAAATTATTTTAAACTTTTATCTTTTAAGAACAATTTTTTCCCATCTTTTCAGGGAAAAAAAATTGACTTATTTATTTCATAAATTTTCAATAAGGAAAATGCCAGAATAATTTGTTTAAAAATATATTTTTTATTTTTAGGTTAGTTTACAAATGGTTCTATCTTATCTACATGATAAGTTATGGACTTGGAGTTATAGGTTATGTAGTTGTTCTTTTAACCCTACTGGGTGTTAATCTTATGTTCCGAAGTTTACCCCAACCTTGGATGGACTTTGGACTCATGTGTATCTTCTATGGTCTTTATTATGGTGTTTTAGGTCGTGATATATCAGGAATCATTACGGATCTAATGGCAGTTAAAATAGGGGTATGTATTAAAATACTTGTTTTTGAAATTTGTAATTGGTAATTTTCCCTTCAAATTTCGATATTTATGTTAGAAAATTTTAATTTGTACTATCTAGAAATTTTTTAGTATCTTCAAAATCATTAAATCTGAAAAAATAACTGTATACATTTTGACCATAGATAGTATGAAATAATAAACATCCGGTTTAATGACACAAAACAGATGAATCTGTTTCTTGTTAGACACTGTGCAAAACTTCTATGAAAGAAAAAAGTATAATAATTAAGTGTGAAATTATTTTTCATTTTATTTCTCTTTTATTATTGGGTCATCTAAACCTGTAATTATTAAAAATTTAAATTAATTTCATTGCAATTACAATCCCTCCTAAATGATATTTCCTCCATTATGTTAATGCTCTTTTTGAATCTGCCCAACTTGGCTGTTTGCCAATTTTTCGCATGGTTGGGGGTTGGACTATGCATATGCTGTAACCTCTCTTTAATCCTCCTCATTGGAGACCAGAGCATGCCAGATGAGCGATTGTGCTGGATTATCGAAAGTCAATTTAATTTTAAGAGCGATATCAAAGTTAAGCTGCTATAGATAAAAACTTAAGCAATTAAAACATGTACATATTTAATGTTTTACATACATTCTCAACTCATGTAGACGATCTAAATATCTGACAAATGTGAGCAGCATTGTGTTGCCATCTAATGATCATTTGAACTGTACATAATTTACTAATGTCTCTATATAAAAGAAGTTATACTCTATGTTGTAAATTATCCACATGTTAAGAAAAATTCAATTAATTATTTCATTAGAAAATAAATTTATTAAACATTTATTTTTAAAAAAATATTGTTTATAAATAATTTAAATGAAATTTATGAAATTTTTGTCAGTTGTGGTTCATGCATTTATTTTTCTTAAAATATTTTAATCCACTGTATTAGTCCACTAATAAAAATTAGCTGTTTTAAAATTTTACTTTTAATTGTTTTATAGTTTTAACACATGCAAAGGTTAAGAAATTAAAAAAAACTTATGTATTTATAATTTACTGTTCAAGAGGTTATTATTAAGAGCCTTCCTTTATTGCATTCCTGAAATCATTATTAGTATCAATAAGGCCCTCTAACTTTATCTTTTGAAAAACTTAAAACTTTTTTTAATAATTAGACATGTTTACTTAAAATTCTAATAAGTTTTATATTTAGAAAACAAACAGGACACTAATCTATGTATCTAAAAGATTGTGGTTTTTGTTTTTTTTCCCCCTTCCCTGTGAATTGTGATGTTTTATGTAGATTCATTCTTTTTCAGTACTACACACAGTCAGGAATTCCTAACAGACTCTTAGAACCTAATATTTGTGCTGTTTGTGGTAATATTATTCTAGTTCAAGATAATGCAAATGCCATTGTAGAGAAAACATATAATTTAACTTGTGGTCATACGTATCCTTTATGTTGTATTTGTTTGCATCATCTTAATGTAATGAATGTATCCATATTCAATTTTAAAAAAAAATTTAATCTATAAACACAGTTCCTGAATTTATCGCCAAACTTTTAGGAAAAG
Source organism: Caerostris darwini (assembly GCA_021605075.1). NCBI lineage: Eukaryota > Metazoa > Arthropoda > Arachnida > Araneae > Araneidae > Caerostris > Caerostris darwini. The sequence goes on from BPLQ01015712.1 coordinate 127,567, forward strand.
TAAAATACACATAAAGAAGCATTTTTTGTATAACAGTGTGGGATCAAATGAAAAGTGTAAACAGTGAAACATAAATATTGAGGAAAGCAGAAAATACTCTTTTTTATTTATATCATTGTGAGGAAAGCCTTGCCAAAAATTTTTATTTGTATTACACTTATAATTAAATGCTGAAATGTCTGACCATGGAAAATGATAAATGATGATGCAGTAATTAGCCACAGGTTACATGTCCACATAATTTCTAAAATTGTTGATTGGTTTGTCGTTGTGCAGTCATTTTGTGGCCATGAGGGCTAGACAGACCGGAACCTACAGTTTAAAGTAGATTCCGAACCACTCACAAACATCCATGCCATCGCCAGGATTCGAATCTGAAGCCTGTAGTACCAAAGGCCAGAGCTCTAGCCAATTGGCCATCAGGCCGCTCATAATTTCTAAGAGCAGTTAATGTCTAAGTGGTTATTGTAAATGATTTTGTCAGCTCCTTCTTGCTACAACAGGGAGTCAACAACGTGACATATTGCTTCTTTTTAGAAGAATGTTACTAGAATTGCTTTGCTAATGTTCCAATTGTTATTTAAAATGCTATCAAAATATAGCTTCAGTCCATTTCTACTAAGGTATTCTAAGGTACATAATTACTTCAATGCCACATCTAAATTGGACAAGTTGGACCAGTCTCTCAGTCAACACATTTTCCCCGTTTTATCAAGCATCGATTTTTTTATGAGGTACTAATCCATGAGACTTAAATTGACACTGATGAGCAGGTTTGTGTAAATATTAACATAACTGCTAATTTAAGTATGTAGACGAGAATTGGCGATGAACTCCAGTTGATGAAATTAATTAATGGTTACTTTTAACAGGTCTGTAAATATGAAACCAGATTTGCTCATAGATGGCCCTAGCGGTCAATGTAGTTACTGTCAAGTCGCATCATTGGCACCATATGCTTTGTTGACATCTGGCAAAAAGTTTTCTCGCAACAATACATGTTTCATACCCCAACATAGTTTTTTTATAGCAGTGAACATGTCGAATGATGTGCTTGGAAATTACAATGTGCGAACAGCATTGATTTTCTGATATCATTTGAAGAAAAGTGCTGCATTCAAGCATTAAAAATGGGCATAATTACTTTCAATAGTTAGAAAATAGTAAAGAAGGAATAAGAATATTCACTGTATCTTCTTTGTAGCAAATTTTAAGTTGACTACAAGAGAATACAGAAGAACAACACAGGAGAAAATGGATACAGAAATGAGGACAAAGTGGATTAATTAAAAAATTCTAAAAAAAAAAATAAAAAAAATGTTTTAAGCTTCTAGTCAAAAGTAAAGGTGCACAAAATGATATTTGAAATTTGATGAAGAAAATATTTATGTATTTGCTTCTTATTTAGTCATAAATAAAAAAAATGAAAATTCCAAGATTTTTTTTTTTTTTTATATTATTATATGTTGTTTGATTTAATAAGTAGACAAAATCAGCTATTAATTTTGGAATATTATTTGGTTTATATATATATATATTTAAATTTAGTCTTTTTTATTTTGTATTAAACAACTGTTTAAGGATTATTACATTCTACAAATGTGAAACATCAATTACTTGTTTGAAATATTAAGTTATTCATTTATAATGCTAAGCAATATTTATTTTTAAATTTATAATTTTGGTACTTTCTTGCTATTCTCCTTACATCTACATAAGCTTTCATGAATTTTGTATACGAGGATGGTGCATTGTTGGGAAGAAGCAGACTTGTCCTTACTGTAAAGAAAAAGTGGATCTTAAAAGAATGTTTCGAAATCCGTATCCTTTTTATATTCTTTACTCATACACATCAATACAGTGAAATGTTTTCAAAATATCATAATACTTAGGCATTTCTTTATTTCAGTTCGGTTTGGAAAAGAAACCTAGAAAATTATTTATTAAAAAATGTTTTTTTTATATATTAAGTGTTTCAAAATACCACATAAAAACTTGTAGAAGAGGTATAGAGTTCAATATGATCTAATTTTTTTCACTCATAGAGTACCATAGTAAGAACTGTATTCACGTAGGAATGCATGTCCAGAAATGCCATCAAGAGAATATAAAAAGAAACAAAATTAGAGCAAAAGTACAAGACAAAAAAGTTTTAAAGGGGAGTTGCACAAGTGATAAACAAAGTACATATGGTTTTGCAAGAAACATCAAATGATGCAAGTCTGACACTAACACCATATCAGTTGTTAGGCTTGTTTAAAAGTACTCGAAATTCTGCTTATTTGAGCAGCATCAAAGATGATTCGTGCATGAGGTCAATGTTCAAAATGGCAGGTGTTTAATACATAATGACCTTGAGGGTCGTACCCTTCCAAAAAAAGAAATTCATACAGAGTAAGGGCTATTCAATTGGCCTATCATACCCAATTCTGAAGGTCTAGTCCAATTATGTATATACTAGCTTAGCGTTATGGCCTGAAGCCTCATTATGATAAAACAGACAATAACAATAGAATAATTGCATTCATCGATTTAATGTTTGTAGAGTTTTAATTCATGGGCATAGTGCTTAGACCCAGGTTTAAAGTTGGTTTCTAAATGTAATCAAATATTGATATGCTTAATCAATTTTGGTATTAAAGAGAATTGGTTGGTATTAATTAGAAATTTAAGTATTGGTATTAAGTAGAAATTTCTAATCCTAAATTTAAAAGATAGTTCTATGTGTTAGGTTAAAACGTTATTTGAGAATTGTTGAATTATTTGAAAGATAATAATTATTTTTTTTCAACATGAGAACTTAATTAGAAAATTCATTAAAATTCTATTTTGGAATTTGGAAAAAAAAAAATGCAAATTAAAGAATATATTTTATTACCGAAGTATTAATAATTGTGAATTAGAGTAATAATCAATTTTTAATTTCAGATGATCATTACAACATTATTTACTTGAAATATATTTTTAATACAATCAGAAATTCTATTTCTCTGAATATTTATGTGAGAACTGTATTTATTGACTTCCAATGTCACCTTGATAAAGTAAAATGATACATAATCATCTTGAATGATCATGTTTTATGATGAAGCGAAAAGTGAGGGGGATAACAAGGGATTTATGTTTTTCTGAACAATTTCTGGGTTTTACATTAAAAATTTTTTTTTTTTTTTTTTTTAAATCAGTGTTGCTATTTTATATTTTTTGTTTTGTGTAATTTTTATCATATGAACTTTAACAGATTTCTAGATGGGAAAAGCCTCATGTTTTCTATGGTAGTCTTTTAGATTTCATTCGTTACCTTGTTGCCTGGCAACCAGTCATTTTCTCAGGTGTTCAATTCATCAATTACCTGCTAGGGCTGGAGTAATCCTATGAAGAGTATTATTTAAATATGCTGTGACTTCCATTCTTTTGTATCCATAACTCATCGATTTTACTCAAATAAGGATGTCTCATAAATTTGTTTAGGTTTCAATGATTTCTTTTATGTAAATCATAATGAACATTCCAAATAGGTTGTTTTTCATCAAAGGCTTCATAACAAAATCTGAAAAAAATACTTTTTTTTATAATTTTCCTTTAAAAATGAATAAACAGTAAATAACATCATCCAAAAATAGAAGCATATTGAATGATTAGCTAAATTATATAATTAAATAACCAAAACTATATTAGAAACTTTAGTGAAGGCATGTGATACATACTATTTAGATATCTGTACTTCCTTTTCTTTAAAGATGTTGAGCAAGTTTGATTGAGGTTCAGTTGTAATTCTTCAATCTTTGGCACCGCAAAAGTATGTTAAGCACTTTCAATCAGTGTAGAATTTTGCAGGTGAATTTAAATTGAATTATAATTTTGATTAAAATATTTTTTTTATTAAAAAGAAAAATGTTTGCAATTTTTTTGATTTTTTTTTCATTGTTGTATATTAACAAGATTTCCATCTTGTTAACATTCAACAATGAAAAAAGTAAATTGTCCAAAAGAATTATAATTAATGATGAAATTTTTTTTTCATATTGTTATAAATATTTATAAATATTTTGAAATGACGTCTTTTGCATTAAGTTATAATTGTACTACACTTTGCAGTTTAGTTATGAGATTTGTTAGTTTCGATAGACCTAAAATGTTCTTAAACGAATTTTTTTATGAAAAATTATGCTTACGAATACAGTTTGATTTCTTTTTTTAGAAGTTGTTAAAATAAAAATGGAATTTTAACAAGTTTGTGACACATCCTCTTTTTTGAATTTCATATGCATGTGAAACAATTGTACATTTTTTAGGACATGCCTGTATTTTTTTCCTGTGTGGAATAAGTATCAATCATTTTATACTGAAATTAAATCAATTTTTTCAAATATATATTTATCTATATAAATTGTGGTGCCTTTTGAACAATAGTGACATGATTCTGTAAAATTAATTCAGATGTTGTCAATAACAAAAAAATTGTTTAAAATTTTCCGATCAGAAATGATGTTTTGTATTTAAATCAGCTTATTATTGAATTTAAAGTAGTGCCTTATTTTAAATGCCCTGATTGTTTAAAAATATTAAATTAGCATCATTTCTGCATTTTGTTTTCTGCATGTTTTAAACTTTTTTTTTTTTTTTTGTAATAATAATTTTTATTTAAATTTTTTCCAAAATTGTTTTATAAATACAAATGTGTTTTTGAAATAGATCTTACTAAACTATCTTATTACTAAAAAAATCCCTCTTTCTTGATGGAAGTTATCAGTTTTCATTGATGTAAATATATACCCATGTGTAATTTTTTCACATGGGTATTTAACTTAAGAGCTCCAATTTCTCCGTGCAATGCTGTTAATTCATTTTTTAATGTATATTGTGAATGTTAAATGAGATTTCGTGATAAAAATAATAAATAGCTGGAAAAAAATTTTAAAAATTATTTTTAAGATCTGATCATTTTAATGTTCTCATTTTTCATTGTGTAACTAAGAAAAACTGGTTAATATTAACTTTATCCAACATTAATTAATTTCAAATATTAGACCTATAATCTACTTATTTTTCAATTTATTCTATAAACTATTTTATTAAAAATATATACATTTAGACAACTTGATAGTTGGTGTTTAGAGATGTACAAGAAGAATTTAGTGCTATTTTAAACAGATTTATTCTGATAATTTGCAATGTAATTTCATTTATAGCATCTGAATAATTAGTGTTTCATTAATTTTATAATGATTCTATAATATCGCTTCAATTCTGTTTGGCATAAATGTATTTGTAGACAAAATTTTAAATATCTTTTAAGTCAAATTGAAGCAAAAAGTACGTCAGTGAGCATACATCTCAAAGCATCAAGTAAGTTAAACAAACAGTATATATCGAAGATATGTTTGTGTAGTCCTATCACCAATCATATTGAAAATTGGCAAATCTCCAAATCATAGGATATACTATTTAAGAGGGATTTTGATTTTTAATAATTAGAATAATAATTCTAATAATTAGAATAATAATTCTAATAATTAGAGAACACAATATTATATAAAAATTGGATGAAAAAAATTCCATGCCGTTATGCTTTTTTCTTTCAAAAGCAGTTTTGACCTGTGCATCTCTATCAAGTTATTGATTCATCTGTTTTTGCCGGTTAACTTGGAAGTTTATCATACCAAGCTATCCATGGGGGGAGGACTATACTAAAAAAAGTTATTTATTTTTCGAAAATAATTGTTGAAACTTGATTAATAAAAAATAATAAGTATCTTGAATCTATGAATATTAATATATAATTGAAAATATATCCGTAAATGCTGAATATGTGAAAGAGAATGTTTTACCTTACATCATTATTTGTTAGCACTTCAAAAAAGATTTGTAGTTTTTCATTTTAAATTTTTTTTCAGGCTGTATTGAAAACATTCTTCCAATAAGTTTATTTTTAATATAAAATGAAATGTTGAAAATTATTTATATATTATATGCAAAATGATAATAAATTTCAATTCGATTTATTATGTGTGAACAAATTGAAATTATCATTTTCTTGTATGAAATATCAGAAATTTTGTAAGGGTTTTTGAATCATCGTCCTTTTTTTTTTTTTTTTTTTTTTTTTTTTTTTTTTTTTTTTTTGTGTGTGTGTGTGTGTGTGTTATTATTTCATTATTTTTATTTCAGTTTTTTTTTTTTAATGATTATTTAAAAATAGTCATTTAATACCAAAGTGTCTTTTCTTTTTTCATTCTTTTGTGTGATGTATTTAGAGATTATGTACAGAGATCAGTTTTATTTGCTTAATTAGTAGATATTAAAAAGTTATTTCTATTGTTTATTCAAGAACTTTTTTTGTGAGTGATATTTCTTTCATGGAGTTCACTAAGAAATTTTGAGGACGTAAGATTTAAATTACATTGGAAACCTCTCATCAATTTATAAGTTATTAGTTTTAAATAAAGTATTTTTTAAATGCCATTTTACTTTTAAAATTTTTATTTTATACATTTCTTTCAAAATTCTGATAAAAGAAAAGTCATTTCATAAACCATACATTTAATATTATAATTTTTTCTAAGCACATTGAAAATTTTATTTTTTGCAGTTATCCTTTGACAGCAAGAATCATTTTTATAACATGCGAAATATGAATTTGTTAACATTTTGTTTTTTTGATTCAATGAGATTTCCTGTTGTTCTGCTCAATAAAATTAATTTTAACAAATTAATGCTATATATTTTTATTTTATTTTTAAGATTAGATTTTAAGCTTTCGAAAACAGTTTCGAGTTTGTTTTCTAAAGTAATTAGAAGTCGAGATGCAGCTGTTTCGTCATGAACTATTTGCATATTGAGCTCATCCATTCAAATCTTTTCGTTGAATTCTTCTAATGAAATTTCAACCTCATATATTGAATGTTGTTATGCATGCATTAAATTAAATTTTGAATGGATTCATTCAGATATGAGTTATTGTCATTTTTGTTAAAAACATAATTTTTTTTTATTTTTGATCTCGATGGGCTGTCACTCAGCTATGCTTTAGAATAGCGTTATAAATATACATGTTTGCAAGTCAATCTGATATGTTTTGCATAGTCTTTGAGTTAGTTTTTTTATAGTTTGTAAACACTCCTAACTTTTTTAACAAAAAAAAAAATGTTTATGTCTATATTTTAATGTTAATGTTTGTCGTTGTTTTATGGCCTAATTTAACAATAGTTATGAAAAACGTTTCCATACAACATTTAAAAATGTCAGCTCTGATTATTATTAGGAACCTGTACTGCTTTATTTTGAGCATAATCGTACAATATCTCGTAAACAGAGAAGGGAACCAATAATCGATGTAACAAAACCATTTTAAGAATAAAATCTTTATTACAAAGAGTGATATCTACAATTATTTACACTGTTAGTCTTCTGCCAACAAAATGAAAAACATATTTTAAAAGTCAAATGATAAATAAATAAAAATACATTTCTGATGCTAAGGACCTCACTATAAAAATCCTGCTTGAAATATAACTTTAAATACTAGTTTCTTAAAAAAAATAATAAATAATAGTAAATGAGTCTTAGAGAAAAAAAAAAAAAAAAAAATTTTTTATAAGAATTTCCTGAAGAGTTTTCGATTTTGTACTTGAAAGCAAAAGTTTCAGAATATTATAAGCAACGTTATTTCTGCTGGCTGAGCCAAACTTGATCCAAGTAAAAAAAACACACCCTGCGATGTATTCCGATACCATGCAGAAGGCAGGCAAAGTAACTTTCCGCTTTTAGTCAGTAAGGTATAGAATTGTTAAATAATTCTCCAATGTCTTCTTATGGATCTTGGTAACATTTGTACAGTTTAAATACATATATGTATATATCACAGCATTTATTTGATACTTTCTCTACCAATCATGTTCATTTCCAGTTTGCCGAAGCAGATTTTTTCTAAAGTTTTTCATTTAAAGCAATACATTTTTTTCACTGGGCCATGGGTTCTTCGATATTTTTATGCAGTGCTAATGCAAACATACCGGCCACATGCTTAGTTGCCATCTGTCACTTGAAGAACGTACGCAAGTTGTGAATATACGCCAATTCAAGTTGGTGAAAACAATCATTACCCATCAAAAAACTTCACGTAGTAGCGATTTTTTTCCCGGTTGTTGAACAAACTGTTTCATACATGACGAGCACTCCTGTCAGCCATTGCAACCTTTTCTTGTGTATAGAGGGGAGAACTAGCCCCGTTTGCACCTTCCCGGTATTTCACTCAACGAGTGCGCATCAGAGTCACAAGCAGAGATTTAAATGGCTGCTGACTTTGCAAGTGTTGCACGTCACATAGCAGCACCTCTGGAACTTGCAGCCGCATCTCTCTTCCCTTTCGACCCAAGTGGTGAGGTACCCTCTGGAACAGCACATTGCCTCGCAACCGAAAGAGTCTGTACTGGTGCTGTTGCACTGCCTTAAAAAAAAGTGGTAAAGATTCTGTTAGTTGCTTACATTTTTATAAATACAAAGTTAGCATAAATGATTGAGCGCAATTTTAAAAAATTTATATTTTCAAAACGGTTGTATACAGGGGTGGGGTGCCTGGCCAAAAAAAAAATTTCTGAGTACTCAGTCGAATTTTTTATACCAATTCCTGATACTTAACCGTAATTTTTTATGCAATGATCCTTTACTAATAGATTTAAAAAAATTTATTAATACTTTTTTTTACACTAACGAAACATTTAGTACTGTTTTAAATGTGTAGTATTTGCACTTACTTAAAGGATATCCTTGTATTTTAAATTTGTTTACGATAATATATATATCCTGTAGAAATTAACAGTACTGAATGAACATGCATTAAAATAATATAGATTAACTGAAGGCAAACAAATGAAAATTCTATATTTTAAGCACAAATTCTATATTTATTCCATTTGTAATGCATTAAATCTTATTCTCTTTAAAATTGAATAGTGTTTGTAAGATCTTTCATTGTGGACCCAAAAAATATCTTGGATCAAGAATGAAAGATCTTACAAATTCTCTCGAATTTTTTATACCAATTCCAGATACTTAACCGTAATTTTTTATCAGCTCTCAGGGCTAAGAAAAGAGTCCTGGGAGCTGATAAATTATCAGCCCCAGGGCTAAGAAGAGTCTCGGCACATACTTGGCATGTTACTCTTTTCTACTGATATTATTGAAGGATGCAACTAAATGTCTTTTTTGACATTTAATTATAACGTCAATTCCAATAATTTTCAAAAATAAAAATTATTTATATAAGAGATTCGGGAGTTGGATGTTAAAACCTACTCCGACTCCTTCAAAAATGGCCGATTTCCCATCTCTGCTCCAAACAGTCAAACTGATGAGACTACAGGAAATAAAAAGTTTTTATCCGTGTCTCGTATGATTCTCAAAATATTTTCATAAAAAAAATTCTGCTAGTAATTCTGTTAACTGGCAAATGGTTGAAATGATAAAAAATATGCTAATACTTAACATAAATTTTTGAACAAATATTAGATAGCGAAGGAGATAAGTAAGGCAGTAGTTGGAAATATCGATTTTGGACGGGTACAAAGAAAAGAAGCGAAATAATTTACCAAGACTCGATTGCTGAGTTATTTTCGAAGAAATCTTTTACCAGGTGCCGATAGTCGTGATTGTTTTTGAGATGAAATTTTGATAATTTAAAAGTGGGGGGAAAAAACTTGAAGAAAAAAGGAATGGATCTCGAAATCATTTTGAAGCTGTATATTTTATTCGCAAAAGTAAAATAGCTGTCCAAATGACCTGTTTTTAGGTAAATTCTCTGCCCTCCTCACTCAGAAATTCATTCTCTCCCTATTGGGTTTCCACAACATTAATCATCCGTGATAATTTTCAATGATTACCACGTTGAATTATTTATCGTCCCTTGGCAATCATCAAGCTCGCGTAAATTCGATAATTGGCGACCAATGCCTTTAGTAAGAGAGTACCCAAAATATGTGAGGGAAAAAAAAATTTATAAAAGAGTCAGAAGTTGTATTTTAAAACCGACTTCAAAAATGTTCGATTTCCAGACCCCACCTCTGCTTGTGACGGTACATTGATTCATTTTGTCTTTTGGTATGGGCATAGAACTGAATTGGTATGTGGTACATGCGGATTATGCGAGAACTTTTATTATAATAGGGTGATTCAACGATCACAGGAAAAATATTGAGAGGTGGTGTAGTTTACTAAAACATCCATTTTTTGTATAAGAATGTAGGGTTGTAACTGACGCGTTGAGGAACGAACAGACTTTCAAACAATTTTCTTGCAATTGCCAGGCTCAACGCCCCCAATTGATACCCTTCACGTGACTAGTATTTAAGTCCTCTGGCTGGCAACTCCGATGCTCACTCTGTTTCATTCTTACTCTGTGTTTTCATTTATGAGATTTCAGTTGACCTCGCTGCTTCATTGCGGATGCTGAATGCTTGGCATCTGTTCGCCAAGCACATCTTATACGATACGACTGTTGGCGGTCGAAATTTGGAGCATTTCTTGCAAAAATTGAATCAAAGAAATATGGTTCATTTGTTTATTTGCTGTGTTAAATTGTTAATTTAACAAAGCAAGTTAGTTAAATATTGTTATTGTTTATTTGCTTTGATGTTGCAAATAAACAATATTTTTCTTTCCAGGTCTCATTTTTTGTGTTAGTGCCTTATCGCTACAGTCCTACACGAAAGAAAATGAATGCTTTAGTAAGCTGTATCAAGGTTTGTCCTATGATCATTGAACCACCCTGTATTTTGCTGTTTATATGCGATCGTTATAGGCAGGACATTAACGGCAATAAGTTCTTTAACAGACACCCACCTTCCTTTTGTGCCAGCAGATCCTGATCTGGGATCATGGACGCAGTAGTCCGGTGATTTGACGGCGTACACCAGGTCGTCTTTATTGAAGCGCGCGGTGCTGGGCAGGAGCTTGGTCTTCCTGCCCACGGGGACGGGGTGCGCCTCCTCGGCGTCCCGGTGCTTCAGCTTCAGCTTGGCGCCCACCTCCTGGAGGGAGGGGAGGGCCTTCCAGCACGTCTTCGCCTCGCACGAGCCCGACACCCCGTGGCACTTGCACTGCAGGCGCCAGGAGGAACGCACAGCCTGTTGGGAAGAAGAGTCGCGTTCAGAACTAAAGCATACATTGAAACATAATTTTTTTTCAATTCTTTCTATTAGCTCACACTCTCCCTATATATATCTTGCTAAAATTTGTCAATCGTTCATAAAATACTTTTTATTCCTCCACTCTAGTTCAAATACATTTTTTTGAACTTGCAGTGGATGACACTGGATGTTAATACAGTTTTTTCAAATATTAATTCATTCATTAAATTTAATTGATTAATTTTAGTGGGTTTTTTTTTTAGATTTAGGTTGCATATATCTACTGGCGCCAGATAAATTTAGAAAAAGGAATTAACATTATTTATAAAGGACTTTTTGCAATAAAGTGAAAAAAAAGTAGGAATTGACTTTTAAAATTTTTTTATATTACTTGTTTAAACTTCACTTTTGAAGTGATGCAATACCATATGTGTTGAATTGGGAAGGGAATACAAGGGTGTTCGGCACAAAAACTATTTATAAGAAAATATCCTACAGTAGTACATATGAAGTACCTTCTTAAGTATCTGGGTGGTTTAAGCAAAGTACTTTGGCTGAGGAGCAACCTCGCACTTTTTTCTTGATGCTGGAGAAGCGTTGTATTAGGTCAATGCCTATTGAAAATTTTATGCCACGCATTTTATATCTAGAAATATATAATGAATAGAAAATAAAAGAGAAAGCTAATAGTATAAATTAAGGGAGAGAGGAAAAAAAAATTTTTCTTTGAAGATTTTAAAAATAAAATGTAAAAGTATGAAATGAGAAGAAACTATAGCATTAGAAGGTGGTCCACCATCCGCTGGGTCTTGCAATCATGGCACTTCAGATGAAGGAATGCGGGGAAAAACAACAGATTACATGTTAAGAACAGTAAGCGGTCTTTTTCTATTTTCAAACAAAGAAATACCATACCTAGGAAGGGAATTAAAAACCGAAGTTGCGAGTGTGAGGAAGATTATTGTAGAAATTTTAAGTATAAATGGGCGAATGCTTGGGAAGTGAAGCGATTGTTTAATATCCTGATTCTTGAAGTATCAAGGTGAGTGGTGATCATCCGAAGGATTTTGTTTTTGAGCCTTTGGATGATTTCCAAGGTATTTTTTACTGCAGAGCCCCAAACTGGACTTGCGTAAGCCATCATGGGATGCACGTAATATATGTAAATAAGCTTTTTGTCATGTAGCGACAAGTTAGAGTTTCTACAAATTAGAGAATAGAAGATGCGGATAGGTTTATGAAATTTATTTCGGAGGTTTTTAATATGCTGAGAGTAAGTGAGATTTTTATAAAGAGTGATGCCAAAATATTTAACTTGTTTGGACCAAGAGGTAGTTGTGTTATAAACAGTGATAGTTGGGTTAGTAAATTTCCCTTTGCGAGTAAAGAGAACAGTCTCAGTTTTGTCTTAAGTATTATGAGTCGTTGAAGAGACGTTGATCACAAAGCTTAAGGGGGCACCAGTACATCAAAACGCTATCACCTCCAGGACCATTCAAGCTCAATATTCGATCTCTATTGTTGGTTTGTATCACCACTGTGAAAATTGCATAATCTGCTCAATAATGTTTTATGTCTCGGACACAGACTGTAATTTATATCAAAGTTGATTTCATTTTATATTAGTATTTGCAACATGATTGTGCATGTGTTTTCTCAATGTACAACAAATCTGCCGAATCAGTAGCAGAGAATGACCTTGGTCAAACACTCAGGACAGAAAAAAAAAAAAAAAAAATTAAACATTTGTGTCATCGCGATAAATGTTATTTCTTGCTTATTGATTCGAATATAAAAGATTTACTGAACAAAAGATTTATTAGGATTTCGTGATCCCATAAGAATCTGAAAAAAAGGAACGCGTTCTTCTTTTGGTTAAAAAAAAAAAAAAAAGTGTTTATGTGTTTGAGGTGTCATCGGCAGAGAACAAACATGGGTCCGGTGCGTGCATACTTAAGGGCGGAAGTGATCCTTTGTTGTTGTGCAGGGCGATAAGTGGGCCGTCGACGACAGAGAGCAACGATTAGGACGGAGAGCGAGGTTCGAAGCGATGGCGAAGACAGCCCGGCTGTCGACAGGCCCTGTGAGATAGAAGAGAGCGGCTGATCTCTGCAGCTGATTAAGAAATCCGCTGCGAACGAAGGATAGAGCCTTTTGTTCAAATGCAGCTCGGATGGTGAGAGCGATTTGTTATCAACGTGAATTTGAATGGCGATTAAGCTATCATTGAATAATGGGGTTTTCGAGTGGCTTCAAGCGTAAACTGACAGAAATGTTTTGAACCCATTTCGATGCATGGAAGCGAGCACTCTCCATAATTGCACCTCCTGTTAAATGGGCGATCAAATTCTTTTTTAATTATCAGAGCAGCAGTGAAAAAAGTATGTCACGAAAAAGGAAGTGTCTTAACGGGCAGTTGATGTCTGAAGATCTCTTGTTGCCAATAAACTGCGACGGAATCTTTCAGCGATGATTAATTTTTATTCAATAAAAAAGAAATCACTGTTTAGTCATCGACCCTTCTTTGTTTATTCATCTATCTTAGGATGGTAAATATCTGTGGTCGACAAATGGCTGTCATTAAAAATTCTGTATGCTGTGTACGATAGGTAAAAGGCATTTTATTTTATGTTATATACGCTTTTCGAAATAAGAAACCCTCCCAAAAAGTCTAGATAAATAATAAGCTAGGCTAAATGCTAACTGACAAGTTCATTGCTCTGATATAGAAACAGAACAGAGCAGCCCACCAAACACTTGTATATTTCAAATTTAATATTATATATTGAGTTTATGTTATATATTGATTATATTATATATTGAGTTTATTGAATATTGTGTTTTATGGAAATCCAAACAAGAAAGATTTCCAAAAAGCATGATAGCTTTTTATAAGAGTGCTGAGAAAAGTCTCTCACCACTTGTACTTGGTTTGCTGCTAAAGCAGTCGCTATTTTTTCTGCTGGTTCTATGGATTGAAGGATGCAGTTGAATTGCTTCCTTAGCATTCAATTCTAACGCTATTTCCTTTTTTTTTCTTTTCCGCGCTCCTGTACATAAGGGTGTTGATGGTAAGGTGAGGATGGTACATCGGTGTAGGCCACCGACGAGTGTTGAGGGGGTGGGACATTGCCTTCTGGGAGGACTTTAAGGAGTTATTGACATTTACATGTTACAAGGCGCATTTACATGTCGTATGGGAGCTCAACAGGCAGTCTGACAATCGGATCCAGATGGTAGCCTACACATTGCCACAATCGCCATCAAGTCTCCTCGTATTTGAAAGCAATGACAACGAAAATGCCGCCAGCGGATTCGAACTTCGTCCTCTTCCTCACGCTAGACGAGTAGGGCTAACATGGATTCCTAGAATTTCGGAAAACTATTTTTTATAAAAGAACAAGTTTCGAACAAACTCCTACAAAAATGCTCCTCCTCTGGTTGGATTGCGGGCACCGATAATGATAATGGTGATGATGACTCACCCGCCATCCGACCCTGCTGTTGTGCCTGTGCAGCCTGACGTCCTCGTTGGCTCTGAATTTCCTCCTGTCGAAGGGCTCCGAGGAGAAGGCCTTCGCCGCCTTCACGCCGTACCCGATGTTGTCGGCGCACCCGCCCCACTTGAAGTCGGAAGGGGGCGGCTCCCTGGACTCGCGCCCGCAGCCGCACGTCTTGATGCGCCCCTCCGCGCAGGCGCGCCCCACGGAGATGGCCAGCCCGGCCGAGGCGAGGCTGCTGACGAACGCCTGCTCGCTGGTGCCTGCGAAAGAGAGAGACATTGAAAAACACATCCCGACTCAAAGATTCAATATATATGAGCAAGGTTTAAAATATGTGAAATGATTTATGAAAATATGGGAAACGCAATTTATTCAGTGTTTTCTAATTTATTATGAACTACAATTAATTTCAGAAAAGTTTTTAAAAACTGTTCAACATGTTAAAGAATCTCTACAAAACCAATCGTTTGAAGTTCGTTTGCTTTCTTCCCGAGATGCAGCTTGATGGCCAGCTGGCTAGAGTTGTGGCCATTGTTACCACAGGCTCCCGTTTCGTATCCTGGTGGTGGCATGGATGTCTATGAGGGGTTCAGAATCCAGGTTAAACCAGGTTCCGGCCTAATGAGCCTAAAGGGTGCACAAAAGGACCTTAGAGCGACAAACCAAACCCCAAGAAAATCAGCTTACTTGATTAAGATGAATACTTTGAAATGCACATTTTGGAATTCATAGAAGCAAATGAAACGTTTAAAAATATCTCGGCATAATAATTTGATTTTTCCTTGTTTTAGAAACCAATTTCTAGCTGCATCTTGAGGTTTTGTTTTATGTATTTTCTATGTGTGACTTTTTTTTAGGGGTCCCTATTGACCGCATAATTTTTTTTTAATGTGTGGCCAGCAATATATTTATTTATGAGGCTGCAGGTTGTTTTTTATGTGGTCCCTATCCCCTTGCATAAAAACATGTTTGACTCTATTGACTTCTCTTTCCGTGATAATATATATTTTCTTTCACTTTATTATTAATTTAAAACAGTTGAATTTCTTTGAAATTTTATATAAGTAGTACATATGTTAAAAAAAATTTTTTTTGATCACAATTCCATACCAACAAATAAAGTGAAATTACAACGATCAGCAATTTATGTTTTTCAGTACATAATTTCTGAAATAAGACACGTTGATTTGTATTTCCTCTACAACTGACGCAATCCTCCATAAATCTAAAGTTAGCTGCATTTTTCATTCAGTAGTGTCACAGCACAATTTGCGAATGAAGCTATCGGAATGGTGACGTTCGTTTTGTAGTAAGCTGACGTCATTGCACACGTATCATTTGTACGGAGTGACGTCACCTGGAGCAATCTCAACCCAAATATCATTGGACTGCAAGCTGCAAAGACATTGCATCCACATAAATGACATCAGTAACCCAAACAACCAATAAATGTTACTAAAACGACTACAATCATGTCGAGTGTTATTTAAACGGACACGAACGCAACAAGACAGCACAATTGCAATCGCCGAGATATTCTACATAGATAAACACTGTTGTTAGTTAATATTTGAATGATCCTCTTCAAACACCATTTTAAATTGTTTCTGACACATACAATAGGAGTTTCCAGGTATTTCACACCAGTTAAAATATAGAGAATTACATACCTATAAAAAAAATACTATTTATTTCATGTCATCACTTTTTGAATGATACCATATTTGAGAGATTGAGGTCTGATGGCCGAGTGGCCAGCGCTTTAGCGCTCGGTACCACAATTTTCGGGTTTGATTCTCGGCGATAGCATGGATGTTTGTAGGGGTTCGGAGCCCACTTTAAACCGTCTGTCCCGGTCTAATAGGATCGTAGAACGTTGTGGGGGTAGTGTTACTCCGCGTCCTTAGCTTATCTTCAAGTTACACGCATCCTCTGGGTAGTGCTAAGTGAGTAACATCGCCATGCAGCCCTTGCTTATGGCATAAAAGATAACTGTTTAAGCATTTGCCAACTGCATTAGAAAAAATATATATTTGAGGGATTTATATACATTGGCCAATCAGAAAATAAAATCTTGGCAATCGATCCTATTGAATTTAAGATTAAGTTAATAAGATTCTCTATTCAATCCATATTAGAACAATCTTAAGTTTCGTATTTTTTTTTTTATTCAATTTCAAATAACTTAACATTGTTTGCTAGTTCTGTCTCTTGAACTGGTTCCGAGTGACTAGCGCTCTGGCGCTCGATGCCACAGGGTCAGAGTTCGAGTGCCGGCGGTGCCAAAGCTATTTGCAGTGGTTCAAAATTTACTTTAAACCGTATGTCCCAGTCTAATGTGACTACTACTACTACACCCCACCTACTACTACTAGAGTTGAGTTGCCCCTTTACAGTTTGGGAATGATGTGGGTGAGAGGTCTGACTGGGCTCTGTGACGCTCTACGGTCCTATGAGGCCGGTAAGTGGATTCCGAACCACTGCAATCCTCCCTGCCACCGCCAGGACTCGAACTCGGACCCTGTGGTACCGAACGCCACAGTACTAGCCACTCGGCCATTAGGCCCCCAGTCTAACATGACCGTAGAGCGTTAGGCGTAGGACTAACAACCCTACTTAGTAAAAAGAGATAAACATTTCCGGTAGAGACGGCCTTGGCCCACAATGCGGTGTTGTGCCACTGATGATGATGATGAATATTTTTAAAAAAATTATTTTTTATTATCTAGAATACATTAAACCCCAAACTCTCTTGGAGAACAAATTCGAAGGCAAAACAGTTCTTCACGTACGCCAGGGAAGAAGACGTTCTCACCGAATGAAGCCCTCCATCAATTAAAATTTATCTGTCTTTAAAAATGGATAAAGTCGAAAATGTCGATAAATAAAAGATAAACTGTTAACACTTATATTCTCGGTGTTTAATCAGTGAAAAGTTCCCGCTTGTTTACACTGAAATCCCCCCTTCTCATTTCTTCACGGATTGATTTATTGGAACGTTCACGGCTGAAGGCGAATTCGCTTCTATCTGCTCCGATCTGATCAGCAATCTTTGAGATCTGACTCAGTGGATGCACGTTCGCTCCGATCGCCTTTGGAGTTTGCAAAAGCATCTCCAACGCAAGGTCAAGTGCTCGATTTTGTTGAGAAATGCTTTTTTTTTTTTTTTTATGAATGGCATTTTTTAGATTCAATCCAAGTTGCCGGAAAAATTGCTGCCTGGAAAAATACATAACGTGAAATTCAGCTCAGCGACTTATTTTTTATCGATTAAAATGAATGAATAGGTTGTTGTCGATCTTATATAACAGGTGTGGCCAACCCACGGCTCGCCTTGAATATTTTTCCGGCTCGTGAGATGCATCACACTTTTACAAAATATATTTATTTTAGAATGGCCGAAGTAGTGCAAACCAATGTATTAAAAAAATACTTTATGTGTGCAACCTTATATTCAAAAATGAACTGTCGAAATGATGAGAAAAAAAAAATTACCTTTGATTGTAAAATAATATTCTTGCGCAAATAAATATAGCACTAGTAAAATAAATATTTTTGAATGATTTCATATTTTTATTTCGTATGCATTTATATATTTTTTATATTTCATTTTGAGTGCTTTACATTTCTTTGCAATGTGCGTTTATTATTATTATATGATCTATGTTTACCTGTAAGAATAACAGTAAACACAATAATAATAGAGTTTTTGCATAACGTTTTTTTATCGTCCGATATTTTTTTCTTCCTAGCGCGCATGCTCATAGGAAACATTGTACCTATTGCGCATGCGTACCTCTAATACTGCACTACTGAGCTATTTCTATAAGCATGCGCGCTAGGAAGAAAAATGTCGGACGATGTTATGCAAAAACTCTTTGATACTCATTATGTTTCGATTTTTCACTCCAAAAAATGTCTGTAGTGTGCCTAAATCTAATAGAGGATATGTAATTTTATAGGCGGCCCGCGGAGTTAGGATGTATTTCCAAAGTGATTGAAGCAAGATCCTTTGGGTTGCCCACCCCTGTTATATACCGTTCGATTTCCCAATTTTAAGTATTATATTACAGTTCTATCATCGATTTTGAGGATAACTGACAAGCCATCAAGTAGGACGGATTGAACAGTACGGTGTAATGGGCAAGAAAGTTATTTTCGATGGAGTTATTTTAAATTGTAATCATTAAAATTAATTTTAACTTTTAATGATTACAATTTTAAGTAACTTAGTATTCAAAGAAAATATAGACGAAAAAAATTCCACATTAACTATTATGGTTTATTCCTCCACAACGGGTTTGCGCAGCGCATATCTGACTACTACCTCCTAACTAGTAATCAATTCGTCCACTTCCGCTTTTAAAAATACCTTTTCGCACAATCTGTAATCAAATTATGAGTATAAGTGTTGCAGTTAATGTATAATGTATGTTGTTATAAGTTAATGTATGTTGCATTGTTGTTGTTATCGTGTCCAAATTGGACGTATTATAGTTTAAAAGCAGTAGAAAAAAATATTTATTTTTATTAAAGTGCCATTCGTGCAGAACATTTCAACCTACGGATTTATCATGCCTATCCCCAGTGTATGCATGGAAGTTTTCAGTTCGGCGTCACATGGCAGACTCATTCCCCTTAAACGAAAACTCAGTGCGTTATCCGCTAGTCCACTGCCTGAATTGCGGTCTGAAGGCCAATTGGTTAGCACTCTGGCTTTGGTACCACAGGATTCTGGTTCGAATCCTTGTGGTGGCAGGGATGTTTTTGAGTGGTTCGGAATCCACGATAAGCTGTAAGTTGCGATCTAATTAGTCTGAAGTGTGCACAAAATGACCGTAAAGCGTCAAACAAAACAAATCTCCCTCAATTTTTTAACGTTGGAGGATGCAATAAAGTAAATCCTCCGAGGTGCTGCCTGAGTAACGCTGAATCTGCTACAAAATTTGTTAGAATTGATTTTGCTTCATTTTATTTTTAGCGTTGATCAGGGTAAGTAGCCTGAAGGGCTTGTTTTATTGTACCCAAAGTTTGGAACGCACATCCCCGATGGTGGAGTCGGGATATTCTTCTTCGAATCCATTTTTTTTCATAATGACGTAGTGAATAAATATATATATATTTTAAAATGCCCTTTTCTGGGAAGGCTCTTTTATCGGCATTTCCATGTTGGGCAACATTCGTGAAAGCGCAACCGAGACTTTTCCGAGAGGGCAAACGAAGGGTCGACAGCTACACTGATATGGTGCAATTAATGAGTTTTATGAGCTACTGCTGATCTCCCCAGTAATTAAAATGAATGGGTAGGAATTCGGACACGATACCCTTGAGGCTCTACTCAATAACAAAGTGCCCCTTTCAAGGAAGGTTTCGAACGACGGCGCTGAGTAAAGACTGCGCGAGATTTCATCATTCGAAATCGTCCGTTCTGTTGGGAGATGTTGTTCGTGCAGCGCGTCATAGCTCGCATTAAAAGAAGATGTTACGAGCGGAGTGGGTGAGAAAGTCTTCTCAAAGGTCGAGGTCGCTCGATTTAAAAGAAAAAAAAAGTTTTTTTTTTTTTTTTTTTTGAATGAAAGAAAAATTTTAAATAAATTCTTTTGCACAAATTAAATCGGGTAATAAAGCCTTGTATAAACAAGTAATATAAAAAAAAAATTTTTAAGTTAATTCCTATTTTTTTTTCACTCTATTGTAGAAAGTCCTTTATAAATAATTTTCATTCATTTTTTTAAGTTTATCTGGCGACATCTATTGGTAGATATATGCAACTTAAATCTAAAAAAAACTAAAATTAATTAATTAAATTTAATTACTGAATTAATATTTGAAAAAACTGTATTCACATCCAGTGTCATCCACTACAAGTTCAAAAAAATGTATTTGAACTAGAGTGGATGAATAAAAAGTATTTTATGCACGATTGAAAATGTGAACAAGATATATATAGGGAGAGTGTGAGCTAATAGAAGGAATTGAAAAAAATATGATAATTTCTCAGAAATAATGTGGCCACGATAATTGAAACGCCTACATACGAAAATATCAATAATGAAGGAAATAATGAGACAGAAATTATGTCCTGCCGTTCAAATTTTTTTTAAATTATAACTGAAATATAATTTTTACATAAATTCTTTCACACAAAATTGATTAGAATAATCATCATCATCATCAATAGCACGACGGCAGTCCAGAGGGGACCAAGGCTTTCCTTTGATGAGATTTCTATGCATTCCTCTGGGTGACAAGGGTCCTCCGATTCTTAACACCCAGTACATCAAAATCCTTCTTAACTGCGTCGATCCATCGCAAACCAAAGGAATGGGTCGTCCTCTTCCTGTTGGTCCCCGTGGCTTTGCAAAAACGATCCTTTTTACAGGGGTTTAAGTCATTCATTCTAAATACATGGGCAGCCCAGTTGAATTTATTGATCTTAATTAATTTTATAATATCTGGGTCTTTATAGCATTTATAAATCTTTGCGTTGTACCATCTTCTCCAACAATCACTTTTCCCAACACCTTCAAGAATAGCCCTTAAAATCTTCCACTCACATAGACCCAAATGGGACTCATCCGATCTTGCCCAAGTCCAAGTTTCAGAGCTATAGACCAAAATAGGTCTAACAAGAATTTAGTTTTACTGCTCATGAACTGTCATTTAAACATATTTCTTAACACATAAAGGCCCTATTCGCAGACACAGTTCTGTTTTTTTTTTCAGGTGAGATATTATTTTGACAATTAATTAATTCGAATAATAAAACCCTTAAAAAAATAGGATAATTTTCTCGAAAAGGATATGGTCAAGATATTTGAAACGCCTACATACGTAAATGTCAGTGATAGCAAAAATAATGAGACAGATATAATGTCCTGCAGTTCAAATTTTTTAAAAATTCTAAGAGAAAGATCATTTTTACATAAATTCTTTTAAGCCAATTGTTTCGAATAATAAAACCTTTAAAAAAATATGATAATTCTCTCGAAAAGGATATGATTAGGTATATAAAAAGCCTACATACGAAAATGTCAATGACGTAATATAAAATAAAATATAATGACGTAATAAGAGGGGTTTTTTTTTGTTTCAATTTCAGATTGTCCGTTTCCGGCCGCTCACAAAATTGGCTATTTTTTTTTTATATTGAAATATTGCCAAGTGGTCATTTAGGCAATTTTTAGAATCCTCCTTCAGATTCATTTTCTCATCTAAACTGGAAAGCATTTGTCAAACAATTATTTTAAGAGAATTTTGCAGCAAAATAG
Source organism: Caerostris darwini (assembly GCA_021605075.1). NCBI lineage: Eukaryota > Metazoa > Arthropoda > Arachnida > Araneae > Araneidae > Caerostris > Caerostris darwini. The sequence goes on from BPLQ01015712.1 coordinate 149,467, forward strand.
TTAAAAACAGGGTGTGAAAAGTACAAAATAATAAAAGAAGAAATTATAACAACCTGCCATTTCGCGTATAAATTACAAAATTGCAGCTTTTTTATCTCTTACCATAAGTTATGTTTTTGTTCAGTTTAAAATAAATAAAAATAATGTGCTGAGCGAAAATTATAATTTTTATTCTGGAAAAAAACAAAAACAAATAATGAGTAAAAAATTGGAGCAATACAAAAATAAATAAAACTTTTATACTTCACAAAACTGCGTAAGTGTTTTTTTTTTTTTTTTTTTTTTTTTTTTTAATTTTATTTTATGGAACTATTTCGATAAAAGAAATTAAAAAATTCTTGCGGGAAAAAAAGAAATTAAAAATGTCCCCCAATCGGGATCTTCTAGAAACACTCGGGTGACTTTCCAGAATTTTTTTGGATGTGTCCCACGGGAAATGTACGTAGCCGGCCTGTTGTATATATAAGATAGCTCCTAATGAAAACCGACACTGATAAGAGGGGGAATACGCCAATATATTTCTGTCAAAGGATAGAGATAAGTAAGGCAATATATAATTTATTAACCTATTACAAATAAAAATTTACGCAACTGTTCATCTATGGTCAAAAATAAACATTTTTTGTTCTAAAAATTGTCAGTATAATAACTATTGTGGTACCTCGGTATATATGTCCTTAATCGTTCTAGATTGCTGGACTAACAGAATGTAGATAATCATTCTAGATTATTGGATTATGTCACACAGGGCATATACGAAGCGAATTTCTCCCATAAGAAATAAAGTGAGTATAATAACTGTTGTGGTATCTTGGCATGCATCTTTAATTGTTCTAGATCATTTGACTAACAGGATCTAGATAATCATTCTAGATTATTGAACTATGCCAGATAGGGCATTTAGGGCATGAAGTAAATTTTTCCCCATAAGAAATAAACGGAAAAGGTGGAATCTATTCTCATACTACTACACCACACCACATCACTGTGCCTAGAGCTGAGTTGCCCCTTTACAGTTTGGGAAGGATGTGGGTGAGAAGTCTGATTGGGCTCTACAAACTCTGGGAGTGATCTCTCTACAACTCTCTTGATCTAGGTCAATTGATGCTCTACGTTCATATTAGACCGGAACTTACGGCTTAAAGTGGATTCCGAACCACTACAAACATGCATGGCAACGCCGGAACTCGAACTCGGACCCTGTGGTACCGAACGCCACAGTACTAGCCACAAACATGCATGGCACAGGCCGGGATTCGAACCCCGACTGGCTGGTGATCGGTACCCGAACTGTGGTACCGATCACCAGCCACTCGGTCATCGCATCCGTTCCCATACGGAAAATACCATAAATAAATAATTTATAAATCAACATGCATAGTGGTAATCTGCGTCAATGTAACCTATAGTGTTTGCCCATTCTGAAAAGACGGGCATGTTGTCCAGGTCTTAAAGCTGGATTTCTACCAGATTCTTAGATAGTACGCAGAACGTCAGCCAATCAGAAGTCTGATCTCCTCCTCACTGAAGCTTCTGATTGGCTGGCATTCTGCAATGGGGCAATACCTGGTGGGAATGCGATTTAAACCTCTCGCTTCAATCCACTAATGTTCAGGGAAATTATTCTGCGTCGAGAATTCTAAAGCTTTCTGTTTTGCCGTAAACCTTCTGATCGTCAATGTCTCAATGCGATGTGGGTGATAACAACCTTCTTTTTTGATTTTATTTATTTTCTGAATAATAGAACTACAATTATTAGACACCTTCGTAACTTTAGTTTTCCATGGCTTATTTTCTACATATATTTTCAGTACAGAGCTCTGACAAATATACTATCCGTCACGTGGTAGAAAAATAAACTACAAATTCGCCCAATATTTAAAGGGACACACAGGCGAAAGAAGAATTGGTTAATTATCGCAAATGTTAACCAGGAGTAAATCCTGGATACCGAACCTTTACTTTACCCTCTGAATTTTATTTTATTAATTTTTCTAAGCCATATATGCTTTTTTTAAATTTTGTTGTGCAAGCAAGAAAGGAGAGGAAATAGCATATCCGATAAAGAACTCACCTCTGATGATGTCCTGCCCGAACCTGGGCGCCAGGTCTATGGAGGAGCAGTTCCACCTGTGCCTGTGAAACGTGTCCTGGCACACCTCGGAGACCTTCCTCGAGGCAGACACCAGCACCGGCATGAGCGCCAGGTTCCTCTTGCAGGCGGCCTTCTGGACGGGGGCCAGCAGCCCCTGCTTGTAGGCCTTCACGCACATCGAGGGCATCTCCCAGGAGAAGGACACCTTGTTCAGGTGGAAGCCTCTGTCCGGAAGAAGCACATAGATCAGTTGCAAATTAACAATTAAGGCATATATATATATATATATATATATATATATATATATATCCAATCTGAACTTATGTAGACAGTGTCATGTCTGATGTCCGACCATAGTATTTCGTCAGCCTGCCTACTGCATGCTTGTATTGGTAAAAAGGCACGCTACAAGAATACAGTTCAATGGTACTGATAACAAGTTGTGACGAGCAACTCTATAGCAAGAAAAACAACACATGCACATATGAGCCTGCCTTACTGTTTTGCCTTACTGAATTAGACATACCTACCTTACTGTTTTTAAAACGTTACGAATTATGCATACATTTCTGAGTTTTGCGGATTTCTGAGATTTATACCGTATTGAAATGAAATTTCACAGTTACAGTTGACACTGAGTAAAGTTACAAGCAGCTATGCATCGAGATTTGGTGATCAAGGTCAACAATGGACAATTAGCTAGCGCTCCGGCCTTTGGTATCACAGATTTTTCAGGTTCGAATTCTGGCATGGATATTTGTGAGTGGTTCGGAATCCACGTGAAACTGTAGGACCCTGTCTAATGAGCCCAAAGTGTGCACAAGATGACCGTAGAGTGACAAACCAAACCAATCGACTCCGTACGAAAAAAGCCCTAAGTGGAATGCGTTCCGGATTATGGAAAGTGCCGAGACATCAAATGCCGGATATTAAAGAGCGTCTACTGATATGTTATTTGTACGGCAGCCTTTCCAAACAGAAAAAAAAAAATCTATCCAGGCATGCGGTGCTTCAATTGGTGCGCGGTCCCCCCTCCCAGGAGATGCGCGGGATGCGGCGACTGTCGGCACCTCAGCCGCGTTTCTCACGCCGATGTCATCGCGGACGTTGACTTCGGCCACGTATGCCCCGGTTGTCAGCGGGCCCCGAGAACGCACGCACAATCACATCCGCAAGGTCGAAGGGCTGCCGCTCTTGATAGCGGAGCGCTTCTTTGGACGAGCGGTGCTAAGGGTCGATCGGCTCCGCATTTGTGACGGGAGTTCCCAACTGGAGGACATCTCCGAAAACAAACCGTCCGTTTCTATTGGACGAAACTGCGTCTGTTCGGTTCGATGGCAAACCTTTCAGTGGAAAAATCAGTCTTACTTAATTTCTTCTTTAAAGGGAAATAAACTATAGTTTAAAAAACACGCTTTTAGAGTTAATCAAACTAAAAAGTAAATGCCATACAAAGCACCCCACGCTTTTAGAACAGTGACATTCATTTTCTCGTCAGTCATTTTATTCTTATGTTAACAATAATTTTTTACTTTTAGTTTGATTAACTCTAAAAGCGTGCTTTTAAACTATAATATTTAAATGAGGTCCCGGTACGGAGGACTGGAACTATAGTTCTTACAATAATTGAATTGTGAGTAAAACAAAGGCTAAATGCGAATAGGTCGAGCCAGCCAGGATTCGAACAGGGAATCTCCTGATCCGTAGTCAGGCCGCCTTATCCGTTGTGCCACTGTCCCACGTAGGTTTGAATGTCTTAGGTACTTTCATTCTACATGGGTTAAATTGCTCTTCATAAGTTAAAATGAAATCACTAATCCTGGCGATCCTAATCATGATGAGATAATAAACTTATCAAAATATTTTAGTGTCGTCGCTCCTTGATAAGTCTACAACGTTTAAATTAAATCTGATCGCTTAAAGTAGGAGAAAATCGAGCACAAAGAGTCAGTTACAAACAAACAAACAAACATACAGGTGAAACTAATAAAAGCGTGTTAAAAAAAGGTGGAGGCCAGATAGTGGGAACTTGCGAGTAAAGCGCTTTGTTTCATAATTATTTATCATAATTTCTTTGTCTGTAGAAAATACGGCTTAAAAAAAGACTACTCCTTAAGAATACTTAAATATGAAATATTAAGTTATAACTTTATCCCATTCGATGAGTGTTAATAAACCTGATACCAAGCTGTTACAAATAAATCTGAACAAACAAGCTGGAAAATTTTTTGTCTATGTATATAGAATTGTTTGTTATTCGAAATTCTAACAAAAAAATTCTTTTTAAATGTGGTTGCAAATCGCAAACTGCATTTATTTCTTTTACCTATAAATCTATGCGATTTTTCTTAATGTTCTTGCTTATAATGAATTAACCAGTACTTCTTAGGCTTCTTTCTTGGTCGTCTGATGGCCAATTGGCTAGCGCTTGGCCTTTGGTACTCAAGGCTTCAAGTGCGAATCCTGATCGATGCGGTGGCTGCCACACTATTGCCATAAGAGTGGGGGCATCGATGTTTGATGCCGTGGCATAGGTGTATGGCAGTGGTTCGGAATCCACTTTTAACTGTTCGTCCCGGTCTAATTAGCCTAAAGTGTGCACAAAGGGACTCTAGAGCGACAAACCAAACCAAATCTTTGAAAATGGTACAATAAAACAATAAAAGACAACACAATTTAACAATTAGAAAGTTCAAAAGTGAAATGGCGAATCAATCAGCTTATCTGTCAAGACACATTTCACGGAAGGTGTTTTTCGAAAACAGTTTATATATTTAAGAAATTTTTTAAACTCAAAGATTGCGTGTATTCGGGACACACTATAATTAATGTAAAACGTATGGTATTTTGGAATTTTGTTGCTCGTAAACTTTAAGTTCCTTTTTAAACCATTTTATACTGATCGCAGGAAACAATTGAAAATACTATTGATTTCAGAGCGTCAAGATCCGCTTTTATGCAAACCCACTCATTCACTTTAGGGAATTAAGAGACAGTAATCTCCACGTTTTAAAGTAGTCTCACTTAGACCATGTCCTGTGTATGCGCCAAAATTTAAAAGTTCCAGGTTGGAAACTGTACATTTGTATAAAGGACAAGCAAACAAAAACCAAATTAATATGTAAGGCTAGTCCAGGGATGGCCAACCTAAATCATCTTGCGGGCCACTTTGGAAATGCATCATAATTTCGCGGGCCACATATAAAATTATAGATCCCTCTATTAGATTGAGACCCACTATAGACATTTTATTGGAGGGAAAAATTGAATCAGAATGAATTATTATTATTGTGTTTACTGTTATTCTTGCATGTGAACATGGATAGTATAATAATGATGCTGAACGCACATTGTTAAGAAATATGGAACTCTCAAAATGAAATATAAAAATATATAAATGTAAACGAAATAAAAAAATGAAATCATTTAAAAATATTTATTTTACTAGTCTGATATTTGTTTCTCCACTCTTTCACTTAGCTTTTGCAAATAGATGCGAGCGCAGAATATAATTTAATTATTCTTTGAACTCATAACTGTAAAATCCTCCATAAAACAGGCAATATATCTCATATATTAGCAAGAACATTATTTTAAAATCAAAGTTTATATTTTTTCATCATTTCGGCAGTTAAATTTTTGAACATAGGGATGCACACATAATGCATTTTTTTATCACATTGGTTTTCACTGCTTTGATCATTATAAAATAAATATATTTTGTAAAAGTGTGATACATCTCACGGGCTGGAAAAATGTTCAAGGCGGTCCGCGGGTTGGCGTCCCTGGACTAGAACATATATCCCGGCGTTGCACGGCTTCAGAAAACAAAACTCATTAACTCTTTTATATGTTTGTGAAAATTGCAACACCATGAAGGAATCGTCATAATTGAATGAAATTTAATACACAGTTGAGTGGTAGTGGTACAAATAAATGATTAAATGTTCAAAGCAAAAAAAACAATAACAAGAGATCGGAATCAGTATTTTTTGTAGCCACCACGCGCCGCAATAAGTGCTGCTGCACGACGTGGCATGGAGTCAAACAAATTTTGAATGTCTGCCTGAGGAAGAGCATTCCATATTGTTTGTATGCGCACCCAAAGTTCGTCAGCAGAAGCAACAGGACGAGGATCACGAGCGAGACGCCGACCAACGAAATCCCACACATGTTCAATCGGAGACATATCCGGGGAATACGCAGGCCAAGGAAGAAGCTGTACCTGCCGCGTTGCAAAGAAGGATTGAACAGTCCTAGCGATATGAGGGCGGGCATTGTCCTGTTGAAATACAGCGCCTGACAAGCTTTGAAGGAAGGGAACAGCTTCTGGCTGTAGAACTTCACTGATGTACCGGTTGCTGTTTAGATTGCCCACAATTCTTAGCAATTTAGATCGTCTATGATATGCTATGGCACCCCAGACCATAATTCCGGGTGTTCGTCCACTGTGGCGTTCGATAATGCACTCCGGAAGGTGGCGTTCACCGGCATAGCGTCTGACACGAATGCGGCCATCATGGAACCACAAATTAAAGCGGGATTCGTCAGAAAACACGACATGCTGCCAATCAGCACGCCAGTCTCTATGCTAAGCGGCCCATTGTAGCTGCAGGCGGCGATGGTTTAGCGTGAGTGGGATCCTGTATAAAGGAGTCCTTGCGCGCAGTCCACGCTGCAGTAGACGTCTACGAATTGATGAAGCACACAATGAAACACCTGTAGCTATTGACCACTGTGCTGCCAATTGTCTAGAGGAAGCTGTACGGTCCATCCGCGCCATGCGGACCAGGTGTCTATCATCGCGAGCTCACGTCACATTTCGGGGTCCACTCCCGGATTTCCGAGTTGTCCGACTCTCGTCCGTCCACTGCTTCCAAAGACGCATCACTGTACTGCTGTTACACTGCACACGAGCGGCTACTGCACGATAAGACAATCCAGCTTCACGAAGGCCGATGATTCTCCCCCGTTCAAACTCTGTAAGTTGTTCAAATCTCGCTCTCTTTCGTCGAAGAGGCATAAGTAACGATTGAGCTAACGTTTACCACTAGCAGATAACCACCGATAACCCTACACGAATCGTTACAGCCGTCTATTTATTCGGATCCATCCGCCGTTCAGAGGGTGCTGCTCAGCATATGCATGCGCTACGGATTTGAAATTCTAATCATTTGCATATCATGCGCTAATTTGCATTTTCTGAAAATTTCAGCTCACTCGCGTCAGTCCTTCATGGTGTTGCAATCTTCACAAACATGAGTTTAGATTCACTTCTGTTCAAGGCAGCATTTTCACTTTCTTCAGCTGAATGGTTTTATTTTCTTAGACCACATTGCAAATTTAACAAAACCAGTGTACGTTCTCCCCGATTACTTTCTTTCTTCCCTATAAGTAGAACCCCCCTCGTAAACTCATCCCAGTAATAACACCAGTTTTTAATAAGTTTAATGTAATTTTAAAAGGGAATACATATGCTAAGAAGCAATATATGTCATGATCACTATCCTAAATAATTGACCTCAAAAATCTTCAGTTTTGGCTTGACAAAACTAATACTAGAACAAGTGATATAAAAAAAAAAAATTTTTTTTAAGTCAATTCCTACTTTTTTTTCACTTTATTGCAGAAAGTCCTTTATAAATAATTAATTATAATCATTTTTTTTAGTTTATCTGGCGCCATCTATGGGTATATACAGTGGATAAAAAAAGTATTGGCAATTGCCTATAAATGATGATATTTGCTAACAAAGTATGTTTACAAATTTTATTTTAACATAGCGATTACAGAAGGAGAAAAGACAAACAAATATAACGAAATTTTTATTTAAATATTTGTTTAGTCAAAATCTACGAGAAAATCCAAAATTTACATGATAAAAAAAGTATTGGCAAAATTATGAAATTGACAAAATTATGAGCGAAAACAAAATCAGTATATGTTTAGTACTTTGTATGCATACCTTCTGCATCTATAACAGCTTGTAATCTATTTCTCATAGAGGAAACTAAGGTCTTTGTTGTACTGTTGGGAGTTTTGTGCCACTCTTGCAAGAGTAAACGTTTGAGGTCGTCTTTACTTGAAATTTTATGTTTGTTGATTTCTAGATCCAGCAGGTGCCATAAGTTTTCAATTGGATTGATGTCAGGCGATTGAGGTGGGGTTTTTACTTGGCGAGGAGCATTGTAGAGTAACCATTCACGGGTGAGATTCGCTGTACGCTTGGGATCATTGTCTTGTTGAAAAACGAATGATGTTCCCAAGCCAAGATTTTGGCACTGATTTTTAAGTTATGGCGCAAAATATCAATGTATGTACGTGCTGTCATAATACCATCAATAAAATGCAGGTTGCCAATTCCATTAGCTGCCATACAGCCCCAAACTAAGACGCTGCCTCCACCATGTTTTACAGTAGCAGTTATTCCAATTCAGTATTTGGCCTCCTCCACACATATGTCGTCCATCACTGCCGAAAATGTTAAACTTTGATTCGTCGGAAAAAATAACTGTGTTCCAAAACTCTTTAGATAAATCAACGTGGGATTTTGCGAAATCTAACCTCTTTCTCCTATTTATTTCCGAGATGAATGGTTTCTTTCTAGCTGCCCTTCCATAATAACTTCTCTCGTGTAAGACATTCCGTACAGTCTGTACGCTGAAAGTCTTTTGCGAAGTGAAAGCAACATCTCTAGCTATCTGGGGTGCACTTATTTTAGGGTTTTTCTTAACATTGTTAATAATGGCACGTTCTTCTCTTGTAGAAAATATTCGAGGCCGTCCACTTCTAGTCTTATTTTCCGTTGATGCTGTTTCCTTGAACTTTTTTACAACACTTCTGACAGTAAATAAACTTATATTAAACTGCACTTCTATAGCACGATAAGTTAAACCTTCATTTCTGAGCCTAATAATTGTGTTTTTAACACTAACGTCCAATTCCTTCGATTTCGAAGTCATTTTACTGCAGTAATCGCAAAATAATGCATTGACACTTTTGGAGTAGTTTTGCAGACTTTATACCGGTAGAGTTTCTTATTAGTCGAAACACGTGACTTCAACGTAACAAAATTTTCATAGCAGTTAAAATTTTGCCAATACTTTTTTGACATGCAAATTTTCGTTTTTGAAAGAAAAAATCGTAGAAAATACAAATATTTTTATATATCTAAGATGTCTTGTATTTAAATACGACAGCTAAAATTGCATAACATTTTATTTATTTGTCAATATGAATAAATTAAGGCAATTGCCAATACTTTTTTTACCCACTGTATATGCAACTTAAATCTAAAAAAAAACTAAAATTAATGAATTAAATTTAATTACTGAATTAATATTTTAAAAACTGTATTAACATCCAGTGTCATCCACTAAAAGTTCAGAAAAAACTGTATTTGAACTCGAGTGAATGAATAAAAAGTGTTTTATGAACGATTGAAAATTTGAACAAGATATATATAGGGAGAGTGTGAGCAAATAGAAGGAATTGAAAAGAGTCTATTGGAATCTATCAACTAATATTCATATTTTCCTTCGTTTACTGTTTTTCTAATTCTTTCTTACTCACTGAATCGCTGTTTTGTTAAAAGCGAATAAAAAATAATCAAATCACTTTACTTCGTTATAAAAAAAATCATCCTTAATGGAGTTATTAAAATATTTTCTTAAGTTGAAATGGTATTCGAGAAAAATGTCATTTCTTTTCTATTAATATTATTAAAATTTACAAATTATTTGTACCTGAGAAAATGGTGAATTATTCAAAACTAAAACAGCATTAAACACTATTATAAAAGAAGAATCATTTTTTTTTATTCCTACTCTACAAGAGAATATGCGTAATAATTATACTTTGGGTGCGTTAATTTTAAAACTATTTAGAATAGAAAAAAAACTTGAAACGAAATTTAATATAAAAAATTTTATTGCAAATATATTTGATTCGAATTTGAAACAAATTTAAAATTCATATCAAAATACATTTTATTCATTTGTTTATTATCTATTTTAATTTTCCCAAAAAAGGTTAAAAAATAACATTTTTTCTTAAAGTGCTAGATTGAATAAAGTAGTAGATGATTAAATATATCAAAAAGACAATGAATTAAAAATGAAAATATAGGAGTTTAAAATATTGCAATTATCCCAATTTATTAGCCCAAAACATTAATACAAGTAGATAAAATATTTTGACTTATATTATAAAACAACAAAAAATAATTTTAAAACGTAATATCTGTCTATAACAGTTAAAACTATTTAGATTGCATTCTTATTCTTATATTTATTTGAAATTCAAATCAAATATTTGCAATACAATTTTCTATAATAAACTTTGTTTAAAGTTTTTCCTATTTTAAATAATTTTAAAAAGAAAGTATCCAATAAATAATCACTACACATACAATGTTATATAGTAGGAATTCAAAAAAGTGATACTTCTATTGTAATAGTGTTTAATGCTGTTTTAATTTTGAATAATTCACCGTTTTCTCAGGTATAAATAATTTGTAAATTTTATTATAATACCAATAGAAAAGAATGCAGTTAATAATACCGATTTGTTTGTTGTTTACGGTTTTATACTTCTAAGAACTGAAAAGACTTAAGAACTAAAAACTAAGTTTAATGTAATTTTAAAAGGAAATACACATCCTGAAAAACAACACACGTCATGATCAATCTCCTAAAAAAAATGAACTCGAAAATCTTCAGTCCTGCCCTGACAAAACTGATGCTAGAAAAAAACCTTAAGAACTTTAAACCTTTATCACTGTGAAATTCTATTTTTTAATGACAAGCTTGAAACTATATTTGGATGTTATCAAAATTGGAAAATATACTGCAACTGATTAGTCTTCTTTAATTAATAAAAACTATTGATAAACTATATTAGATATAATTCTGATTCTCATTTTATGTTTTGTATTTATTTAAAGTAAAATTTTGCATTATTAGTTTACTGTTTGAATTTTTGTTTATTTTATTTGTGTCATGTCCTTTTTTAAATAGATTTTTTGGTATTTATTTATTTTAGTTATATTTTTCTGTAGCATGACATGTTAGACGGATAATAGATTAAATTTTTTGAAGTTATTTTTATCGGTTTTTAGTTCTTAGTAAACATAATTTCTAGTTTGTTAATTAATAACTGATTTAACAATTTTTTAAATTTAGATTTATTTAAAAATATCGTGTGGGGAAATTTTAGAATTTTTTTAATATTTCCTTTTTTTGAACAAAAAGAATAACTAAATAAATTTCAAACGATTAATAAGCAAAGCAAACGGAAAAACAAACAGATTTGAAGAAATTTTTTTTAAAACTGTAGCCACATTAATTGATTTTACAATTTTGCGTTGAATGAAAATTCAGACCACGATACATATATATATATATAGTTTAAGGATAATACATATATATATTGTTCTAATGCAACTGGCAATACAGAGACAGTTCATCTTTATGCTATAAGTAAGGACTGCACCGCCATTACTCCTTTAGCACTGCCCAGGGAGCACGTGTAGCTTGAAGATAAGCTACGGACGCGAGTAGCACTACCCCCACAACGGTGTACAATCATATTAAACCGGGACCTACGGTTTAAAGTGGATTCCGAACCACTACAAACATCCATGACATCCTCTAGACGCGAACCCGAAGCCTGTGATGCCGAGCGCCAGAGCGCTAGTCACTCGGTCATCAGGCCCCCGAGTTAATATTATTAATTCTTAAAAAATTATATTAATTTGTTATATATTAATATTGTTCGTTAATATATGAATCCTTAAAATAAAAAAAAATAATAAAAAATATAAAAAAAACCTTCTAAAGGCTCGTTCCCACCGAGGCGAGAGACGTGAAGATGCAAGAGGCAAGAGGCAAGCGACCAAATTTTTTCGACCCCTTCACAGCGGAACGTCAGAAATAGCATTACGCATAGTGAAAAACCGCTTGAAGTTGAAAGTTGGGCTACTCCACGCGGCGAACTGCAAACCGGTTTCAGGCGACCGCGGTGAGGTCAAATTTTGCAGGACTTAGTTTACTTTGTAGAGCTGTATGTGTTTTCCATTACTCTGACAATTACAAAAGCTACAATTTTTAAAGAAGCGAAAAGTGACTCGTTGTGTTTGAAATTCTCCGTTAGATTGTTAAGTGAGTGCTTTTGACAAATGTCGCAATGCATCTGTCTGCGGCCGCATGTGCTCCGAGCAGCGGCACTCAATCTCTCCGGTTCCCAGTTGAGATATTTACCCTGTGTTGTCATTTTGAAAACCGGCGACAGATTTGGCGCTGGTTAAAATAAATTGGGCTGATCGCGTCGTAAATTTTTCTTCCTTATTTAATGATATTTATTTCTCAAGTTACCGCGCCGGGAACTGCGAGGGGTCATTAGCAAGTTTACATAATCCAAATGAAACATGATGTCAGTTCTGTTTTTGTTTCAGATACATCTTGTCCTTATTCATCTCCTTTTAAAAATATTTTAACTTTGTAAAATGTCGATAGAAAAGAGTATTTACAGTATTGCGTAGTGATGGTGGAACAATTATGAATCAGAAATCCAATATTTTATGGTATAATTAAATTCTAATCTAAACTTCAATATTTGCGAGAAAAACTTATTAACTTTTTTGTAAACATTTATGAATTAATATATTGAAGTCAAATTACAAATATTCAAAAGCTTATACTAAACCTTAATAAGAAATAAAGGTTGTTATTGCTACCGAAACTGTTTAAATTTACTTTTGAACACTAACTACTAATACTTACTATATTACTTTTTAACTAATTACTCAATAAATTAGCTAGCCCTTCATCTAAAGTTTTATAACGCATATTTTTTTTCTCACTTAATTTTAATGTTTGTCGTGTCAAAGGTATTTAAAAATTGAAACCGGAAACTGAATTCAATTGCCAATACTTAGAAAAGTATCACAAAACTAGCAAAATAGAAAAAGAAATCCACTGATCAATCTATTATAAATATACATATACATATATATATATATATATATATATATATATATATATATATATATATATATATATATAGCAAACCTAGGAATCATAGCTTCGCAATCATAGAAATTTTTAAAACTAATTTTTACTTCTAAAATACTTTTTAGTTGGATATTATCCAACCTTTAGCTTTATCTCACTTTGCTTGTATTTGTCTGATTTAATGGAGCAATAAAGTTTGTGTTGATAAATAAGCATTTTATGGCACAATAAAATTGCGTGATACACTTTTCTTACATTAAATAAACAAAAGTGAAAAGAAAGTTGTTGCTACTATAAAAGAAAATTTATAAATAAATAATCGGGGTTATGACACGGCACACTAAGTGACTATAGCAGTTTATTGAATTTTAAGACATATGTCTGTGACAATACGTTTTTCAAATGATAAATATCATTTAATACCATTGAAAAAATTTTTTTTGTTAAAACATTTTGATGTCAACTGATTTTAGAAGTAGTCATCGCTATATTAATACAGTATGGAAAAAATTGTCCACATTAAATTTTAATTTAAGAATCTGAAATTGAATAAAATTGTAAATAATTAACTATAATAATAACTGTTATTAATAATTAACTGTAAATAAAATATAGTATGACTTAATTGAAGTAACGATATTTCATAAAATGCATGCTGTTATCATTTCAATATCGTAATTTTTTAATTTTCTTTTCTTCTTTTCAAAATAATCCGAATGAAATAAATAAATAAATGTTTAAATAATAATAATCATGATGAAAATGCATTAGAAAAAGGAATAAAACTGCAAAAAAAAACCTTCACAAATAAAAATTCATTCAAATACATAACAAATACCAAAGACATTCAAAGAAGACCAAATATATGCATAATATATAAAAGTACTGAAATTAATTGGCTTTTAATGTTTTCTTTACATTTCAAATATTAAAAAAGAACAATTTAATAATTATTAAATATCAGATTACACTAAAATTTAAAATTTTAAAATTATATTTCAGTCCAATAACGTATGAATTTTTTTCATTTACTTGTAAACTCCAAAACGAGAATAGCATAATCATTTTAAACTTAATTCATATGTTAATGTATATTTAAATATATTATATAATGTATGTATAATAATTAATATATGATATATATTAATTATATATATAATTTATTTAACAACAATACAAATTAAGAGCACACGAAATAATTTTTAGGAATTACATTATTTATACAAATTAGCAAAAGTAGTAAAAATTAAATTAAATATTATTTTCTGATGCATTAAACATAAAAAGTTTTTCTTTTAAATTATTTATGTTATTTTTTTTTCTTTCTCATTTTAAATAATTGCATTAATTAATTTATTTTTCTTTGCTTATAATTAAGTAGGCATAAAGTATTTATTTTATTTATTTATTTCTATAAATCAAAATTTAAATAGAAAGCCGAAGATATATTTTCCCACTTTAGTATTATTTAATAATTTTAGTATATGATAATATAATTTTTTTAGTTATATATATTTCTATATATATATTATATATTTAATGTATATTTTTATTTTTTAGTATATTTTTTATATCTTGATATCTTAAACTTATTAATCTAATTAATTTAAAAATAAGTATAAAAACTATTTTTATCGATATTTTGTAATCCTACCGGCTTTTTTGTGCGTGCTTCGAAATCGTTTGCAGCCGCTCATTCGAATTCACCGGCTCCAAATTCTAACAGAATTCGAAAAACTGCACTGCCGGCACGATTACGATTTTTAAGTATCTATTTTATCTTAAATCGAACGATAGTATTCTGTGCAGTACTTACAGCCATCGGAGGGGGGAGGGCGGCGGGGGGGCCGCGATCGCCGATGAGGCAGCAGCGATGAAAAACAGGAGCGACATTTTTCCGATCATCCTTTTGTCGTCACTTCCGGCGGGGGAGGAGGAGGGGTGTTTCAGGTGTCGATCGGAAGTGAATCTTTTGCGAAAAGTCAAAGAGGAGCGCGCTCTTCTCTACGCTATATAGTGGAATCGTTTGGCATACGTGACCGCTCATCCGTAGGCCGCTTTAAACACCTGCTGCGTTTAATATTTCGTCAATCCCCCCACACTGACGCGCGCCTGCTCCGAACGTGGAAAGAAATCGAAGGGGAAAAAGAAAAAAAAATCGTTTGGTTTCGGTTTTTTCAGAGGAGAGGATAAATGGACGTGGTGACAACAAACGATTCTCTAAAGGAGGAGCTAATGTCTGAATCAACACGGGAGGGTAAATATATTTTCACCAAATTTTTTTTTTGCTTCTTTTTTTATTTATTGTTGCAGTGATGGATTATCGCTTTGGTCTTCACCGCAGTTACTTCCTGTGGCTTAAGATTCTCAGGATTAGAAGCAATTTTTGGAAAAAAAAAAAAGAAATAATAATAATAATAATAATAAATAATGTTTTTAACACAGAATATATTTCTCGATATAACCACCAAAAAAAAAAAAAAAAAAAAAAAAAAATCTTTTTTTTCCCCTGTTATTATTTATGAACGAACGGATTATAGAAATACTAAATAATATTCTGGACTGTATCCTTCTTTAAAAAAATTTCTTTAAAATTTGATTTTATGTTACTTTATTTTATTTTTATATCCCTATAAATTTAAGTTAGTAAGTCGAAATTTAAGTTTTAGTTAAGCATTTTTGATGTCGTTTCTGATTGCCCATTAATAAAATGATAAGTACTAAGCAAATCTTCACTAAATATTCATAAGTAAATCTTCATTGCCCATGAAAAGTAAATCTTCATTTAAACAGAAATATCCCATTATTGAAGAGTGACATTTATTTTCCTACCCTTATAGATATTTTGAATGCTTACTAAAGCATTTTCAACTTTTATTTTACATAAAAAATAACTAGAGTTATGTTCTATTTGATTTTAAAATCGTCTGTTTAGAATGCTTGCTAAAACATTTTCTACTTATAACACAGTTTTGTTTTACATCAAAAATAACTAGAATTGTGTTCTATTTGAATTTAAAATCGTCTGTTTTAAACTCTTGCTAAAACATTTTCAAATTATAACATGGTTTTAGTTTGCATTATAAATAACTAGAATTATGTTCTATTTGAATTTAAAATCTTCTGTTTCGAATGCTTACTAAAACATTTTCTAATTATAACACGGTTTTATTTTGCATCATAAATAACTAGAATTACGTACTATTTGAATTTAAAAACGTCTTTGGCATTAAAGGAAAAAATACTTTTTTTTTTTTTTTTTTTTTTGTAACTCATTTTTATGAATGTGCAATAAATTAAATGCTCTTCATTAATAAAATATTACTTTATTGTAAAGAAGATTTGCTTATAAAAATTGGCAACCGGAAGCAATTTGTCGAGGAACAAAACAAACATTGATAGACATATAATAAAAAAGCTTAAATAAATTTCGTGAAAAATTGTGTATTAAATTATTTTTCTTATTGCTATTATACTGTTGAAAAAAGAATAATCGTAAACATTCAGATAAATATCGGAAAAAAAAAAAAAAAAAAGAATAGTAAAATGTGCAGACCGTGAAAAAATATATATTTATACTATTTTCATAAATATATATATTAAAATATTAAGATACTGTCGGACTTGTAAGATACTGTCGGAATACCCTCACTTGTATTAAGATGCTATTGGATATTTCCTGCAGTGATGTTAAGATACTGTTAGAATAATTTTCATTAGTAAACCTGTTATACAGTAACGCATAATATTACTCTATGAATAACAAAGTATTAAAATGAAAGTAATAAATAATATACATTAATAATAATGTATTATTAGTAATGAAATACGGTAGGTACCGGACTAATATGATTGTATGGCTTTGGGTGTAGGCGGACAACCCTAACCAGTAAAATAAAAAATAAAAAATAAATAAATAAATAAAAAGCATCTCCTGTCAAAAGTCTTCCAGTAAGCAGGCGGCTTTGGCCCACCATGGGGCTGTTTCGCCGATGAAGAAGAAAAGAATGAAATAATATTACTCTAATAGTAAACTGTTAGAGTAATATTTAGTAAAAGTAAATAAGGATTTAATTAAATAATTTTAAAAAGAATACTTTTGTTCGATCTTGACTTTCTTCATTTAGATCATGGGAATTTTACCAGCTTTATCTTAGATTTCGATAAAACTCGTAGTGGCAATCTTGATTCAGGGAAAGGGAAGCATTTTTTTTTCAGTAAACATACTTTCCTAAGTTTTAAAAAAAGGCAAAAAATTTAACTACTACTACATCACACCACACTGCCGTGCCTAGACTGCACCACACTGCCGCCGTTACCCTTTTACAGTTTGGGAATGATGTGGGTGAAAAGTCTGATTGGGCTCTGTGACGCTCTACGGCTCTATGAGACCGGGGCCTACGGCTTTAAGTGGATTCCGGACTACTACAAACATCCATGGAACCGCGGGACTCGAACCCAAAACCTGTGATACCTAGCGCTGGAGATCTCCAATATTATGGGAGAAGATATCTAACGGACAAAACCAAAAATTTTCTAAAGAAAAAATTTAACTACTTGATTGAAAAAATAAGTTCTCTGAAATTCCCGTCAAGTCCTACCAATGGTTTTCTCAAAAGTCCAAATCATTTATTATGGCCAACTGTTTGCAGAGACGCTTTGCTAGGGTCCGAATTTCGAGTTATAAAACTGTTTCAAAATCATGTGCGCTCGCGTGTTAGAGAACTTGCCAAATTTCGGTTTAGCAGTTGGAGAAGGAAAAACTGATCAGAAAATGAAGACATCAGAATTTGCTATCCGCAGACAATAAAAAAAGGAATGAGGAAACATTTTTCGGGCCCATTAACCCCTCATGAAATAAAAAGCGGTGCAATTTTTAGCACTATTCAAGACGCATCTTTGAAAATGTATAATCGGAATTTTGAACTTTTACTTGATGATGCAATAGTTGATGAGAATATTATAACCGCAAATTTAATGAGAATTGCAGTGATCCCCTTGACTGTCTAGAAAATGTTTTGCTTCAGTTAAATGACAACTGGAATTCCAGACACATAAATTTCGACTCAAAACAGGCATGTTCGCACTTCTACGAAATGTAATTCTTTCAAAGACCTATGCAACAGAACTCGCTAACTATCATGAAGTTTCACAAAATGTTGTCGACACCCATTCTTAGGCGAATGCTCTGCAAACTGTTTTAATAACTCGAGCCAAAATTATGCTTCTATTAAGGCAACAAATACTACTAACTTCACCTTCGATATTAATATACTGTCTGATATTTCCCATACTGATATTGAGAAACTATCTGATATTTCTCTCACTGATATTAAGAGTGTCTGATATTTTCTACATTGATATTAAGAGTGTTTGATATTTTCTACATTGATATTAAGAGTGTTTGATATTTTCTACATTGATATTAAGAGTGTCTGATATTTTCAACATTGATATAAAGAGTGTCTCATATTTTCTACATTGATATAAAGAGAATGTCTGATGTTCCAAACATCGGTATCAAGAAACTGTCTGATATTTCCTACACTGATATTAAGATATTGAGATGTATGATATTTTCTATGCTTTTAAGACACTGTGTGATATTTTCTACACAACATGTTGGCTAAAATTTCTACACTGATATTTATTACGCTGGTATTGGAATAGTACTGTTATTTCCTACACAGGTATTAAGATACATTCTGATATTTTTTAAGATAAATACTGATATTGGAATATTTCTGATATTTCCTTATTAAGATACTGTTTGATATTTCCTACATTGATATTAAGATCCTTCCTGATACAGTCTTGGATAAAAGTATAAAGTCGGACGAAAAATTGGCAAATATAGATAATTGCTGCGTTTTCAAAACAAGAAATTTTTTACGACATAAAATTAATGCTACCGAGTTATAAACTAAAATAAATTTGTAAAAAACTCTGAAATTTTTTGGATTATGTAAAAATTATCAAAATTTCCTGTGTTTGTATAGACGATAATTTATTATTATTTTTTTTAAGTAAACATTGATTCTGGAAATCTTCTCATCTGTTGCTGAATTTAGATTATTATCCTTTTGTATATTAATGTTATAAGGGTACTAACGGAAATCAGCCCACATTTGAACAACAAGCGAGAAAAGAACAATGCAGACTGAAAATTAGATGTCATTAATTAATGGATTAGATGTAAATTTCACATATGCGTAACTTACATCCAGTATGCTAGTTCTGTATACCATTTTCTTAGTTTTGATTTAGAGGAATTTCAGACATATCTTTATCGCTATATTTCAAATTATTTCTATTGGTTTTAAATAAGATAATTTTTTAAAAATCTGAAGTATCTCTCAAAAAAATTGAATGGCATATCTCTGACACCGTTCAAGAATAATTTAAAAAAAATGAGAATCCTCAATCGGCCAAGAAAGATTTTGAAATTGTTGAGCTGTCTTCAATCTATTTGTGACTTTTTTACATTAGTAAATATAGCACGATTTCAAAAAATAAAATGTATTAACTTTTTTTGTATCAAAAAGTTAACTTAGTAAGTTTCATGTCAATGATCAGAGGTTCTTAATCTTTTTTTTTATGTTCAATGAGCCCCTTTCGGAAGTAAAATAAAGATCATTGAACCCTTTACCATAATTATATTTTTCAATACGTGAAATAAAATTTAACAAATTCAGTTAGATTTACGTTTGTTCAAGGCGATGCTTTCTTCAGCTCCAGCATTGGCCTTTCTGAACTTATTGGATTCATTCCGATTTTCTAATATCTCCACATTTTCTGTAGATCTGCGCGATGCTCTTCTTTCAGAGTCAATTCTAGTTTAACTGAACAGTTTTCTTTTCTTAAGCGGCATTGCAAATTTAATAATAAAAATCAGTAGGAAGTTCATAGAACTGTCTACAGTTTTATGAAGAACTGTTTCTCCCAACCTCACACTAAGAAAAGCTCACCCTCTAGAGCCCTCAAATTTCGAACACCCATTGGTTTGGTTTGTCGCTTTACGATCATTTTATGCACACTTTAGGTTAATTAGACAGTTTAATGTGGATTCCGAACCACCAACAAACATCCATGCCACACCTAGGATTAACATCCAGTGGAGAATTGCTTGAATTGAACTACGGTAGCTTAAAAGAATCGGCAATATTCTTCAGACTGTAACATTAGTGTCTGCTTCGGGGTTTGTCGGTTTGTCGCTCTACGGCCATCTTATACACACGAGGGATAAACAGACAAGGACCTACAGTTTAAAATGGATTTCGAACCACTCACAAGCATCCACCGCCAGGATTCAAAAATGAAGCCTGTGATACCAAAGCCCAGAGCGCTAGCCACTTTGGGGATACAGGAGTCGAGGATTAAACTGTAGCATTTTTATTTCCTGCAATGACAATGCAAATTTTTTATTCATTAAACAAAATTTTTATTCATTACATAAAATTTTAGACGGTTGCCATTCAGTGGTCAGTACGTTGAATTTATTTATTTATTTTTCATCGATCTATCTATGAATTTCGAATTAATATTAAATCAATAACGAATATTGATCCAATTTCGAATATTTTTCATTTGATATAGGTTTTATATTAAAATAAAACCTTAATTATAATCACCTTGTATGTATATTCTTTAGGTTTTTCCATATAAAAGACTTTTTTTATAAGCTAAAAAAAGAAAGAATTTCATAAAATATCAAAATATAAAAAAACATATCGAATTATTTATCTGAAAATGAAATTAGTAATATAGGAATGTAAGGACTAAGATATATATATATATATATATAACAATGAAACAAATTAGTATACATTAAGGCAACCGAAAACATTCAGACACAAACATTTTAAATGATGCTTTGTGAAAAATTTTGATATTTTGTTTCCATTGAGGTTATATAGCATTGGCAAACGTGGATATTAAAATGTATACATGAATATTTTTTTTTTATAATTTCGTAGGACAGTGTATTTTTTTTTACAATGTATAAACAGTTTAACTCAAAGACAATGCAAAACATATCAAATTTACTTGCAAACACGTAGGCCTAGAACCAGGATGCTTCTATTGAAACTAACAGAATGATACCATTATAAAGCTTAGGTGAGTGACAACCCATCGAGATAAAAATACAAGGGAAAAAAGCGATGTTTTTTTTTAAAAATGCTGATGATTATAAAATTTGCCGCCTTCTAAAATTTGTGTAATGAATAAAAATTGTGCTTAATGAATAGAAAATTTGTATTGTAATTACAGAAAAAAAAATATTACTGTTTAATCCACGACTCCAGCACCTCCGAAGCAGTCACTAATGTTGCAGCCTGAAAAATATTGCCGATTCTTTTTAGTTAACGTTGTTCAATTCAAGCAATTCTCCACTGGATGTTCGAAATTTGATGGCTCTAGAGGGTGAGTTTAAGGTTTTTCTTGGTATGAGGTTGGGAGAAACAGTTCTCAAAACAACAGAAACTTCTATGAACTTCATATTAATTTTTATTATTAAATTTGCAATGCCGCCTAAGAAAACTGTTCAGTTGCACCAGAATTGTCTTTGAAGGAAGATCTCTCTATGTATATATTTAAAATTTGTTTCAGCGCACATATCATATAAGATACAGAGATAAAATTTCAATAGATTCTGAAAACCATGATAACAGTTTTAACAAGCTTCTTAAGTCTGTTATCGTATGGCCAAACAATACAGCTTTTTCAAAAATTCAATTTAAAGTTTTAAATGCACGAGTTCCATATGCAAATAGTTCGTGATGAAACAGCTGCATTTCGACTTTTAATGATCTTAAAAAACCGTTTTCGAAAGCTTAAAATCTAATCTTAAAAATAAAATTTAAAAACAATCGATTTTTTTTTTCGAAAACATCACGGTTTGGTCTTGATATGTCTTTCAAAAAATTGTCTTCTAAGTGAATCAAGCGCGAATGCCTTCCTTTATAAAATCAGCTGAAACAATGTTTGCTAATTCTGCGGGAACGAACACTTCTAAATCGATATTTTGTAGTTTTTTTCCTTCCTTCACAAAATCAGTTGAAACATTGTTTACTAATTCTGCGGGAACGAAAACTTTTAAATCGATATTCTGTAATTTTTTTCCTTCCTTCACAAAATCAGTTGAAACATTGTTTACTAATTCTGCGGGAACGAACACTTTTAAATCGATATTCTGTAATTTTTTTCCTTCCTTCACAAAATCAGTTGAAACATTGTTTACTAATTCTGTGGGAACGAACACTTTTAAATCGATATTCTGTAATTTTTTTTCCTTCCTTCACAAAATCAGTTGAAACATTGTTTACTAATTCTGTGGGCAAGAACACTTTTAAATCGATATTTTGTAAATTTTTTTTCAACACACTGAAACTTAATACTTGGTATGAAAAGCTAACTTAATAACATTGATCGTTACATAATTCATCACACTTTGTAAACTTCGGTCAAAAGGCCATTATCCTTAAAACAATATTTCTTGTTTTTCTAAGTCGCCGAAGATGACTTCAAAAGCGAAAAGCTGATTTCAATAATTTTGAAATTTGATCCGAGAGGAGAAAAGGAAAACCTTGAAAGTGACAAACGGAAACTGATAGAGCGTAGAAAAAAAAAATGATCGACAAAACTAACTTTTATCGTGCGTGTAGTTTTTAACCATCTCCGATAGCAATCTAAATAACAACTGCATAATTCAGTGGCTGTTAATGTAATTGCGACAATAAATATTTCTTTCGAATTATATTTCATTGGGTGTGAAATTATCAAATTAAAATTATGTTGCGAAATTTGTTTAATATACATTTTTAATTTGTTTTTATATAAAATATAAACAGTCATAAACAATTTGTTTAATATATTTTTTTTTCATTAAAAATTTGACATGAAATCGAATGACTCGGTTTTTAGTAAAAATTTATTTCTGTTTTGTGAGAATATTTAAATATGTAGTTAAAAAAATTATATGTTTTCTTTTTAATAAAACAGCGAAACATTTTTTCTAATTAGAAAAGTAAATAAAAACTATATTATCCATCAAATTAATTTAACTGACATGTCATAACTTTCCAATCAAAAATGTAAACAAATTATTTTTTGTAATTAAAAAGGTCTTGATGTATTATAAATAAATAAATAATAATTCACATCAGTCGATAAATATACAGCAACTCACTTTAGTTTAGGAATTCCTGATGTAGGAATATTAATTTTTTGTTGTCGGAAATTGCTTTAGAATTCATTATTAATATAGTTCCCCCAGCGATTGTGTGGAATGATAAACATCCGTTTTAAAAGCGGAAAAGGACGAATCGATTACTTGATAGGGATGCTAGTCAGACATACACAGCACATAATACTTTTAAAAAAAAAATATTTTAATAGTTAGTGTGAAATCTTCTTTCCTTTCATTTTTCTATTGATATTATATAATTCAATTTTTTAATTATTAAAAATGAGTACCTGAGCAAGTCGCCAATCTTGAAACCCAATTCTTTCCGCCAATTTCTTTAGAGCTAGAATACTCTAGAGGAATTCATAACTTCTTCTTTTTCGGAACAATATAATGACCATCTATTTCTACTTTGATAGTTATTTGCAAAAATTTTTAGTTATAGAAAATAAAGAACATAAATATATATTCTTTTAAATATTTATTTGATTATTTGATATTCTGATTATTCTGAAATTATTGATTATTCTGATATTGTTCTTATAACGTATGTCGGCCACTGATACATAAAATAAACAATTTTTATGATGTTGCCACTCATGAAGACACAAAACAAACAATAAAAACGATATTTTTTAAAATTATTAATAACTTTTATTTGATTATCGAACAATTATTTTCTTTTTAATGCTGTTGAAATGATTAAGGTTTCATAACAACCGTTATTTGAATTCGCGCCAAAAAATGTTTGTAGCGACACCTATTGATGTAAAATGGAATACAAATTGAACGACTTCTACTTTCACTGTTAAGAAAGGGAATTTTCCCGCTAGAATAAAAATAGAACGTAGTAAGCGTTCGAAGTAGAATAAACATGTCGTAATTGTGAAAATTGATTATCGTCTTTTATTTTGCCGTCTGGATTTTAATAACACTACGCAACCTTTACAATACCGCCACATACTTGGTGACCCGTGAATTGTTTGCAAACAGTGAATTATTTACAAAATGACTGAATCTAATGAATCGGCGAAAAAAGATGAAGTAGCGCGGGTAAGTGTCAAAATACCTCCTTTTTGGGCAGAAAAACCAGAAATATGGTTCTTTCAAGTTGAAGCACAGTTTTCAATTTGTGGAATAACAGCCGAGGATACAAAATTCAACTACTTAGTTTCGCAATTAGAACCGAAGTTTGTTGAAAGTTTGTGGGACATTATAAGTGATGATAATAGAACAAAATATACCGCTGCTAAAGAACGTTTGCTGAATACTTTTAAAGAAAGCGAAAATAAGCGTCTTCAGAGACTGCTGACAGGACTTGACTTGGGAGATCTTAAACCCAGTCAACTTTTACAAAAAATGAAAAACCTGGCTACTGATGGAATAACTGATAAGGTACTAACAACATTATTTCTACAAAAAATGCCTGATTCTGTGCGGAATATTTTACTAGTTAGTGAAGAAAAATTGAAAACTGGCATTAATGGCGGATCGTATTCTTGAAATGCAACCAAAACAAGAACTTTACCGCGTAAGCAATGTTTCATCAGGATCAGATGCCATGACTGAGTTACAACAACAAATTACATCTTTGGAAAATAAACTTGCAAAACTGAGTGTCACAAGGAACTCTCGTTCCCAAACAACAAATAGCGGTCGATACTCTTCTTCTCATCGAAGTAAGTCTCGCAATCGCTCTTACAATCCTTCTGGCAAATACTGTTATTACCATTTTCGTTTTCGAGAAAAATGTTTTCCTGATAAATGTAAAGCTCCATGTGCATGGCAAAAACAATCCTTCGGAAAACCAGAATCAGCAACAGAATTAACGGCAGACTCTGCTGCTGACAATACAACATATTGCCGTCAATACCGTCTATTTGTCAACGACAAAAAAACGGGTTTACGCTTTTTGGTTGATAGTGGAGCGGACGTAAGTCTTATTCCTTCTACTTCTAAACACAAATTTATTAGTGACTATAAATTATATGCTGCAAATAATACTGCAATCGATACTTTTGGTACAGAAATTTTAAATCTTGATCTAGGTTTACGCCGAGAATTTCAATTCCCATTTATTGTGGCCAAAATTAGTAAACCTATACTAGGTGCAGATTTTTTAAATAAGTTCAATTTATTAATTGATATAAAGCATAAAAGATTAATTGATGGTGTAACTAACCTTGCAGTTTATGGTGACATTGCACCCATCTCTATTAATGAAAGTGTAAATACAACAAGCAGCTTATGTAAATATTCTGATTTATTTTCTATGTATCCCAATATAACAAAACCAAATTTTCTTGTTTCAAATGTTAAACATAATGTAAAACATCATATTGTAACTAAAGGACAACCTATAAATTGTAAAGCAAGACAATTAGATCCAAAACGGTTGGAAATAGCTAAAAGAGAATTTAAATATATGCTAGACAATAACATCATTAGTCCATCTAGCTCAGAATGGGCAAGTCCATTACATATAGTAACAAAGAAAGATGGTTCTTTTCGTCCGTGTGGTGATTATAGAAGATTGAATGATTTAACTATACCTGATCGATATAACATACCTCGAATCCAGGATTTTCAACATATTTTAACTAATAAAACTATATTTTCTAAAATTGACATTACTAAAGCATATTATCACATTCCTGTAGCAGATGAAGATAAGGCAAAAACTGCCATCATCACACCTTTTGGACTTTATCAATTCAATGTGATGAGTTTTGGTCTCAAAAATGCCCCTGCAACATTTCAAAGGTTTATAAATGAAGTTCTTTATGGTCTAGACTTTGTGTTTCCATACTTAGATGATGTGTTGATCGCCTCTTCTTGCGAGGAAGAACATCGTTCACATCTTAAAATAGTTTTCCAGCGTTTAGATAAATATGGTCTACGGATTAATATTAGCAAATCAGTTTTGGGAGTACCTGTAATAGATTTTTTAGGCTATCAAATATCTGCGGAAGGTTCACAACCTCAACCTCAAAAAATCAAAGCTATCATAGAATATCCATTACCAGAAACTATGCACGAATTACGTTCCTTCTTAGGAATGATCAATTTTTATCGTAATTATATAAATAATGCCGCAAAAACTCAAGCCCCTCTACATGAACTTTTGAAAGGATCTACAAAAAAAGATCGACGCAAAATACCATGGACCGATGAAACTAGACAAAGTTTTGAAAAATGCAAACAAGATGTTGCACAAATAGCGTTAATGGCATATCCCAACTCGGATTACCCTCTGGCACTTCTCACAGATGCATCTGATTGGGCTATTGGATCAGTTATTCAACAAAAAGAACCAAATGGATGGAAGCCAATTGCATTTTTTTCTAAAAACTTAATGATGCTCAGAAAAATTACAGTGTTTATGATCGTGAACTTTTTGGGTATATATTTATCCATTAAACATTTTAAGCATTTACTTGAAGGTCGAGATTTTGATATTTATACTGATCATAAACCGTTAATATTTGCTTTTAAGCAAAACAATGATAAAGCCTCCCCAGACAACTCAGACATCTACAATATATCTCACAATTCTCTACTAACCTATACCATATCAGTGGTCGAAACAATGTGGTAGCAGACAGACTGTCTAGAATTGAGGACATCGATTCACCTATTGTCGATTATGACTTGATAGCTGATGCACAAATTAATGATGATGAACTGCAACAATTGAAATTACATTCCAAATCATTACATTTCAAAGAACACCAATTGCCATCAGGAAAGCTCTTGTATTGTGATACCTCTACTTCCAGTATCAGACCATTCATACCAAAAAATTTTCGAATGACAATATTTAATACAATTCACAGTTTAGCTCATTCTGGAATTCGAACTACTGTAAAAGAAATAACTAAAAGATTCATTTGGCCAAATATGAAAAAAGATGTTAAACAGTGGACTCAAACTTGCATCAACTGTCAGAAAAATAAAATAACTAAACATACAAAATCAGAATATTCACAATTTCAAGCACCAGATGAGAGATTTAGTGTCGTTCATATAGATTTAATTGGACCTTATTCACCTTCTAATGGATACACATACTGCTTGACGTGTATTGATCGGTTTACCTCTTGGATGGAAGTGGTACCGTTATCAAATATCACTGCAGAAAGTATAGCGAAAGCTTTTTATGAGCATTGGATTACCCGATTTGGTGTACCTACTTGTGTTATCACTGACAGAAGCACTCAATTTATTTCAGAACTATTTCGAAGTTTGGCTGCGCTATGTGGTGTTAAAGTAAACCATACGTCTTCTTACCATCCTCAGAGTAATGGAAAAGTTGAACGTCTTCACCGTACCTTGAAAACAGCTATTAGATGTCATAACAATGTTCGTTGGACAGACACATTACCAACGGTTCTTATGGGTTTGCGAGCTGCTCTACATGAGGACTGTAAGTATACAATTGCTGAAATGGTTTATGGAAAAACTATTAAACTACCAGGCGAATTCTTTGAAGAATCCAAATTTTCAATATCTGATGATAATTTTGTAAGCAATCTCCGAAAACAGATGGCTGACTTAAAACCATACCAATCCAAAAACAAATGTAAACAAAAGATATTCATTCCAAAAGATTTGTACACATGCTCACATGTATTTCTGCGAATTGACAGAGTTAAAAAACCATTAGAACCCCCATATGAAGGACCCTATTTGGTATTGCAAAGATCCTCGAAAAACTTTCTTCTATCAATTAAAAATAAACAAGTTAATATTTCAGTGGATAGATTAAAACCGGCATATGTGTTACAACCTAATGAACATCTGAATCCAACGTCATCAAATGATCATACATCTGTGCCGCGTGAACAAACATTTATACCAAGTCAGCAAGTTGCACAACCAAACACAACAACACGTTGTGGAAGACAAGTAAAACTTCCTGTTCGTTTCAATGACATTATTGACTTTTCTTCAAACTTATAATTCATCCATTCCATTTTAAAAATTAATTTGATTTATTGTATGTAAATGTTTATATGTAATTGTATTTGTAATTATTTTGTGCAAATTTAAATTTGTATCAATGTGTATTTGTTCGCTATTATTTGTATAGATATATTAATTCGTCTACCATTTTCAAAGTAACGTAACTTTGTTACTGGTAGGGGAGTGATGTAGCGACACCTATTGATGTAAAATGGAATACAAATTGAACGACTTCTACTTTCACTGTTAAGAAAGAGAATTTTCCCGCTAGAATAAAAATAGAACGTAGTAAGCGTTCGAAGTAGAATAAACATGTCGTAATTGTGAAAATTGATTATCGTCTTTTATTTTGCCGTCTGGATTTTAATAACACTACGCAACCTGTACAATACCGCCACATGTTACTTTTTAGTTTTAGAATGTTAGTTCACGGAAAAACGTCGATCGAACGCATTAAATTGTCCGGTTTTGTGATATTTTTCTTTAATCCTGTTGACATAGTTAAGGTTTTATGGCAACCATTATTTGAATTCGAGCGGAAAAATG
This sequence comes from Caerostris darwini, assembly GCA_021605075.1. Taxonomy (NCBI): domain Eukaryota; kingdom Metazoa; phylum Arthropoda; class Arachnida; order Araneae; family Araneidae; genus Caerostris; species Caerostris darwini. The sequence continues at coordinate 178,271 of BPLQ01015712.1, forward strand.
TAACTTTTTAATTTTAGAACATTAGTTTACTGAAGAAAAAGGCCGTTGGAACGTAATAAATTTTTCTGTGGTTTTTTGATGTTGTTCTTCTTGTTTCTTCATTAATTTTATACGGCTACGCATATATATATATATATATATATATATATATATATATATATATATATATATAGTACCGTTATTATATTATATGTGTTTACATGTAAGTATAATAGTAAACACAATAGTAATAAATCATCATGTTTCAATTTTTCACTCAAAAAAATGTCTAGAGTGGGACTAAATCTAATAGGGGGATATATCTATCTGTTGTTGTTGTTATCGTGTCCATGGATTTAGAATATAATTATCAATGTTAGATCAAGTCAAAAGTCTTCTCGATAGCGGCCGCAAGCAATGGCGCCGCTTCACTATACAGGTCTTCTCTTAAGTTGGCCTCGATTGGCACCCTACCCAATTGCAAAACATGGGGAGTAAGTGCTGGGCACTCTAGAATGTGCTTAGGTGTTAGGAAAGCGTTGCGGCAATTTCTGCAGGGGATGTATTCCCTGGTCTTGTCTGGGAGAATCTTCATCCCTCTGTAATGATTAATTCTGAGTCTGCTAATGACTGATGTCAGCTTCCTAGGGCAGATGAAGTCCGTGATGAGTGGCTTCTTAAAGTTATGAGGAATGAGTCTGCTTTTGGCAACTGCAAGTGTGAGGGTAGTCCTGGGTTGATCATTGTCCCTGGCTTCTTTGGCTAAAGTGTCAGCGCATTCGTTGCTGATTGTTCTCGTAGCAGGTCGCGTCGCGTCGGTTGCCCCGGACGCTGTAACATCAAGACTAGATTTCGACATATCACAATCCATGGAAAAAAACTGCCAGGGCATCGGAAGGTTGGACTTCTACCTGTTGGTCCCGCGGGAGGTGTTTTATTTTCCTCCTACCACCCATCGGAGACCGATGAAGGCATCCCCCTATCCGCCACCTGGGAACGCGCCCTCTAGGGGTTACAGGCTCCCCCGAGGGGATATATCTATCTATTATATATAATTCCCGTGTCACGATGTTTGTTCGGGATGAACTCCGAAACTAACAATCTTTTTTTGTTTTCTTAAATGTGTGTTTTGTTCCCACTTAAGAGATAGGATAGTTTTTATACAAATTTTTTTTATTTAAATGAAAAATCGACGATTTTCATATTTCCTCATTTGGCGCCATTGACGTCACTTGGCACAACTAAAATTTGCGATTTCTCATCCGATGGACGTAATTTTGAAAGTACATTCTAAATACAAGGTCAGGTGTACCATAAGATCGGGTCGAACAAGCAGTACAAAGAGCTATTCTAGAATTGTTGGAAAATCTTTTAGAAAATCATAACCAACTTATTAAATTACTTAACGAATTTATTTATTTTGACGAAAGACAGATTAAAAAGAAATAGTGTTCATCGCTTAGTTCTTAGTTAAATGAAAGTAATGATTATTAAAAATTAAATTTGGTAAAATAATTATAAAACAATGTTAAAAATCAACATTATCTACCTCATTCATTAAATTAATAAAAATTAAACATTTTCTATTCGTTGAAGCTTAATTTGAATTTTTCATCATTCTTTACCAATCACTTCCTTAACAATACCAATTACAGTATCTAATAATTGAACGAAATACAAGAAAGCCACAGCAACTCGTGGCCGGGTCTGCTAGTAATTTTACATGCGGTCCGCGGAGTTAGGATACATTTCCAAAGTGGAACTGTAGAGCATTTGAGTTGGCCACCTCTGAATTAGATCCTCACGCTTCATACGCTTTTGTTTTGCATTAATACGCAATATAAAATTTTACCTTTTATATTGAAAAAAAATATTTTCCAATATTTATGCAAACGATGCCAAATTTATAAATGAATAAATTATTCTCTTAAAAAGAAAGTAACGATATACTAATCGAAAAGAAATGTACGTATAAGTAGAATGAACGTTCTGTGAATGAACGTATGAGCAAATAACTTTTTAAAACTTTTTTTTTAAAGATAATTTACAAGGGTCTGCTTGCTAATTTTTGGGGAAAAATAAATAAAATAACATAGGTACTTTTCTGTTAACCTGCCGCTAGCGATATAACACCAAATAGCATTAAATATAGCACGTTTTAATTTGTATAGTTAAGCACGTTTTAATTTGTATTAAATTTATGAAAAAAATATTTTTATATGGAAGTTATTAGTTATTAGAAAGTTATTAGTTAGTTATTCGTTTTACAAAAATAAATATTTTTCACTTTGTTTACATGGCTTGTTAGTTGTGTTATAATTAAAACGAAAAATTTTGATGTTGGAGAAACGTGCGACTGATTAACACAAAATTACCAAAACGTACACCGGAAATAATGATAGAGTGCCGTAAATAATGCTCACATAAGAAAAAGGAAAATTACTTTTTAATCTTCTCATTTTGACACTTAAAAGGAATTACTTTTCATTTATGTTAATGTAGTGGTTTTGAACTTAGGGTATATTTTTTGAAGAAAAGACGCACTCTCGGCGTATATATGAATCGGCTTATATTAGGAAATGTACGATATAAGTGCGCATACAAATTCAAACGATGCCCTTTTCGATCCAATATGTTTAAATGTTGGCGGCAAAGATAGGGATTACTGCATGTCCACATCATCACAACTTGGTATTGGAATGGTGTGCAAAAGAGGTTTGGTTTGTCGCTCTACTGTCATCTTGTGCACACTTTAAGCTAAACAGACCGGGATATACAGTTTAAAGCGGATTCCGAACCACTGCTTGCTTTCTCTACATGCTTGAGCTTAAAATGGTATGGATTTTAGCTTTTTTTTGCATTTATCATTTCTCAACATTTGAATAATTTGGATTCGAGAACTTTAACGACGTGAAGTGCTGATTTTAGAATGTTTTTTCTGCTTAGAGTAATATATCTATATCTTCTCCATAATCTTTGCATTTACGTCCACAGTTTTATTTTTCAAAGAATCAACATTAGCATCCGATTCACCTTGACAATTATTTTCGGAGGTCACATTTCCAAATTCTTGATAGGGTCATTCTGTTGCATTTGAATTGTTTTGTAGCTAACGCCTTTCTGTTAATTTCCATTTTTCTTTGGATGCATCCAGAACTGGACAATAGCAACTCGATCTCTGCTTAAAAAATCTCTTTTTTCGTCTTACTTTACAATGGGTTTGATATTCAAATGAAATAAAACAATTGATTTCGGATGAAACGGATAAAATTAGAAAAATAGTTGTAATTCGTAAGAAATTGAAAGATGTGCCAAAACTAATGTCATGAAACATTTATTTGGATGGAAGGCTTTGAGCTACAACATAACTTACAGCTGCATTCGCCCAAAATTCCTGTTTAAATAATCACATGCTATTGTTATTATGGGACAGAAAGAGTAGAATTTTATTGACGTCTATAATGTTTTTTACCCAAAAAATAGCGAATATTTATTTGTGAGAAAAATTGTTTCTTGTTATTTTACTAAACTTTTCGGTAGTGGTCAAAGGAATTCAAAACCTAATCACCAGCAAAAAGTACTTTTAATGACTGAAATTTTGTTCTAGGGCGCGTTCTTTAAATTTCTAAAAAAAAAAAAGTGGTAAGTTATTTTAAATTTAGAAACGCTATTATTTTATAATAATGTTTTCTGTTACTTTTTTTTTTTTTTTTTTTTTTGCAATACTATATTAATCCTATTGGTGTTTGGTAGCCCGACTTTTTGGCGCCGTCGTCAGCAACTTTTGCAAGAAATTTAAATTTTTTTAAATTATATTTAATATTACTGGACTAAAGATTACAAATTTTAGCAGATTAATATTTAAAACCTATTTATTGGTATTTTTGAAAAGAAAATGTCATATATTTTTTGAAAATTGACGTAAAAATTTAAAAACGTTGTAGATATCTGCCTTCTCGTAACCCCTCTGCACGTTACATAAGAAAATCCATGACTCATTTCATATTTCTTTCAAGAATAGGGTTATTTATCACGGAGTAACGCAAAATCATTATCGTTCGGCAATTATTATTAAAATGTGAGACATTTTACGACCAGCACGTACGAGGCATAATTGCCAATAAATTCGAATCAGTGCTTTTTGAGTGAGACATTTCTTAGAAACAAATGCGTTTTTATTATTCACGACGAAAGATCGATTGTAAAGAAGAAAAAAAAAATAATAATAATAAATAATAAAAAAATTAAAAAGTAACATGATGGTTTTATCAGATTGCACAGTGCACAAACCTTCTTGCTGTGCAAACTGGATTACAATCATCGCAGAATATAATTGACATTAAAAGTAAATCACAAAAAGAAAAGCAATTTGTTTCAACTTTTCAACAACCTCACAAAGGACATTGAATAAATTTTGGAAGGATTTCATCGTCGGCGACTAGGTGCTGCAGGAAATTTCATGTATTTGGGTGATTTATTCAATGCCTTCAGTTTTTCATCATTTAGAACTAAATTATTTCTCTTAATTTGGAACAGAAATGGGAAATCAGAGCGTTTTCAGGGAACTGCTGAGAACTTGAGAATCCTGCAGATCACGAATTTTGATGCCATGCTTGATAACTATAATTTGTATGTTAATAAGAAAAAAAATTGAACAAGCAATTAATTAAAACAGAAAATTATGGATTTCATTAAGTGAAATAAAAAGGACGTTTCATTCCCATGTGGATCATTTTCGAAATCACTTTTTTTTTCACACAAACAGTCATCTTTATGCTATCAGCAAGGGCTGCACCGCTGTTACTCATTTAGCACTACCCAGGAGTTACGTGTAGCTTGAAGATACGCTACGGACGCGAGACACACTACCCCCACAACGTTCTACGATCCTATTAGACTGGGATAAGTGGATTCCGAACCACCACAAACATCAGTGGCACCGCCGGAACTCGGACCTGAAACCTGTCGTATCGAGCGCTAGCCACTCGGCCATCAGGTCACATTTTTGAAATCACTATAATATTTATTCAAAATATTGTGAAAATATTTTATAGTCTCATTGACTACAGTGCTCTAAGCTACAGCTAACTCGGGTAGTTGCTGCCCAGACGGTGCCATATTTTTAGGAGCGACATCCAGGTTCTTCAAAAGAAAATAAAGTAAAAATAATAAATAAATATTAAAAAAAATTCGTTCTGGACGACCAACAGTTTTGGATCTTTTCACTGAAATATTTATTTTTTATGAACTTTTTTTATACATATTTGTTTAAATTTCTTTCACGAGCTAATAATTATATAATAAATAATGTCAAAATTATTCTAAAAGTTCGTCTGTCGAAAGCAGACAATTTTATTTTAAATTGAAAATGAGATTTTTCAAAAAAAGAACATTGTTTGGAATTCTGTAATTTTTTTTTTCCACTCCAAGATTGCTATTATGCGTTTTGTTCTTACATTAAATTCTCAATTTTATGGATAATCTGTATATAAGCCGAGCCGATTATATGCTTTATACCTGTGCAATTATTTTTAGGTACTTTTTTTTATCAGTTTAATATCCACTTTTAAATTATATGAGAAATTTCCTAATATCTATCTAAGAAAGAAAGTATAAAAAATAGTGTCTAATTACGGATATAGTTTTTATAATAGAGGCACAAACTAGCCTTTCTCCTCCCTACTCTGGCCGTCAAGTTCGAATCCTGACGGTGGCATGGATGTTTGTGAGTGGTTCACAATCCACGTTAAACTGTAGGTCCCAGTCTGTTTTGCTCACGTGAGCACATGTAGAGCGACAAACCAAACCTCTCTACTCTGAAAAATCTGTCCCTTTCGTATGTTTTCCGGTAACGCCATCTATCAATGAAAGTTATAAATACTCTAAACGAAGACTTCTTACAAAAATCTATTTAGTGTTTTTTCTTCCCCCTTTTAATTTAGAATAATAATAATAAAAAAAAAGGATTTTTTAATAAAAAAAAGGAGCAGTAGTTCCTTTGTTTTGTTGTTATGTGTATTAAAATAGAATAAACATGAGCAATCTTAATTCTGAGTATTATTCGTGAGTTACTTATCGATTGATTTTACATTTTATTAAAAACCAAACAGTTACAACGTAAACAACGAACTGAATTTCTTTTGCAATTGTTGATAAAATCATTCCATTTAAGCAAATTAAAGGACACAACAATTATTTAAAAAATAAAGAGTAAAAATTAAAATAATTAACGTCGATTTTTCTGAACATAGTAATCTAATTTGAAAAAATGATCCTATCAAATATTTGTTTTTATACTGTCGTAAGTTAAATGGAATAAAAAACTATTTTACAAGAATACTTAAATGAATAAAATTTAATTTTAAAAGAACCAAGCTTTCATCTCCGCAAAAAGGATTTGCACTTATCAATTTACACAGAACAATAAATCATGAAACTTATTTTTTTTCAATAGAGGATTTTCCGAAAATCGCTCTTGACAATTTTGATCAAATTTCTTGCGAAGGTTCAATGTCTACGATAAACGTAATTTTGATTATCACAGATTATTTCGAATCCTCTCTCCCCCTTCGTAAACCGTGTTTAGTTTGTGTAGTTTTAAATGATTAACAATTTTTATAATGAATTGTTTGGAAAATAATTTCGTTTCCTCCCTTGGAGTTATATTTTTAAACCAGAATTCAGAGCCTTATTGCCGTTAGATATTTTGATGAAGCATTTCAAGATTTATTCATATCGCAATTTTTTTCAATTCCTTCTATTAGTTCACATTCTCTCAATATATATCTTGTTCAAATTTTCAATCGTTCTTAAAACACTTTTTATTCATCCACTCCAGTTCAAATAAATTTTTTTTTGAACTTTTAGTGGATGACACTGGATGTTAATACAGTTTTTTCAAATATTAATTCAGTAATTAAATTTAATTAATTAATTTTAGTTTTTTTTAGATTTAAGTTTCAAGTTATCTACCAATAGATGGAGCCAGATAAACTTAAAAAAGTGAATGAAAATTATTTGTAAAGGACTTTCTGCAATAGAGTGAAAAAAAAGTAGGAATTGACTTAATATTTTTTTTATATTACTTGTTTAAGAGGAGGATTGTATTGAAAAGGGGAGAAAAATGAGACATTTTACGGCCTTTTTCGTTTATTAAAGGAAACATAAAGGTGCTGTTGTTGTAGGCAAAATAATTTTTTTTTTTATTAATACAATTTCGATATTAATTGAAGTTGCAAAACAAAGGCCGGGAGATTGGACGATACGATAGGGTGGCTGCAAGGCTGGATGTGCCGATTTGATAGTTCATGATTACGTGAAACGTTCTTGGAAAAACTTCTCCAATTGCTCCATCAGTTTGACATCGGCTCAAACATGTCCAATTTCTGATGCTAATCATAACTGGCGATGAAAAGCAGATTTACAAAACTGCTCAACGGAAGCCGACATTCAGGTAGATTAAAAGGATGGATGCTCTCCGTGTGGCGGGATTTTAAATTTTTTTTTTTCACCCAACTGCCCCAAGATAATTCTCACTTCACTTCAGCCACGCCTGTCCAGTAAAGATTTGCCATCCCTTCGCAGCTTCTGTCGTGGTCGACATCGTCAGGTGCACTGCAAGATGGGGGTGTGTAGTCTGCAGTGCCTTTGGAGTCGGAGCAAAGTGGGCAGGTCGGCGAGTCAGCGACCCACGAGGCTCTTGTAAAAGAAAAATTAAATAAAATTCTAAAAGTTGAATTAATTAGATTCGACAAATTGAAAATCAAATCAGCAGTCAAATGGTTTGCACCCATCCGATAAATAAAGTTCAAAGCAAGCCAATAATGATAAGCACAGTGTTTAACAATAATCCCTGACCTCATACGAGTTGAATGACTGGCCGGAAGTTATTGCGGCTTGTGAGAACATACATACCCTCTGCCTATTACTTGTTCCACCCCTTTAAGTTCGTTCCACGACCGTTGAATCATCCTGTATGTAATAAATGCTATTTACTAAGATTAATTCCAATGAATATAAAGTAAAATAATAATACGAAGGTACAAATAACGAGAAGCAAATCTGTAATTGTTTGGAAACGCATGTTGTATGCCATCAAAGAAATCAATGGAAACTGAAACAAAAAATTTTATTCATTTTTTTTCTTTATGTAATGAGCTGTTACATGTTAGTGGGGCGCAAGTGCAGCAATTACCACCGCCGTTCACAATGACTAGAGTGCAGATCCACTTGCTTATCTACAAAACTGATTTGGGGAAAATCATATCTTTTTTTTTTTAATAATCCGCTTTATTTATCACAAAGCTTAAGATAAACAAAAGTAACCAATGTTGGATGAGTTTAAACATTTTGAAATTCGTTGTTAATTACAACCACCTACCGTAATCGAACACTTTCGATATCAAACACCTAGAAGAAAACCTTTTTTTACCCATGAAATATATTGTTTTGGAGTTGGATTGTTTGTTTGTTGTTGGAGTATTGTTTGGGTCCTGGATCACTTTCAATTTGGGACATTTTCACTGAATGAATTCATAATTATTTTTTATACATAATATTCACAAAATAATAGAGTAATCATTAAATAATATAAAATTGCTCAAAGAGATCGTGTGAGGGAAACAAAACCCCTTTTATTTCAGAGTGAAATTCAGACTTTTCCAGAAAAGAAAATCGTTTGTGGAATTCTACAGTTTTTAAGATTGCTGTAATAAGTTTTGATCCTACAATAAATTCTAAATTTTATGTGCCACTTGCAAATCGATAGCCGATTACAATTAAACATTTTTTTTTATTCCTTAAATACTGAAAGAATCGTCGGGTAAGGGCACGTTAAACCTGTGTCTCCAATGGCAACAAGAAGACCTTATTACTTCCCCATTTTAATTAATAACATTGAGTAAGAATTTATAGTTGGCTGTTTGTGTTTGTAGGGTGATCAAAAATAAAATTGCTTAGATTTAAAATTAATTAATTAATAATTAGGGATTAACAAAAAATAATTTTTAAAAATAAAAAATTTGGTACAATTTGTGACCAGTTGCTATGAAAAATGATGCATACAAATAACAGATGCAAAGCAGTTGAACGAAATTTACCTTTAAAAAAAAAAAACTTCTTGGTGCCAATAAAAATATAGAAATATTTTTAGATCAAAGTTTATAAACTTTTTTTTTCATCATTTTATTTTTTTCCATTATTTTGTTCCTGTTGTATCAATAAAAATACCAGTAACAATGAAAACTATAACTAAGGTTACTAGTTGATAAAAAGAGGTAATTAAGTGTATATTCACATTTTCAACGTGAGGAAATACTAGAAAACTTGATCGACATTGAAGATTTGAGAACCGGTGGGATCCCGCCATACTTTGGACGTTCATTTCAATTTGCAGGCCAATGTTGAACCAACAATATGGTACTCCCACCGCACAGATATCAACAAGATTAATGTTTTCATGGGCCAATACACAGTAATATAAATTTGCTTCACTGGAATTTTTTTTTGTTATTAAAGGAATCCCCCTAATTCAAAAACAGAAGGGGGAAAAAACCAACTTGCTTTTATATGCCAGAAAAGTGTTTAGGTAGGTGAGGGACCATCAGATACACGTTATGTATAATGAAGTTTCTGAAAGTTACCAATTTGCAACAAATGCTTCTCTACAGCATATTCTCGTTTATGAGGGATATTTATGGATTATACTCGAATTTAGGAAATGGAACAGATTTGTGCATACTATTTAGATGTGGGGATACTGAGTACAACAAGAAACTTCTCGATTGAAATTACATTTTCAGATTATAAATAAATGAATAAAAGAATGAGAACAGTTGCTTAAATGCACCACATTTCTCTTCAGATCAGCAGAGGAAATTGTTTCATTTTGTTAAGATTTCTGCTGAACTTATTAAAAAAAAAAAAAAAAAAAAAAAAAAAAAATTGAAGGACCCATTCGAAGTCTGACAGATTAAAAAAAAAAAAAAAAAAAAAAAAATATATATATATCCAATTTTTGACTTTAAAATTATATATATCTTCATTATGTTAATTATTTCTTCTTCTTTCCTCTTTGCATAATACTGTGAAAGGTTTGAATTGCGATGAAAGTTCCAATATTATTTTCTAGGAACATTCAGTCCTATTTTTTGTCATTGACAAAACAAACTAGTTTTCTCACCCTACTGTATACTACAATGAGGGGGGAAAAGATATTTATTGCTAACTAAACAGGAGAAAAAAAATGAAAGCATACGACCAATATTTCTTGAACCTTTGATTTATTGCATAATTTAATGATCTACGACTCTTTTCAATGTGAGGAGATATTAGAAAACTTGATCGACAAATAAAAAATAAGTAGCCTTTCAGCAAGACTCGAAATGTGACCTACAAATGCCTACACTTCTTAAAAATTGGTTTAAAAAATCTATAAAGATTCTCTTTGGCAAAAACTCACAGAAACTGCCAGAATAACCATCTTGTTGTCATCAAAAAAAATTAATCGTTTTTCGCACTGCTATAGGATATAATTGTTTGCCATATCTTTATTTGGCGTGTGTCTAAATAAAGGCATTTGGTTATAATATTTATTAGTTTTATTTGGAAAGAGTTTATAATTTGAACATTATCCCTTTCTGCAATCTTCTGAAAGAAATGGATGTAGTTTATTTGGGCAACATGACTTTATAATTTGGGAGCATTTAAACTGGGAAGCAAAGTATAAATTAGAATCTTGGACTGTATTGAGGCATTTCCTTTTTTACATTCTTTTGTGCTGTGTTTATAATTTGCACTTTCAATCTTGTATGACTATTAATGGAAACTGAAGCAATTATGTTCTAATATGTTTAAAAATGATTTTGAATCCAATAAGACAATATTTTACTATGATAACCAATCTTTAGATTTGATCATAGTAAGAGAAATTTTTGTTATCATAGCTCTCAAAAGAAATTAATCTGTCTACCTCATATTTGTACATTTATAATAGTTTTTTAAAGTTTATTCTTTGCTTTAAGTTTTAAAAATGTCTCTGAACTTGAATGAAGATTTTGATCATTAAAAAATACCCAAGGAATCAAAAGATTCAAGTAGGTGGTTGTAATTTTACAGGAAATTTTCACGGCATTGCTTTTTTTTTTTTTTTTTTTAATTTCGCTGTTTCACTTTTTTTTTTTCTAATGTACATAACACAAAGCCATTACAATAAACACTGATATGTAAATAAGGAATACAAAGCCCCTAATAAATATACTGGCATCTGAAACCATTTGGAGCTATACAGTTTCAAAATAGTACATACATTTAAATATAATTTTTTAAATTAGCTTTCCTTAAAAGAATACATACATAAAATGTATTGTAAAAATAAAGATGTAACTTTCCCTTTAATTCTTCAACAGAAAATAAACATGATTTGAAGAAAACTCAGTTTTTGCAAAGTAAAAATTTCAATTCTTAAATAAACAATGCAAATAGAATATCTAGAAAATTTCATAATCTTACAATATAGTCAAGACTTTTAAAGTCACAAAATATACATAAAAAACATTCAAATTGACAGTAGTATAATGGCTTATTTAAATATCAAATTACAAAATTTCTCTCAAACAGTTTTAACTCTATATTAAGTAACTTGATATAAAATCAATTCATGCATTATTTTATACATATATATATTCAGTGCAACATTTTAAACATATCCAGAATTCATAAGGGCTGCAATTTTTTTTCAATTAAGTTATTTATTCAAAAACCTGAAATATAATTAATTTTCAGGAATTTATTTTTTATACAGTAATATATTTACAGATCCAAATTCATTACCCTTTAATGAGCTATTAAAATTAATAGAAATAGAATATGATATTTTCAAGAAATTATATTAAATAATTATATATCATTAAATATATACAAAAATTTTAAAATAGCTTCAATAATTGATAGAAGAGTAATAAATTATGTCAATTGTTTAAATAAATACATTTTAATCAAATAAAATTTAATTTATTAATAAAACACTTTAATTTTTCAATTTTTTTTTTTAAAGTCCACGAAAATTTTAATCAAATGAGATAAAAAATTTTTAAAAAATGAAGCATTTAAAAATATTTTAATAAAATACTGCAGTAACTAAACAAATATAATTTTGATGAATATCAAAACAAAATATAATATTTTAATTTATATATTATTAGATAATACCCAACTTGTTGGTAAATAATATAATGATAAAGTCTAAACAGGTAAATATTCTTTTACAAATATCACAGTACAAAATAAATCACAAGTGAATATTTAAAACTAAGTTACAGAAAAATAGACAAATACAGGAATTTTTACACATAATTCAGCTTTCCATATTATTTAGTTTAAAGAATACTTCCAAAAAAAGATTTCATAGTTACATATCTTACAAAATTCCTAAATAATATGAAAAACTTAATTTAATTTTACATTGAAAAAAAATGTCACATCAATAGCAATTCAAAAACTGAAACCAAATTAAAAAAATTTTTTAATTAAAATATATATTGAACATTTCAAAGATAAAAAAAAAATTATAGAATTGAAAAGTAAAAATGTCGTAATAAATATAAATATTTTATATGCACTTTTTGAAGAATGGCACCCCAGAAAATAGTTTTTAGTTCCATACTATTTCAGTATCGAAACTAAAATATCTACGAGTATTATGCTTTAAAACAAAAGGCTCACACAAACACGCCATATACACACAAATGCTGCAAAAATTATATCATCCTTTTATTTTCATTATTGTTATAGAATTAAAAATTTGATTTTATAAGATTTTAGAGTTTATATTCACAAAATAATGGAAATATACAAAAAAAGGCTGCACAGTAAAGATAACACCAGGTTTTAATACGTCTGCAGTATATAAGTGACAATACAAAATCAATATTGGTACAACATGAAAAATCTAAGCCACATATCTATTTACATATAAACAACAAATTGATTGCAAGATTGATTTTAAAAATATTTTGAAAAAATTGCAACATTGAAACGAAAAAGGAAATTACCAGGTGAAAAATAAGTGTGCCTTAAGTACAAAATCATACAAATATTCAGATTGGTGATATTTGTGCACAATCACACAGAATGGATGCCATTAATTACATTACAGAAAGTCATGTATTTCACAGAGCATTTACTGGATTGAAATAATGCATCATGTTTGAGAATCAAACAAAATCTCCTGAAGGTCCAGGAATTCGGACTCTGGAATTTGGGATTTCTGCAAGTTGGCTTGCAAGTCCCAACTCCCTTTCTATGGTTGAGGCACCCTGAAATGTCAATTTCCATAAATATTTTAATTAAAAGTTTAGTGTTACAATACCTTAAATTTACTTTGCATAATATGTAAAGATTACAATGATTGTGTTTGTTAATAGAAGAAAGCAATTGTGAATGAAGTCATTTCTGTAATTAATTATATGCAATCATTCTTAAATTACAAGTTATATTTCAAATATTTTGTACATTTTCTTTTTTTCAAATAAAATTAATTAACAAATACAAACTATTATATTAAATTAATTGACAAATACAACTGTTTATGGCAGCCCAACTCAGTTAGTAGAAATTGAGATGCTAGTGAATTAAAAAAATCACCGTAAAAATTATTGATTTTGATTTTCAAAAAATCAAACATTTGCAGTAATTCTGTTCTCTTTATAAGAAAAAACTAAACTAGAGATGCCAAATTCATTTGTGACTTTTCAGCAATACCTATGGCAATTTTCAGTAAGATGGTTTTTTTTATTGCATGTCAGTAGTAAGGGTAGCAAAATGGAGGAATGCAAGTGGTAAATATACACCAATTTCTACAGCACATCAACAGGGGTGTGTTTGACCACAGAAAGTGAAAGACAAAACATCTGGTTTAACAGTGGATATGGATGAATTGATTACTTATTAGGGCTGCTAGTCAGATAGATGCTGAGCAAAGCTACTTTGAAAGAAAAAAAAAATGTAAGTAGAATATGTTATCATAGAATTTTTTTCATTTTTTAATATCATGTCATCTACAATTTGAATTATTAAAATTTAAAATTCTTTTTAATACACTTAAAATCCCTTCTAAATGATACTAACTCCACTATGATACTGCTCTTTTTGAATCACTCCGACTTGACTGCTTGCCCATTTTCCAAGCGAATAGTGATTGGACTACAATTACACTTTATAATATCGAATAAGAAGTGAATTTCTTTTTTTATTAAGAAAGTTTTCCTTAAACTGGGATTAATTTAGAAATAATAGAAGAGTTAATTCTACTGATAATTTACTAATAAATATATTAACATGCAATATGATTAAATTATTAAATAAAAAAAATTTTAAATGCATAATGCTGCACAGCATTTTAAAATGAAATCATAAGCTATAACATAAATAAATTTTGTAAAATTTGTAACAAAAAGCTAAACTTAAATTTTATTCTCTTTCCTCCTAAGACTAACAGTTTTTTTTTTATAACAAAAAGAAAAATACAATAGTAAAAAAGTTAATTTATACAACTATTTGCTCCTTTTAGTTCTTGCAAAGTAAACTTTTTTTGTAACAAGTTTCATTTGATGAAAGAATTTTCTTTTCTTTTTAAACAAAATCTTCTAATGTTTTAATACTTAAGTTTGGTTGGTTCTCTTTCTAATTAAATTATAAAAATTCTTGAGAATTCTGCACACTAATGCATCATTATAAATAATGCAAGCATTACAAAAAGAAGAAATTTAAACTTATTAGCACTACTCCAGTTTTATTTTTGAAATTTTCTTCATAAAGAATATATTGTTTCTGCAGTCTAAATAGTTTTAAGACTATCATCTTGATAACTAATTTTTTTCAACTTATTTTAGCACTTTTTTTTTTAGATCAGATTTTAATTTTAGCATTTTCTAAGAAAGGAATTTTTCAGGTGTATAGCAACAAGGTTTTGTATCAACATTTCTAACTTTATTAAAATACGTGGCAACATTATTTTCATTTAAATTGTTATTGCCTAAATACCTTCGTTTTCCTTCAATGAACTAAATTTCCAATCCTGTTTTCAAGGAATTTTTTGGAAAAACATTTAATCCACGTAGTCTAATTCTTGACTGTGATAGATGTAACTGATGCATAGATCCATATTAAAAAACTTCAGATTTGTTCTTAATGAGTTAGTGATCTGAATATGAATAAGTTTTTGATATTTAATGCCACCTGACTCATGGCGTAGTGGCAATATAAACAGCTAGAGTGCAGGAGAGTTGAGATTTGAATCTAGTGCTAAAAGTCTTCCTGGAAGGCAACACCCATTGGTGGACTGTTTGTGTTCTACATGAAGCCCATTAATGTTCCACTCTTCCCTTATTATTTGATAGGGGGCTACATAATCCTATGTACGGGAAAAAAGAAATGGAGAAAAAAGAAAACGATTTTTAATGCAACATCAGCATTATTTTTCATGAAATAAGAGGGTTTTTTTTTTTTATTTATTTCTGTGACGTTGAGAGAAGTAACAAACAAAAAGTCCAAAAGTATTTTATATTTAAATACAAAATAATACATTTTTCTTTAATTTTTTTTTTTTTTTTACGTAAAAACTATGGAAAATCCATAGCAGTTGGCATGTCCGAAAGCCATATCAAACATTCATTTTTGCTGATTTACAAATATACTATGAACTTTAATAGGCTACACAAACTGCCTAATCAGTTTAGTCTCTTACAAACTTTAACAAAGAAATACATTAACTTAAATTCTAGGAATCAAAAATTTTTCATTCTCTTTGCAAAATCTTTATAAAAAAATGTTTATTTTTTTAAATTACAAATGTACATTTTTAGAAAGCCATTTATTTTATTTTAACCAAATGCACAGCAAATATCTAATTAAAGACGAAAATTAATGTATCTTTCTTTGTCACAAGATTTCTAGACAGCATAAGCATGGTAGTAAGGAAAAAAACATAATAAAAGAGATCAGAAAAACATTTTAGCATTAGAAATAGTATTTAAATGAAAAATAAACCACATTCAAAAATATTCTTATTTGCTACAATTTGTTAAAATTAATTTAAGTTCAAAATTTTAGTCACTAAAATGTTAAGACCCTTTAATTGAGTAAAAGCCAATAATGTATTAGTCTTAAAATAATCAATTTTTTTTTTTTACATTCATTATATTACATACTTCAGAGTATTTCAGAAGTTGCTTTTCAGGATAGCAATCAATTACCTAAATAATAAGATAATTATGTCATTAACTATTGCAACTATCAAAATAATTTAATGAAAAATGGAAAAAAAAAATTTTTAACAAAAGAAGTAGAGTTGAAACAAAGAAAATGAATAAAACTATAATAGATTAAAGTCAATTGGTATTATATGTCTTATAGCATTACTAAGAGAAAAGATGCACGAGTTGAAAAAGAAGTGAAGTATTTCCTGAAGACAAATATTAAATCACCTTAAGTGTTAAAAAAAACTAACTAGACTTAATGAGAAAGGATTGTAGATAATTTGGCAAATATTAATATAGTAATCTCTTTTCCATCTGACATTCGATACTTAGCCCATTCTATATATAGTCAAGCATCAATCCAACTTTTGCTTGCATATACAGGGTGATTATAATTAAAGTCCCACTTTCAAAATGCTATACAAAAAGAACCACTCGTCAGAATGAGTTCACAATTGAACTGAAGATACTTGAAGAAGGGGGAAACAGTACGGCATCAAAATAAAAAAAAGTTCCACTGATTTTTCCCATCCATTTGGGTATGACCTTGCAGTGGTGGATGGGCTTTCCACTCACAGTGTCACAATTGTTGAATGACTTAGAAGTCATTTTTTTCCGTCAAAAAACCGAAACAATTGAGCACATGGAAGACTACTGTTGGTTTAATGCGCAACTCATGCCAAATACGTAGTCATTTCGATTCAAAATATCACTGGCATCCGAATTCACTTTCTTCATGCTGCTTACAGCGCCATCTATTAATACACTTTAGAACTTTTTTGATGCCGTACCGTTTCCCCTTTCTTCAAGTATCTTCAGTTCAAATTTGAACTCATTGTGACGAGTCGTTCTTTTTTATAGCATTTTGAAAGTGGGACTTTAATTATAATTACCCTGTAGATTCCAGCGTTTGTATCGTCGTTCTTCAGATATTTATATCGTTCGCACATGTTCAGAATGTGTGTACACACATTCAATAAATACATGTTTTAATCATTTAAATTTTTATCATGAATGCTTTAACTTTGATATCTACCTTAAAATTATATTGACACCCAATAAACTGGCACAATAATGGTGCCCAAAGTGCTGGATTAAAGAGAGGTTACTGTAATTACTTTCCAACTCCAAATTTTAAAAGATCACGCCTTTCACAATATTTTGCTTATGCTAGACTGATAATTTGAAAGTAACTAATTAAAAAAAAAAAGTCAAATTCAAATATTTTAATAATTTAGAGAAAGCTCTATTTATACACCGAATGAAAAAAAAAGTACACCTATTTCATTGATGATTCATGACATTTAAAAGTTGACTAACTTTACAGAGATATATTAAATATTGATTTTAATAGACATATTGAGTAACTACAACTCCTAACAATTTTATTACAGACTAATAATTTTAAAAAGAGCACCACTGTTCATGTGTTGAAGCTAAAGGGTTAGGGAGGGGGTGCACCAGATTTTCCCCTTGTTAAAGGAAATGCAAAAACGAAAAAATTTGTAAATCGCTGATAGATGTATCAAAAAGGGCAAACCATTTACAATTAAAATTTTCAAAAAAAATCGATTTTTATCAACTAGTGTATGAAGTTTATATAGAGACTTAAATAAAACAAATTTTTGTATTTGATTTAAATTATGACTCTTTAAAAACATTGACTCTCAAAAACAATTTTGATGATTAATTTGTAAGAGAAAAAGCAAAATTGTACAATACATTTTAGTAATTTTATTTTCTATAAATACAGCAAATGTATTTAATAAAAGGAGGGGGAGAGAATTAAGCTCATTTATAATTTCATACAATAAAAGGATAAAAAGTACAATGTGCATTACAAAAAACATTTTACAAAATTGTATTATTGTATGAAAAAAATTACTTATATAAAATTACTAACAGGGATGGGGAGTCGTCCAAAAAATTTTTAACGCATGAGTTGGGATTTTTTTACACTGATTCCAGATTCCCGACTCCTCTCTTTACCATAATTTTATGTGCTATGATATTTATTAATGAATTTATGAAATAAATTCAATGACTTTTATTGATCTTATATATTTATAAAAATTATCTTTTCATAAAATATTTTTTACAACTTTAAAAGCGTAGTATTTAACATTCACTTAAAAGGCATTTTTGTATTCTAAATTTTCTTTACAAAAATAAAATTACAAATAACAGTACTAAATGGAAAGGTGCCACAGTATTATGCAATAGCTTAGCTACTCTATTTGTAAGAAAAAAAAACTTATTTGTTCTTAATAATAGAATAGTTTCTACAAGATCTTCCGTCCTTGTGGATTCAAGATAGCTTATTGAAGCCTCACAGCTGAGAAAAATCTCTCAGCACTTACTTGATGTGCTGCTAAACAATCGTTGTCTTTGCTTAGGGTTGTATTATTAAAGGACAAAATTCAATTGCCTTCTTAACATTAAATTTTAACATAATGCTTACAATTTTGGAAAAGTAAAAATTATCTATAAAAAAATGGCGGTAGTTGGGTTTTTAAGCTGATTCCTTCAAAAATCTTGATTTTCGACTCCCCACCTCACATAATTAATTTCTAAAATGACACATTTGAAAAGACATGAAAAATAAAAGAATATATTAAAAGAAAGGTAGCATAAAATGAATATGGCATGCAAAAACAAGTGTAGGAAAATAAACTAAAAAGGTAAAGGTAAGAAAGATGGAGAAGTGGCAAACAATGAATAAGAAATAAAAATGGATCTCAAAATAAAAAGATACTAACACTTTCGGATCTAAGTTTATCTGCATGGCAGTAATTTTCAACTGAAAAGGAAATAAAGCAGATTCAGCTAAAAGGAACTAAAAATGATATATCTTCATGCTTTAAAAAAGAAAGTTTACCAAAATATTAAGATGCAACCAAATTTTTAATAAATTGTCATCTGTAAATGTATTTGGTAAATGATTGGTTTAAACCAAATTTTATTACATTCTAAACAAGTGGAATTTTAACTATCACAAAAGCCAAAAATTAATTTTAAACAATATTGCAAATAGCTAATTTCAGTTGTTTATTCTTAATATTATAACAGAGTAACCCATCTGAGGCTTGGTTGATACTCAATGCCACACATGAATGTGGTATATGAAAGAAAGATTTCATTTCTAATAAATTTAAGATTTCAAATTAACAATTTCAAAAATTAAAAGTTAATATTTTAAAATTTTAAAGTAATACAGCAGACATTTATAAAAATTTGGTTACACACTCAGTTATGAAAAAGAAAATATAAATGCAGTTTCTTTCTAAATGACCATTCTGATTAAAAACTAGCAAGAACAGAAACTTGTGACAAAAAAGAAATGAAAGCAAAGAAGTACTTTACCTATAGATTCAAATTTGAGCACTATCAAGCATGAAATCAAATACATTGCAAATATTTAATATACAACACATTTTTAGAGATATATAACACTTTGAATCAACTGCAGGTAAAGTACCACTTATAATATATGTATAGCCAAAATGTTAAAACTATGATCACTGTGAAAGTGCAGTACAATGGGCTTTATAATTTGATTTTTACCCAATTTCTTTAGATGAGCACATTATTGGAAATTCCAGTTCAACCTACAAACAAAACAGTTCACTCAAAAACTTGCACATGTACACATGTTAATCTTTTCTACACATATATATCACACTATGTTTAACATTCTAAAAATTATGGTGTACAAGTGCAAGATATTTTAAGCTTAATTTTCTTTATAATACCTTAATACATGAACTAGGGAAAACTTTAAAAAAAATATATGTATTATTACTACACATAAAAAATACACAAATAAACTAATATGTGATGTCTATATTAAACTATCAAACTAACTTAAAATATTAATAACTACTTTGCTATTTTTTTTATAAATAACAGATATTTGCATTAGAAGATTTTTTATTTCAAATTATGAATTAAAATATAATTTTTATAATTTACTATTTAAAAAAATAATTATGACAATCCAAATATTTCTAAGTATGCACAAAATAATCTAAAAAGATTGATATTTTTGAAAAAAGGAATAACAGAAAAACAAATTTAAATAAATGCAAAAAATTCATGTGGCTTACACTTTGCATTAAATTACAGAAAATCCAATTTAATAGGGATTGACATTAATTAGGATTATGAAAAATTGGATAAGTTTCCCATTACAAAAAAAAAAAGAATGCATCCAAAAATATATTGAAACCCAAGACAAAATTCGTCTTAATGGGGAGAAAAAAAATAGCATATAGAATTGTAAAGAAATGAAAATTTATTTCAAATAGAATCTCACTCGAATTATTCAATAGCAAGAAAAAGCAATATTGGTCTTCAAAAACAGAATATCATGCACAATGTCTATTTCGCTAGCTTCCCTCACAAGATAAGTAATAGATGCATCTGTTTCTGCCATTAAATTGATGTTTACACCATTCCATGCTATCCATGGTCAGATTATAAAGATATTTAATTTGTGCAAAAAGTAAAGTAAGGTATTTAATTTGTGCTCCCTGCAGCAAAGAGCAATCAATATCTAATGCTATTATATCTATTATATTATATCTAATGCTATTATATTTTTTAATGATTCAATCTTCAATTTCCTTTTTCTCAATATATAAAGCAGATATTTCTTCTCGAAATTCATTTTCCATTTCATTAAAATTTGGTAACTTCAATTACTTTTATATCACCTATCTCCTTCTATAAACATTGCTTCCCTTATTAGGAGTAGTGTATTTAATAAAAACATTATTAGATTTATTATAGTAATTTAGAATAAATTATAATTAAATTTCAATAATATAATAATTTAAATAGTATATGAATTTATTCCAAAAGTTATTTTTTCGAATTTCAATACATATATAAGTAAAACCATCAGTTGTTTCTTAGGTCATCCACCACAATGCATATATATATATATATATAAATATTTTAGATAACCAATAGAAAAATTACTCTAAATTTGAATAATTAAGATAATAAATGTAGTTTAAATACATAAATTATTTTCTTAACAATATAATATTAGATATGATGTAAATACAAAAGTAATGAATAATATTAAATACATCGAAAACTCTTAATTACCGTTGATATGCCTGGATGTCCATTTGAACGATCCCCATAGGGTAAAGCATCCTCCAGACATAAATCTGCATCTGAGTCTTCATCATCTCCTTTTACATTATCCTCCTGATAAATGAATATTTAAATTTATCAATCATACTAATATAGAATAAAAAATTTATATACTGATAAATTTTTCATAAATATGTAAATAAATGAATATTTTCAGTTAATAAATAGTTTGTATAATTATTTATTGTTTTATTTGTCTAATGATATAAAATACTTTTATTTTATAAAAAATAGGCTAAATAAAGCAAAAGACTAATCGAGTTTGCTATTGGCTAATGAAGTTAAAAGAAATAACCCGTATATCACCATTAGTAATATGGGAATTCTATCAAAGGTTCAAATCACTTAGCCATAAAAAGGTTGCCGTAGCCCTCCCTATAAAGACTGATAGGCAATTTTCACCAATTTCAAATAAATTTGCATTCTGTTAGCGGTAATGTGTGTTCTATAAGGAATTAATATGAGCATTTTTTACTGTTTAAATACATCATGTATAAGTTAAGAATTTTAATAAAAAAAATTTTTTGAAAATAAAACATGCCTAGATTTGAAGAAATCAAAGCCAAAAGTCTGTAACATTAAATATACAATTCTTCAAGAAAGCATAATTTTTTTTAAAAAATCTCAAATTTTCATGAAAACATCTTGGGCATTGATTTATTTTACTGTTGGTTTTTTTTTCCCTCAAAACTTATGACTATATTCATTTTAATGAAAAATATTTAAAAGCACATTGTGAAAATATTTAATTGCTAAGACTATTTTCACCAATTGCTATTAAAAAGATTTTTTTGCAATTTTTATCAATACAAAATGTTTTTTAACTTTATTTAAAATGCAAAAAGTTACTTAAATGCCATTTCCAATCTCCATTAAAAAAGTGTAACCACTGAAAATGACTGTATTAGGTACTAAATATTTACTATACATGTTATAAAATTGTAGGCATCTAGACTTAGTCAATCACTGTCTACAGTTCTTACAAATCTAGTAACAATGAGAGATTTCTTAGTAATTAATTAAATCAATAAGTTATGCTGCAATATGCATATTAAGAAAATATTCATTTTGTAAATATTCTTTAATATTTCATTATTTGCTGTCTCATGAATTTTCTTATGGAACAATGAATTTAAATAATTAGCGAAATGCTTTAATTAAAAAAATTTTTAAGCCTGCTTGATGATTATTAGTGTTCTTTATTTAGCCTTTCACTTGATTGGATAAGAAATGCTTATAACTGAATTTCATAGGTTTAGTTGATTACTCTTGTAAAAAATATAAAGTTCTATTTTAACAGAAATAAAACTGTAATGCATGAATACAATTAAATGTATGCTATAAATAAAATAATCAAATTGAAACAGTAAGTATACTCTCTTTCCTTACAAAAATAAATTCCATAAATACATTATTGGACAGGAAAAAAATATACATATATTAATGAGAAGAAAAAAAATATTATACATACAATTAATTTCCACTATGTAAGTAATAAATGGAAAACATAAAAACGAATAGACACATATAAAAGTGACCTTACATTTGAGAGTTGTTGTGTGCTTGTAAGTATTCTAGCTAGAGAATGGCAAAAGGATGGCAGAGTTTCTATCAAAGTGGGTCGGCTGTGAGTCAGAAGAGGCTTCATATAGCTAATTAAAAGTTAAGGAAAGCATCTGCAATAAGTCTTTTTGAAAGTTCTTTAAAAAAAAGTAATAGCTTCCAGAATGAATAAAAAAGGAAAAAAAATCATGATTATATATATTAAAATTTTAAAATAAGAATAATTAGATTATAAAAAGAAAGATTGAATGATAGAAAAATTACTGTAATTTCCTGCCTATAGTTTGCTGATTATAAGCTTAAAAACTTTAAGATGTGGTTAGTGCATAATTTAATAAAAGTCCTATTGACAACTTTTGTTGGCAAAAAGCATTTTCAGGTGATTTTACAGAATTTTGTTTTTATGGAACTTCTGATATTCACAGATTGTACACAGTAGTGTAGAATTCTTGTGCCAAATATTAAGCATAACTTATGTTACACAATACAAGATAGTTCTATTCTTAAAAATGGTGTTCTTTTTTAAAGTTTCAAATCTCTTTAAAATAAATAATTGTGAAAAAATTGTTAAATACACTTAATATAGTGGGTAATGAAAAAAGTTTTTGATTTTAAAATCTGCTACTAAAGTAAAAAATCAAAAATTCTATGTATTATATTAAAAATAAAGACAAAATGACGCATTTTTTATAACAAATTTTCACCAAATTTTGTATGAAAAAATTTGGTGAAATTGACTTGAGCTTTTAAAAATAAAAGGAAATTAGCCAAGAGAAACCTATAGAATAATTAAAAAAAAAAAATCAAAATTTTTATCCCAAACTAATATTAAAGAATAAAATGTTAGCATTTTTACATTATAAACATATAAAAAAAAGTTAATTTTTCAGAAATGGAAAAGGATACCGCAAATCGAAATTGTACCACTTTTTAACCAGCCATGCCTTCTCGTATGGCGTCTTCAATACTTGAGCAGCAGGAGGACTTCGTAAGTCTGTTGGTGTAGTCACTTGTGAAGTCTGCACAAATTTCGAACACATTAAAAAAAAGGGGGTTAGAATGAAGTATTAAAAAAGTTAACTTTGTAAATAGATGAATTAATCATTTTAAACAAAACTTATAATAGTAATAGTAACAATATAATTGGATTAATTCAAAAGAATATACGAGAATAAAATTCAAGTAAGGTATATATTAATGCCATAGAATAGAAATCAAAAATTCAATTACAATTTTAGCAGAAAAACAATTTAGACTCAGTCTAAGAACAAATCAGATTAATTTTTAAAAAATTCTATTTTAGTTTGATTAATAGATGTTAATTTAAAATTTTTGTAAAAATGACTACACTAAAAATAGTTTTATACCATTATACAACCCATATTTTATTTTCAGTGCTGCAGTAACCTCTCTTTAATCCAGCATTCAATAGTTTAGTACATCATAAAAAATCTGGCAATGATTGAGCCTTTGCATCTTTGCATTCATATTTGTTTCTTTGACTACATGGGTTCGAAATGTGCATAAACACATTAAACATGCACATGTTTTAATTGTTTAAATTTCTATTTAGAGTGCCTTAAAACTATATTGATGCTTAATAATCTAGCACAGCCCTAGTATTGGATTAAAATTTGGTTTCTGTGTTATAATAGGCTGTTAAACAAATTTATGAGAATAACTTTTTAAATCTTGTGTTCAAAAGTTTCATTTTATATATATATACATATATATATATTGGAACTTTTGAAATGAGATTTTTTTTAATGAATCTAATGCACAAAAAATAAATTAATTTTCTTAGCTGAAGAATAAGATAATTTTCTTTTTTACTTATTTCATCTAAATAATTAATGCATTTCCCTATAAAAAATGCTTAGCGTTAATAAATATAAAACTCTAGTTAATTTTTCATGGTGGTATCATTTTACCAGGTGAAGTGAGCTGAGATCAGATAAAAGTTACAAATAAAAGGAAACTTCAAAGAAAACACCAAAAAAGTTAAGAACATAAAAATTATATGAGAAAACTTTCAAAGAAAGAAATTTAATGAGAGACTTACAATAAATATTTCAGAAAGATATGTGCTGAATTGTTAATTAATAATATTTTTTAAGATTTAACTTTAAATTTTTTAATTAGTATTAACTTTTTTTTAATGAAAATATATCAAATTATTTTAATACATGTGTGTATATGTGTTTAATAGCAAGTAACTCATAAAATCACTTATATTAGATCATAAATATAAAACCAGTTTTTGTTCATGACAAAATAAATTTCTTTTATTAATTATTAGTGTAGCTGCAATAAATAAAATGCAAACATGCAGATTTCAAACAATTGCAATGCAAAAAGTACAATATATAATAAATTAAAAAGAAGAGAAGAGAATTATAATCAATTAAACGTGTACAGAAACAAACTGAAAAAAGAAAAGAAAAAAAAAAAAAAAAAAAAAAAAGAGCAGTTAGAAACTGAGAAATATTCCTTACCATGCCTGGATCAATTGTATTATAATTCTAAAAACATGCAAAAATATAAATAATTGAATTAATATATTAAAATTACACTAAAAGTAATGGTTTTGAAAAACAATTTAAAAAAACCCAATAAATTAATTAAAATATTTTTAAATAACACAATTTACAAAATTTAAATCTGAAAGAAAAGAAACATCATAAACAGATTAAGATGTATAATGCTATTAAAATCAAAAAGTTATAAGAAGAAATTTATACAAAAATGTATTCATTGAAATTACGAAGTTTAAACTACTGTGTCTCACAAAAGTTTTTGCATTACAATACCATGCATACAAATTATTAAATAAAAAAGTTATTAACCAAAATTTTGAACATTTTTTTATTGAAATAATTTTGCTTGACCATATTTTATATTTTATTTACATTTTTTTAAAAATGATTTAGAATAAATTCATCTCAGATACATACGAGTATATTAATCATGTAC
The DNA here is from genome assembly GCA_021605075.1 of Caerostris darwini. Classification (NCBI taxonomy): domain Eukaryota; kingdom Metazoa; phylum Arthropoda; class Arachnida; order Araneae; family Araneidae; genus Caerostris; species Caerostris darwini. The sequence continues at coordinate 204,205 of BPLQ01015712.1, forward strand.
TAAAATAATGTTCAATAGGACACTATCAAATTATTTGAACTTACCTACTCCAGAGAATAATATGCATCTTCACACCATAAGTGCTACATAATACGAATGAAAAATTATTTTTTAAATTTCTCCAAATCATCATGCAACCATTAACTCCAAAGTTATTATATTTACTTTCATTAGTAAATATAATAACGTAAAATGCTTTTTTTTTTTCTGGTCGATGAAATTTGATTCTTCACATTAATGAAGAATTTTTTCTTGCCACTTTACTAGGTCTTTAAGTCTTTTACCTTGGATATTAGGCATTTATTTTTTGAATAAAGAATCACTTCAATCCACAAAGCTTTGTTAGCTAGCCAGATATTGATAAATTGGTTATTCTATGATACGATAGAAAAAGCCTTTAAGTTACTTTAGTCATTTAAAATTGATTTTTTGATATGATAACTAGGGATTGCAATACCAGTATACCGAATACCGGTATTTTGAGCTATTTGTACAATTTTATAATACCGGTATTCACAAGTTTAAATACCGGTTTTTTGGCATTTATCAGAAATTTAGAATTCTTATCTGAAAATTAGAATATTGCAATCTGTGAAAACAAAGTTGTAGTTGTGAAGAAAGTGTGTAATATTTTGATATTTTTTAATTTGGTGAGTTTGTTATTCACATTGTATTTGCATATGATACTTTAGAGTTCAAAATATTTTTCACATTTATTATATATATATATAATCATAAAGAATACCCCATAATAATGAATAAGAAGAACTTTAAAGAATTGTCTCTTGAACAAAAATTAGAATTGGCGATAACAAAATAAATTTCAAAAAACCAAAATACAATACAGAAATCAAATCTAAAACAATCAGATGAAAAATAGATTTATTTGAAGATGAGGGATTTAGAGGTAAATACTTGGAAAAAGTATATCATGCATTGCTAACAGTACCACCAACTAGAGCAGATGCTGAAGGAGCGTTTTCGATAGTTGGTAATTTTTGCACAAAATTACGTTCCAGGCTTAATGATAGAACAATTGATGTATTTTTTTTGTTTTTAAGATCACATTTCAAAAATTTGTCATAGCACCACAGACTGAATAGTGATATTTACACTTTTTTGTGATTTAAATAAATAAGATGTTGCTTTACTTTGTGATTCTTTATATACTGTTATAATTTATTAAAAAAATTTTGTGATATTTGCATTCTCTAATAAAATTGTCAAATAAAACAAAAAATCACCTCCGTTTTCTAAAATTTCTACTACTGGTATTAAAACCGGTATCCCGGTATTAAGATCTAAAAAATACTGAATACTGGTATTAAACTTTTGGTCCGATATTGCAATCCCTAATGATAACCTATTTTAAGTGCAAATTAATAATTTGCAAACTTTTAGTGATGCATACTTGCATGATCTAGTCAGAGAGATATTCTAATAAATTCAATATTAGTTGAACAAATAAATTGTTGAATGTGTTCAATATTTTCATCAGTTGTGAAGGTGGAAGAAAGATTACTACTATTACAACATCGCATCACAATGCCTAGAACTAATATGCCCCTTTACAAATTTTGAGAATGATAGGAGTGAAATTGTGCCAGCGCCATTTTGGAATAACCTAAATGCTCACTACAGCAGACATCATTTCCGATTTTACTCAGAAATGCTAATAACAATAGTTGCCTTTTTTTATTGCCTGATTTCCTTACATTTTAATCAATGATTAAAAGGTTTAATGTGTTTTTCACAATACACAAAATTTGATGCTCGATCAACTGCTAATCTATTACAGTCATTTCAAATTCCAATAGCGAAAAAAACTTGCTGTATAACGTGTTTATTTCTTACAAATGCAGACTAATAAATCCTGTTTTGATCACCTCTCAAGTTGCTTCCAACTTGACAAAGAATTTTCTATATTTTCTGATGAAATTTTCATGTTAACTAAGAACTTTTTGACTCTAATAAACAAATACTTGTACAATAATAATTACAATAAATAAAAATATATAATAAATTGATAAGCATAGGCCCATTTTTGAAAGAAAGACTAAAATAAACATGTAATAATAAATAAGACAGAAAATAGAAAAAATATCAAGAATAGAAAGGAGGAGAGATATAGGCTTTTTACTGTAATAGTTTTTTAAAAATATTTACCGTTCTAAGGCTTCCAAATTGGAGCATTTCATGATCTTCTTCAACTCCAACTCTAACAAACAGAAAATTGTTAATGTTATAACAATGTATAAAGCTAAAGAATCAGATATAAATCAAAAGAATTTTCTTTTGACAAAATTTAAATCTGACATTAAATATCAGATTATGAATAAAATAAATTTTACTTAATTTTCAAATAAATTTTATTTAATACTTTTTAAAAACAAAAGTGATTTATAATTGTACACAATGAGTTATTATTGTATATATGTATAAATTATGTTGTTGTTGTTGTTTCTTATCCCACTTGGCTGGCCAAGCCCACGAGCCCATATGGACTCATGATTGAAGGGGAAGGAAGCAGCTTCTGTTGTGATGGAGCACCCGTAGGTAGAAGCCTGACTTTTGCTCCGTGACGCTCTTACAGTCATAGAAGACCGGGACCTACGGCTTAAAGTGGATTCCGAACAACTAAAAACATCCATGGCAACGCCGGGATTCGAACCCGAAACCTGTGGCACCGAGCGCCAGAGCTCTAGACACTCGGCCATTCAGGTCCCAAATTTGCCAACAGCACGCAGTGTTCCCAGGTGGTCACCCACCCAAGTACTGACAGCGCCCAATAATGCTTAACTTCGGTGATCTAACGAGAACCGGTATAAATTATAATTTAAATAATTAAAAAAATAAAATATTTAAAAATTATATATAACTTTTTTTTTTTTTTTTTTTTTTTTTTTGCATGCAAGCTAATTTAACATATAAGATTTTTTTCCATCAAGTCAAACTGCTATAAAATTTTAGATATATATATTGTGTTTTTTCACTATTTTAATCTTTAAAAAAGAATTACTTATTTTAGAGACAGTTAATTGATTAATTGAAATTTTAATTTTTTAATATTTAAATTTCTAATAAACATAAATAATATAAATACAATGCTTAATCTTAGTATTAATATTTTTATTTTAAAGCATTGTAAGAATAGAATTGATTAAGAATTACTTAAAATATCAGATAAAAATGCTATGAAAATAAATATAATAAATATTACTATTTTAAAAATTACAAACAAAAGTTTTATGCATTATATAAAAAATAATTTTTTATGATTTATATTATTAAAAAGAAGTAGTTTAGTAACAAAATATATTTAATATTATATTAAAAAATCTATTTGGGAAAGACTTTTAAAATTATTAAAATAAAATCTAGGCACAGTTTTATAAATTGTGTAAAACATACGGAATGCCAAGCCAAGCAAGCAGCTGTGTAGAAAGACCTCCACAGACAATGACAGTCACAATAGCTATGATTGATGTGGTGGTCAACATAAGATGTCTTTGATCTGAGAGTGTGTTGCGAATTGCTAAAGCAAATGCCATAGCTCCTCGCAAGCCTAAATTAAAAAAAAAATAATAATAATTTTATACTGGTATTTGTTTCTATATATATGTTTATGCAACACATAAACCAAAAATTATTTAAATAAACACACAAAACATTTTTTTCTAGTGAATCAAAAGCACTGACGAAACTTTAAAAAAAAAATTTAGATGAAATTATATAGAATATTAGATGATTTATTTAGATAAAATTATCATTAGATAATGTATCTTAATAATGAACAGCTAGAAACCAAAGTATATTTTTGTAAATGTGTGTCATAACAACAATTTATGAAATGATAATTATAAACAAAATATCTTTGCAAATATGATGTGCATGTTTTAACTTCCTATAAGATAAAGCAAAATAGGACAAATGATCTAATTTTAATCATTTGAAAAGAGGCATTTTAGGAGTCACAAACATAAAATTGACTGTTCTTTTCAAAAGTTCATTTAAAAAATTCACAACAATCCCCAAACTTTGTTTTAAAAAAAGTGTGACCCAAAAACTGATTGACATTATTTAGACAAACTACATATCAGAAAGCCTACACTATGGTACAACTGATATAAGCCTTTAATGAAAGCTGGTCCCAATTGGTCTTGGCTTAATAAAGCACAAAGAATTACACATGAATGTCAGAACTTGTTTACAATAGTGTAACTGGACATCTGAGACATGGTAAAGGCAATTTAGTAAAATTTTCGTGAACCTCTTTTGTCATGTTGGTACAATTAAAAGAATGTGATTATCCTTATACAGAGGATGCTCCTCTGATATTTCTGAAAAATAAACAATGATTCTTTTAATTATTAAAGTTAGAAGTTTTATAAAATACTTGAATATTCCAGATCAATTCCTTCTAGCAATGTTATATTATTCCTCTAGAATTGATTATCTATCCAGAACAAATAGTACATCACCTGAGAGTGATACATGAAACATTAATTTGTTTTCTAACATCACGCCTAATCACTACAAAGTCTTGATCTTGGCTCCATAGAGAACAATTGAGATATGTTATAAAAGTGCATATTCAAGCAATCTCTCCTGATACCCATTTTACAAGCTTTTAATGTCTATGTACCAAATGAATTATATTCTCTGGACTAAAATTCACTTAAAAATCTTGTACAATCATCTACATATAAATGTATACATGCAATATGTTATAAAGGAAGCCCAGTAAAATATTGAACAACAATTTCTTTCTTGAACCAAAACAAGTAGAAATATAATTTTTTAAAAATAATAATCTTTAGAAATAGTTTTCTAAAATATAGCATCAATAAATTGCAGCTACGTTACAAGTTGATAACTCACCTGAGAAAAACAGAACATGTTGAAAACTTAAGGGAATTTTGTTGTGGCGGCCTAAATTCAGAAGTAACGAGAGAGGATAAATATTTAAAGCTCTACCTACTGCAATTGCAATCTAAATTTAGTTAAGAATTAAACACAGATAAATAACAATTTAAAATTAGCACATTGAAATATTTTACTGTAGAAATTCAATTCAAAATCATATTTTGATAAATGCCAGAACTTATATTTTCTATTAAGCTTAGTAATTAATTATTTGCTAAAATTTAAAACTATATTTATTAACATAACTTGTTAGAAAATGTAGAGATAAAATTGTTTGAAATAAATTCCTTTTTCAAAATATTTTATTATATTTTAACAAGGCAATGATACAAAATTTTAAAAAATAGATAGTTTTATTTCATCATATACTTATTAAAATTATGTTTACTTGAAATTATAAATGTTAAATACTTATTTTTTACAATAACTATTTTGCAATTATTCCTGTACACAAAATTAAACAGAAAAAAAAATTATATAATTAAACTTATATACATTTATAAATAATTTAAATTTTAACGATATAAGATTTGAATTGACACTTTTTTAAATAAAAAATTATACACATTTATTAAAAATTTTTGTATACATATTTGTATATTATCAGCCAGTTTCTACTGGTTTAAAAAAGTGCGTGATACTGCTCTGTATCAAGTAGTAGCCTCAGATGCATTTGGGGGGAGGCATTTAATAAAAGTAATGGGGTGGTGAAGAGCATAAAAAAGAAAGGAAAGATAAGAATAAATTTTCTTTCTTCTTTGCATCATGAAAAGTAGGTTTAGTGTAGATACAAATTTGTCAAAAATAACTGGAAATAACAATTTGTGGCAATTTAAATTAGAAATAAAAATAAGGCAGAACCTGAGCTCATTTAAAAGGATTAATTCATTAATAGCAATGCATCAGGAAATTAAAGGTGTTTCTGAATATCTTCAAAAAGAAGTCAGAGAAAGCAAATAACTCCTTTGATCTCTCTCCAATCAATTACAAACAATCTCCACCCTTCAGAAAACAGCACCTACCTACCATGTTACCACTCCTTTGGTACTGACTTCAAGTCATCAGTAAGAACTTATAAGTGCGTAAGTGCTAATGCATATGCAAATGGCTCATTAATTCCAATGTATTTAACTTTAACTACTTGGATCCCCCTCCCTTTTTCTGATAGTCAAATGATTGACCTAATTGATTAATAATTATAATTTTTTTTCAAATTCTTAGAATGTAATAATTCAAATATTTATCCATATTTTTAACGAGGTTTTAGGATCCAAAATCGACATTGCCATTTGCTAATTTGTACACAGTTCATCCTTCTCATTACAGTAATTTTTAATATAATTTGTAAATTGTATTTTCATATTGTTCTGTATTATCTTCATTTTCTGTATGTAAGAATTCTATTAAGGTTAATTTTAATAAATTTTACACATTCAAGCTTAAAGGTACCTTTTACAACATTTTAATATTTCAAGACATAAGATACTTAAAAAAAAAAAAAAATTACTATATCTTTCTCTTTGTTCACTTTACGAAGGTGATTTTTAGAAGCTGCGTAATTTTTTAAAGAAAAAAAAATGAATAGATTTAAGAACCACTGATTCAGATTAACTTTTGTTTTTAAATTTCAACATAAATACATACAATTGTCCAATAGTATAAAATTGCCCAATGTACAGAATTTGTTCCTCTTTCATGATAGAAATTATATATATTTGAATTATTCAGTTGTGATTGATATGCTTTAGTTATTTTTATCACTAAATAGAATCAGTAAAACAAATTAACATAAATGAGAATTTTCAATAATTTATTCCATACACTAATATAATAATTTCTTCTAAAATGCAGGAACTTAAAAAATAGATATTTTTAAAAGATATTTTGAATTTTCTATGGCATTAAAAATAAAAATTTCAATTTTATTTAATTAAAAAAGATTTTAACTAACATAATTTTAAATAAAGGATACAAAAGCTGTCACTATAAACCCAACATGCCAATAATGCTTTTGGTAAGTGAACATAGAAACTCCAATGTAGCAAAATATGAAATTTTCTGCTACAAAACTCAGCAATTCAAACAGCTAAAATTAAATAATTATATTAAAAAATAAAAATTAATAGAAGAGGAAAAACACCCTAACTCTTTAATAATAATAAAAAAATCCTTGTAGAGAAATACATACACAATTGTATAAGGTTAAAAAAAAAAAAAGGAAAGCATTATCTAAATTTTTTTACACAATAAATCAAGTATCTTTCCAAAGATTTACAAAATAAAAAGATAACTGTCTAAATATTTTATAAAAATAAGAATTGTAAAAAACATTAATGCAATTACAATGATTTTTTAATGCTATGATGAGATATAATAGTTTCTGACCTGTTTTGTTCTTGCTCTAGATTCAACTGTTAAATTATTGTATGTATAATGAGCTTGACATATGCCACAAAACAAAACAGCAACAATACCTAATTAAGGCAAAAAAAAAAAAAAAAAAAAAGTAAAATAATTCATAAAAACAATGAAAGGAAAATTTATTTTAAAAATAGCATATGCATTTAATTTATACTTATCAAACTCTATTTAGTAAAAATAGAAACACTTTACATGTGCTGGATGCACATAGGCTAAAAACTGAAAAAATAACCAATCGGAAACATATTTTTTCTATCCAATTGTCTGCCACACTACAATATGTAATCAACTTTATTCAATTTTGTTGCAAGACTATGGTGGAATGTCAGAAATATTCTTTTTTAACCAATAGGAAACCTAAACTCGTAACTTTCAGTATGAATCGAGCAAGCTGAAAAGTTACTTATGGCCTAATCTCAAGTTTTAAGTATTTGGTATGAATTCCTCTAAAGAATTATTTATTTTGTTATTAATTTATTCAAAATAAACATCAAGAAACTATAAAATCATTTGTATTGTAATTTTCTCCTTTAATCTATATATATTGCTATGACTTATTATTTACGATTATAAGAAGTGGGGCCTGATGGCCGAGTGACTAGCGATCTGGGGCTCAGTACCACAGGATTCTGATTCGAGTCTCAGCAGTACCATGGATGTTTGTAATGGTTCAGAACTGTAGATCTTGGTCTAATAGGATCATAGAGCATTGTGGGGATAGTGTTACTCTCGTCCATAGCACATCTTCAAGCTACACATGCCCCCTGGCTAGTGCTAAATGAGTAACAGCATTCTTCGGGGCAGCCCACTTTGGGCTGCTCACTGGGACATGGTTAATACAACCCAGTCTTAGATGCAATTTAAAAAAAAAAAAAAAAAACATTTTAAGAAATATTAATAAATAATGAAAACTGTAATGAGCTGTAAACATATTTTATATTTAAAAGGGATTTTTATTTTAAATTAAAAGAAATTTTTTATGAGATTTGGCAACTTATTTGAAGTAAACTGATGTTGATCACTATATAAAATCATATAGATGCATACAAATATTAGGTAACATGAAATTTTTATAAATATATACAATAACAGTAAATTACACAAAGTATTAAATATATAAGTAAGAATAAGAAATATGTAAATAAAGGGGCAAGTACTCTTAATATTTTAATTAAAATATAATCAAAATAATAAAAAACATATATTATAAAATATTCTTCAGTACCTGTAAGATCTGCAGCTTCTGCCATTAAGAAAGTGCTATATGACATGAGCACAAACAGACTAGACTCGAGGAGAGGAAAGTCACACAATCGTGTAAACTTTGTCAAGTGGAATGAAGTTAAGAAAGTTACACAGATATGTGCCACACAATTATAAAATTATATTTAATGTAATAAAGAAGACAACTATTTAAGGGAAAATATAAATATAAATTTTCAAATATAAAAACTGCTTATAAGCAAATGAATTTCTTTAAAAAATATAATAATCTAGCACCAATTTATAATTTTCTTTTCTTTTTACAAATTAGGAACAGTACAATGGCAGTTTTAACGTTTAGCAAAAAGTTTTTTATAAAAGGTTTTAGCTAAACATTAAAATTTTTCATATACAATAACCTCTCTTTTTTAATTCGACATTTGATATTCTAGGGACGTGCTTTTGTGTGTGTGTGTTTATTATTTTTTTTTTAATGTTTGGATTTGGACATTTGATGACCTTGACTGCCAAATGGCATCACAATGCTGCTCGAATTTTCACTCAGTATTTATCATAACTGTCAATTTTGATATAGTATAGTATTTCTTATTTTTACAAATTTTAATCATTTAATTTTTATCTAGAATGATTTATTTTTGATATCCCTCTTAACATTATATTAACATTTGCTAATCAGGCTCGGTTGTGGTCCTGAACATGCAGGATTAAAAAGTGCCTACTGTATCATGAATAGATGCTTTGGTTCACAGTAGATTCATGAATTGATTTCAGAATTAAATTATATACTTTAATAAGTTCTGTTGAAAATTAAAAAATAACTGAAAATCACTCTTCCCTTTAATTAAAAGTGTAAAAAAATATTTTTCATTACATATGTTTATTTACATCCCATACAATGCCAAAAGCGTTGTGTTTTGAAAATTCAAAGCATAGCTTATACATTAAATTGGAAAATATACATACATAAACAATATCGCATAATAAAGAAATAATTATATATATTTACTGCAAACTAGCATTTAAATATTCAGCAAAATTAAGAAACAGAAAGAAAATAATAAAAGGATATGGCAGCTGTCAAACAACCAGTACCCGATCCGATCAAAAAGGAGCACACAAAGATGTAAACAAAATTTCCTAATGACTTAACAGCAGCTGTTGATTGAAATCCATCTTCTCCTTTACCATACATCTCAGCATAATTACTGATGGATCTAAACAGATAAAAAGCACTTGCATTATAAGTAACAAAAAAATTTTATATTAATTATTAAAATCTACATTGAGGTTACCAAAATATTTGATTTTCATTTCAAATCTAAAAACTTTAACATAATAGCTGGATTAAGAAATATACAATACTTGGGGGAAAAAAAGGGGGGGGTAAAAATTCAGAAGAAAATTGAACTGCTTTGGCTGTAAAACAAATGATCAAATTAAAACTACAAAATAGATAATTAAATCAAGGAGAAAACATTTTTTTTTTTTTTCAAATTGGCTTTTATTCTGAAATTTATATGAATTTTTAATAAAAAAAGAATTCTGTAATCAGATAAGGTTTTTCAATTAAAAAAATTATTTGTTCCCATTTCTTCTAAACAGCAGATATAAAACTTGTTTTTTTTTTCCTATGTTTAATGTAAGCATTTTACAAAATATAAGGTCTTTGATTGAAATTTCATGAGGTAATTATTAAAAGTTGATTGTTTAAATATGAATATACAGAATAATCATTATTAAATAGTTACTAATAATTATTATGAAGTTATTGCAATTTAAATTTGATTTTTACAATAACTCATATTATATATAAATATATTACTATATCAGATGTTTTATAATAAATTTTAAATGGTTAACAATAAAACAAAGAAACCATTCATAAAAACACTTTTCAGATTTCCAGCAAAATATAAAAACATGCTAATTGAATTGAACAATTTAATTGAACTGAACAATTTTAATACATTACATATAATCAATTAAAATAAAACATCTGTCAAAGATAAAAAATAAATTCAATCTTGTAATAAAATTTTATATTTAAAAATTATTAAAATATTTTTGATATAAAAGAAAAACTTACCCAGCCAAAACTATGGCAATAGCATCATTCAAAATACTCTCGCCAAACACCAATGCATATAGGTTTACATCAACATGAAGATCATGAAAAATAGCCAACACAGTAACTAAAAAAAAAAAAAAACATTGTTAGAAGTAATGTAAAACCTACTCATACCTCAAATAAAATAGTAATATTTCAATTATAAATTTATTATTCAGCAACCATACAAGAACATAATAAGCAATATGGTTGTTAAAAATAAAAATGCATTATGTAGTTTTATAAAACAACCCAATTTTCCCTTTTTTTTAAGCTTTCAAGAGGGTAAGGAGACTAAAAGAAAAAATTAACATATGAAAAGAAATGTAAGGAAAATTTAAAAGTATCTAACAAGTAAGTATAACAAGAAGGTAATTGTGTACCAGGTTTTGAAATTTAAAAAGTTAATTTACAACAATAAATATAGTTATAGAAAGGAGTAAAATAATGAAAATTAATCATTAAATCGCTCCTTTCTATATAAAAAAAGAAATTGTTCTATTTTAAAAAAAAACTGAAGTTGATTTTTTTATTTTATTTTTTCTGCATTGACATAATGAGTATATATTAGCAGAACTGGATTTGAATGAGAAGAAATAATATCTAAATTAATGCAACTATTAAAATAAAAAAATAACCAGGAGATGGAACATCTACATTAAATTTTAAAAGACAAAAAAAAGCAGATTATAAAAATTGGCCTTAATATTCCTAGATGTAAATATCACAAATATAAATTGTAGGATTATATAATCAGTATTTTATAATGTATTATAAAAACATAATTTAAAATTCATACTACATTACTTTTTCTTGTATTTGATCATTCTGTTTTATGATTTTTTTTTTATATTAAAAAAGCAAAAAAAATAAATAAAACATTTATTTATCAAATTAAATAAATGAATACAAAAATTATATTTTTTGAAAACCTTTAGAAACAAATTAAAGCTATAAAACATAATTTTTCTGACTAAAAAATAACTCTGAATTAAAAACTTTGAATATATATATATATATAATAACTTCAGTAACCTTATGACAAAACTAAGACTACTTTTCTATAAAAGAAAACTTATTATTTTTAACATTTTATATTATATTATATTAAAAAATTTATTATTTTCACATTCTAATTCACCTGCATTATTTTTACATTAAAAAAAATTCACTTAATTTTTTATATTAATTACAAATACAACATGTGTAAATAATTAATGAATAACGAATATCAACAAATCTGTTTATTTTATACTACTTTAACTTAAAAATAGAAGTACAGTTTAAATATTAAATTTCACAACTATTTTAAATTCTATAAATTCTCCCTTAAATTTAATAAACTTAATTGATAGAAAATTCAGTATTATCTTCTATGATGGAAGATAGAAATGGCATTAGCAAGATTGAAAATGGCATTAGCAAAATTTGGGTGTGGGATATGTTGCCAGTGTTAAAATGAGGACAAAAACTATACTGTCAAAACAATTTACCTTTTTTGGAGATTCTAATTCATCACTATTAAACTAATAATACATCATTTTTATATTCAAAGATGAAACTAATTGTTTATTATTGTCATATTTTTTCGAAGAACATGTTGAAAATAAAGCATTTTTAAGTATTTATTAAAAACTCTTTAAAGATTATTTCATTTTAAAAAACCAAGGGAAATAGACACAAGTTTCTAATGTTACTGAATGCAAAAGGCAAGAAATATATTATTGAATGGTGTAAGAATGTGAATTTTCAGACTAATTATCCATGTTATACATTGAACATCATCCTAATATTACTGAAAAGCAAATGCAGACAATGATGTTTTATGATAAGCAAAACAATGTCAGAAAAAAAGAGCAACAATTTGTATCATAAAACCTAGTGCAGACCAAACATAAACAAGGCTGCCCAGATAGTGCTGACTGAAAAATAAGGAAATTCTATCCCTCTACATCACCTCAACTTACAAAAAATCAAAGAAGACGATGATGCCCTTCCCCTTCCCACTCACCGAAGCTGGTCAGATGTGAAGGTAACTAGATTTAAAAAATAATAAATGGCATCTCTGAAGGCAGAATCTTTTATAATTTTTAAAATTTCAAATTTTAAAGCAAGGTATATATATATAGATTATGTTCTTCAGAGAAGTGGAGTTAGTTTTGGAACCTCATCTAATTAACTGGAGCAAATTAAGTAGGAGATGCAAACTACCTGATGCCAACCATTGGAGTTGACAGAGAATAGAATGAAAAACTGATTGCCCTCTTCTTGCTACTGTCATTTTAAAAAGCACCAAGATTACTATTAAGACAATACTAAATCCATAAAATTCTTACTCTGGTTTAATTCAATAGCATCTAATAAATGATAATAAAGAAATATTTAATACCTTAAACCAAGGTGGTTTAATGCAATAGCATCTAATAAAGGATAATAAAGAAGTATTTAATACTTAAACCAAGGTGGTTTAATTCAATAGCATCTAATAAATTATAATAAAGAAATATTTAATACTTAAACCAAGGAAAAGAAACATTTTATTAGCAATTATTAAAAAATCACCACGAACATTTTAGTTTATCGTTAAACCACGGACACTTTTGTTCGTTTTTTATTTATCGTATAGTTTAACAAATTAAAAAAAAGTTAGCAAGTTACAATAAAATTTTGATGAATAATTAGATTTGTAATTAAATAATCATATACTTAAAATTAATCATTTTAATAAAAATCTCGAAATATTTTTTTTTTTCTTGTTTGGCATTGAACTTGAGACAATTATTTTATTAAACAAAGTAAACATGTATTAATAAAAAAATGTAGACAAAGCACAAAATAATTTTAAAACTAACATAGAAAGGTAGCAAAGTTATAGAAGTAAGTTGGATTACCTCACATGCAACAAACATCCTGTAAGAAAAAAAAATTACAAGCAATAAAAGAACATGCTCAGAAATAGAAAGAAAAAAAATAAGAAGATGAAGAAATTAAAGATAAAGAAAGAAAAGACTAAAACAAAAAAGAAAAGAAAAAGACTTAAGACTAATGCAAATTGAACTTAAGTACACAGAGAAGAACTTGACGATTATTTATACAGAGCAAAAGAATGAAAGAAAAAAAAAATCAACAATATGCAATTTAAATAATCAAGAGCAGAATTAACAAAAACTAAGCAGACAACATTTCTCTTCATGTAAAAAACATTTAGCTAAATTCTTTTTGAATTTTATTATTATTACTTATAATAAATTTCATTATTAGTTATTATAAATTCTTATATATCATAGGTATAACTTCTACGCTTCAAAAATCTGTAGTCACACGCAAATTATAATAAATATGTAATTTTAAAAAGAAGAATGGAATAATAGGAATAAATGTTACTTTGGAAAATTCAGAAAACTTTTTTTTTCTATGTGAATTATTAAGTAACAAATTTTTTTAAAATCTTCATTATGAAAAAAATGATAACTATTGTCAGACCACAGATCACAAAAAACGGTGAAAACCCAGTTTAATGAACAAAACTACTATTTTTTTAGGATCTAATCAGACAAATGTGGCACAAAGCTGCTTTAAAACAAAAAAAAATTATAATAGTTTGCAAGGAATTTTTCTTTTAATATGTCATCTAAAATTTTATTTAAAATTAAAATACTTTTTATTGCAATTAAAATTCCACTTAAATGACATTTCCTTTTCTTTTTGAATATGTTCAACTTGGCCATGTACTAATTTTCCATATGATCTGTGGTCAGACTACACTTATGTTTAAAAAGAGAATGCAGCTGCATATTAAAACAGAGGTATTCATTATATGATTTTAACACGTAACAATTGACAAATACTATATTAAAGAAAAAAAAAATTATCCTTAATCGTTTGAAATCAGAAGAATTTGTTTTTCTGAATGGAAAATCAGAAGCTTTCCTGGTTTATTAGAAGAATTGATGTGTATGTTTGTATATATATATAAATAAATGGGAAGTTAAATAAGATAACTAAATCCATCCTAACCTGGATCAGTAGCTGAAATCATGGCACCAAAATATAAACAATCATTAAAAGTGAATTCTAAACTTGGCATGAGTTGTAGAAATGCAAACATTACACCACTAGAAAATGGAAGAAGGAAAAAAAAAACAATTAATTACATTTTCACATCATTCAAATCATTTATAAAAAAAATTAAAAAATCGGAGATATCATAAAATAATCCCTACTGATTGATTTTAATAGCTCATAATAAACTTATGAAATAAATAGAGTTATCTAACCATATTTTGAAAAAAATAATAAATGAAACTTCAATCAACAAAAATAATAATAATAATAATAATAATAATAAATAAATTCATTCTAAAAATTTAATTTTTTAATTTCCATAAAAAGAATTAATTACATTTCTTACATAGTGCAATTTAAATGTGACATATGACTTCATTTACTTTCCCTATAACATTTTGACTTGAGATTTTCCATGAAAATCTTGTATAAAGTATTAAAAAAAAAAAAAAAAAAAATCTTAATCGTCTGCCTTTTATTTGATTTAGAAATGAGAAAGCCAACACTGAAAATGATAACTTACCCAACCATAAAACAAGAAATAGTTGTTCCAAGGAAAGCATAGGTAAATATAGTACCAAGATTTCTGAAGAAGAATTTCTGAAAAATCAAAGCATATATGATCAAATAAACAATTAAAAATAAATTATCTTTTACTTGTGTTTTGATAAAGCATAATTAATAGCAACTTAACATCCAATACTTTGAACAACTAAAATATGAATATTATCTCATATAATATGAATGAAACTAAAGCAAAAGGCATTACATTTAGTATTTACAAAAATTAAAATTTTTAAGAAAATTACTATTTTATATATAAATTTTTATAAAGTTCTTATGGTTCAGACATACTTCAAATATGATACTTACACGTTTTAAGCTGTATCCAGCATTGAAAATTATAGGTGGCAATATGATGTTGAAAAAAATTTCTGGGTCAAATGTTGCCTTTAAAAAAGAATGAATAAATTAGAATCTATATAAAACAATTCAGTTATTAACATTAGTTATTGAAACTATTAAGTAAATTGACTTAATGATTTAGATTTGAAATTAATGGTCTTCAATTCTTGTGTACTAATCCAAACTACATTAGTCAAAGCAGCATATGTATCAGTATTATATGACATTGGGAGGAAGAATCATGTTGCTAATCAATGATGAAGAAAATGAATGATTTAAACTAAAAATTTTAATTTTATTCATCAAAGCAGCAGTATAGTTTTCATATTAAAGAAATCTTATAATATACATAAAATTTTTCTTATAAGAATATAAAACTAGTTTTTATTAATAATAAAGTGTCAAAAGTATAAAAAGTTTACTGATAAAATCACTGTTGAGCATCAACTTGCATATTGCAAACAATCTATTAAAAACAAATTTGATAGATTAAAAAAGTAACAGCAAATATCTAGATAACTAGAAATCTATTTAAAAATAACTAGTTATGAAAATTATTTAATTATTATGCAGAATAACAAGATATTAGCTTTGAAAATATTTTCTGGAGCTCATAGAAGCCAAATACTGATTCCAATAAGAATTAGAAAAGAAAAAAATACAGAATCCAACTATAGCAAAACAAATACTGAAAAGTAATTTAATATTATCTTCCTGATTTTTGATAATTTAAAATATTTTCTTGAGCTCATAGAAAGCCAAGTACTGATTCCTATAAGAATTTGAAAAGAAAAAAATACACTGAATCCAACTATAGCAAAACAAGTGCTGAAAAGTAAAACAGTAATTTAAAATGAACTTAGTAAGATAAGCTGCTAAAAAAAAAAAAAAAAAATTGTTAATTGTAAAAAAAAAAATCCAGATTTAAAAGCAAAAAAATGATACAGTGGCTAAATGAAAAAGACTGAATGGAAGTTCAATTGCATCTTTATAATTTAGTAATTAGTTTCTCAACATCCAAGAGCACTGCAAGGTCACATAATACTGGTTTCTGCCCATTCTATTTTCTATAATTGATCAGCAAATAATATGGTTTATCAAATATGTCATATACATCAAATATGTCATCAAATATGTGATAAACATGATGACAATCATTTCAAAAATCAAGTAGAAGGCAATAATTAACATTTTTAACTATTTAAATTGGTTCATTTATTAATTTTAAACTTCAAAAGTTTTTGTACTTGTTCCAAATCGAAGAAAAATTAATGAATTTTAATACTAAAAAGTGTCGTATAAATAGTTTAATAACACTATTATAGAGACATACCTTTTGGTCTAACTTCTTGTTATCAACATCAGTAATTTCTCCTCTGAAGGCATAGGCATAGGTCTTGTTCTTCTCTTTTCCGCCAGAAGCAGATGTTTGTTTTGAAACTTGCATTTGGAAGTACAAGTTATCAGGTGGTATTGTCAAGTTTTTCCCATAACCTCTGGCAGGAACCACTCGAATATGTTCAATTTCATAGTCTTGACCTCCATATCGAATGATTGCTCCAACAATTAAACCTGAAAAAAAGAAAATCCATGGGTCCTCCGATTCTTAACCTTTAGTACAACAAAATCTTTTTTCAGCTGCATCTATCCATTGCAACTTGGGTCGCCCTCTTCCTCTCTGTCCCTGTGGCTTTGCCAAAAAGAGCCTTTTTACAGGGTTTAAATCATTCATTCTACAGATAAAACATTCCAAGTTCCAACAGCTAAATCCAGATTCCGTTCCCCATTATCTTTATTCCTTGTTCTAATCCATCTTCATAAGGTCTGCCGGTTACTTTCTCCGTTGGATTTCTTAACTGTGAGGATTTTTATGGGTTGGAATTGTCAGCCCCACTTCCAACCTGGAGGACCAGTCCTCTGATACTATATAATCTCCAGGGCAGAATACCCAGCTATACCTCGCACTGGGTACCTATTTTAGTTGCCTTATATGATGTGCATAGGCTTTGTTAGGAATATATATATATATATACATATACAGATACAAACATATACATACACAATCAAGTTTTTCAAAAAAGTCACTTGATATCTTCAATGTGTATTATATATATATATACAGTCCAGTCACATTAATTTGTCCACCTGTCAAAAGCCAGAATAACTACCTTTGGCAGAGCGGACCGATTGCAATTTGATCAAGGTAATTAACGATTGAAATGCTTTCCGATGTCCTAGGACATCCTTTATATACACTCCACTGCAATGTGCTGCTACCTGCCTTTCATGATTGGTTATTCACGTTGATATCGAAAGTAGGTGGTGGTCACATTAATGTGACTGGACTGTGTATATATATAATGTATATACTATTAAATGTGATTTACTCCTACAGTAGTAATGATTGCAAATTGCAAAAGAAAAATATTTACATAACCCAATAAAGCTTTAGTTCTATTAATTATAAAAATAATGTAACATTTAAAAAGCTTGAAAAAAAAAAAAAAGATTAAATTTTTGATATTTTTTTATTCAGCTATGTATCTAAGTATATAAATATTCATGACGAAAATATAACTAATATTACATATTATTTGAACACCAAAGTACATGTATTCTACGAATAAGTTTGTTTCAAAATAACAAATTTATTTATCTAGATATTTGCTATGTTTTAAAACAGTAAAGGAAATTTTTTTCCAGTATTGTAAAATATAAATATTTCCAGTATTTCAATTACCTTGTCTTTTAATATAATATATTTTGAACATTTCTTTATTTGAATGCCTAAAAATACAATTTATTATTTTTATTATTTATGAAATCATAAAACAATTAAAAAAAATATATAAAGTTGTTGAAACTTTTGAATTTTACATTTATGTTTAATTTTTACATTTTTAATGATAATTAAAGATTTCATGTTAATTTTGATTAAAGAAAAACTTACATAATATATCTAAACATAACAATTCTAAAATAAAATACATCTGTTTACAGATAATTGATAAAAACTAATAAAGTTGCTTTAAAGTATAAAAAAATATCACAAATATGTAGATATGTTATTTGTATAACAAACTTTGACATCTTGTTATTATTGGTGACACTTAATCAAATTTAATGAACTGTTGACTTGATTAATATTAAATTTGTAGATATAAATGAAAACCAAAACAACTTTTTAGTTTAAAACATAAATATATTCCTAGAATTTTATCAAATTTTTTGGCTTTAAATGTAAAAAAAATAAAGAAGTATAATCATTTTAACTATATTTTATAATAAAAAACAAATTTTATAGATAAGATGATGAATGAGGAGTTAATTAAAATTACTAAACATACTTACAACTCAATTAGAATACTAAAAAAATGTGCATGAAATTACACAACTTATTTAAAAAGAGATTTTATATTTATAAAATTTATTGATTATAAAAGAAATTAAAGAAAAATTTTATCATCCCAAAGTTTTTGAAATTTTCATATTTTACAAATGATTTATTGTATTTCTTCTATTACTTATAGACAAAAAAAAATGTTTTTTCTAATTGAATAGTGTTAATTTTTAGTAATTAATCATGAAATATTAAATGTGAAAGATATCAAAATTTTTTAGGAAAAAAAAAATGCAAAGATAAACAAAATTTTTACTATTGACAAAACCGGGCGGCACCTCGTATGGGTGAATCCACACACAAAAATATGTCGTAGAATATGAAAATGAGGAAATAGAAATTATTTAAAAATTTAACATGTGTTAAAGAACATGAGATGATTGTATTTAAAGATCGATTAATTGTAATTAAAAATACTTTTTTTTTTTTTTTAATGGGAAAAGAAAATCGTCTGAACATTATAAGTTGTTTATTTTAAGTTATAATTATTATCTTCAAATAAAAAGATGTAATGCTCATTTAATATAAATTAATAAATACCATAAAAGATAGCTAATCCAGTTTCATGCAGAAATCTCACTCGCCGACGCTTGAAAAACCAGATTGTACAAACGGCAAGAATGAGTAAAATTAGATATACTAGGATATTCAAACAGTCAATTTGGTGTATTCTCTTTGCATTTTCATCAAGAATTATATCATAAGGAACATTTGCATTTATTGACTGCACTAACGTCACAATAAATACGAACAAAGATCCCAAAATAATTTTTCGTTGAAATTTCATATTTAAGTTAACGCCTAAAACCGGCGTTACAAGCAAAAATCGCTGGGCATGTAAGAATTTAAAAAGATCGTATACGTTGTTCCACCTCTATTCTCTCGTTACAAATGTAAACACGAGCATAAGATTCAAATGAAAGGAGAATACAATAGCGAAACCAATAAATTGACGATGTCTGCTAACGAAACTACGAAACAGATTTGTCAAGTAAACAGTATAGAGGACTTGTTGCCATTAGAAGATGATGAAACTCAATGATGAAAATATGACAGAGTGATAAGTCTCTTTTCTTTCTCCCCCTTATTTTCCCCCATTTATTTTCTGTAGATTAAATCTGAAATCTGATTATTTATCTAAAACAATAGCAATGAATAATATCAAATTAAACTTCGTGTACTAAGATTACCAGTAGTTATCTGGAATTATGTGAATGATCTGATAATGCAGTAATATAAATAAATACTCATGACGTATTTCAATTTTAGACAAGATTTAAACCTATTTTTTTATCTTATCGATAAAAATACTATGTCATGTAATAGACTTTTTGAAATATTTAAATTTCTACTTCGCTTTGGAAAGATTTCTATATAATGAGAAAAGTATGTAAAAAAAAAAAAAAAAAAAAAAAAAAAAAAAAATTATTATCACTAAGTTGTAAGAGTCGATTTGATTTTCACATATTACAATTTTCTCTTATGATACACTCACTGATTTAAATTATAGTGTAGTTAAACAATGTTCAGTTGACTTAATAAGCAAATACTTATAAATATTCAAAGACTGCATTACAGACATATATATTAGCCGAAATTCAAATAAATGCTAATAAATCTAGAGATAGACACTACACGTTAGTCGCAATCAATGATCGCATCAAACACATATGATTTATTTTGCAAAATCAGTAAATGTTTCGTCGTTATTCGTAGAAACTTCCCTCTTCCAAACTTCAGTGAGTTTGATTGGAATGCGTTTCTGGTATATGACTATAATGGGCATCAAAAATCTCCATGTACCATGAGGAGTATACCATTGAGGAGTTCATTCCAAACTGTAGTGACACAATTTGGGTAGAATGTTATAGATAAATTTTTGTGTTATACAATACATTTCGTTTCAAATTTTGAAATCTTATAAATATTTTTTTTTTTTTTTTTTTGTATTTTAAATTTTAAATTTTCTATTTTTAATTTTTTTAATATAATGTAATAAATTAAATGTTTATGTACATCATTTTTGCTGTCAATCTTTAAAATAATTGTGATCAATTAGAAAGGTATAAAAGCAGGGTTATTTTTTAAATAAAAAAAAATTTTCTACTGGAATTTACAATACAATTTTATACGGATATTTGATTTTGTAATAAAATTTATTTACAGTCTTAAATAATTAAAAATAGCAATTTTTGTATCATTGATAAATATAAAATATATTTATAAGGAAAATCAAATAACTCGATCACAAGTTTCATAGAACATATTTGACAAAAAAAAAAAATGTATCATGGCGAAGTGAAAGAAAACGTTTCATTCTAAATTTTTACTTGCTGTTTTGTTTTGTTTTGTTCAATTTTTGGTTAATGATCTTTTTATATTTTTACTTAATTTGTTAGGATATTAATATTGCCATTAGTAGTGATTTTAAAATGTTCCGAAATAAAAGAATCTGTTAGTGATCGCTCCACAAGTTGAATTTTGTATTTTAGGTTCTTTTGTTGAGAGTATTTTTCTGAGTGTTTCCCTCTGATTTCTTTGCCAACTGCCCATATATATATATTTAAATACACTTCACTGAAATAAATATATGTTATTTACTAAAGCCGGGCAACGCCTGGCTCATACCTCCTCATTAAAAGCGGCCTGATGGCCAATTGGCTAGCGCTTTGGCCTTTGGTATCCCAGGCTTCAGGTTCTAATCCTGGCGGTGGCATGGATAATTTGTTAGGGATTCGGAATATATGTTAAACTGTAGGTCCTGGTTTAATTAGTCTAAAGTGTGCACAAATTGGCTGTAGAGCAACAAGCCAAACCTCATTAAAAGTGAAGTAATATGAGTTGCGCAGGTTCCTATAATCGCATCAGCTTTCCAAACTTAGAGTGTCTAGCATGAAAAATTAGCAATCAGCGTTAAGTTGAGAATGAAGAAGTCTGTACCGAGGATGGATACATTGAATCCGAAGAATGAAAAGTCCTTCCTTTCGGAAGGAGCAGATCAGAAGGAAAACTTGGAGGTGGTGCTCGTGGTCAAATGTGGGTGCAATGTAACAGGCCTATCGCAATGCGCCCTGGGTAATGGTGAATCTACTACATATAAATCGCTCAGATCATAGCATTCAACATTTGAAATCAACATATTTTATACAGGAGGTTTTTGATGAAAGTAAATATAATACTTCACTTCAGATTGCATTAAGTGAATTGTATGAAAACTATTCCATTATATAAAACTGTGCAGTAAGTTAAATAATGATGGCAACAAATATTCATAAGAAATAATGACAAATGCAACACATTTTTCACTTCAATAATTTTTGAAGCGATATTTATGTTTGAAATTAATGGAAGGGTTTATTTATTTTTTATTATATATATGTATATATAAATATATTCCATGTCCCCAAAAGAAATCAGTAGCAATGATTTTATTTAAAGAATAAATATACGATTTAAATAAAAAATAATAGTAAAGAAATGATTTATTTAGCTGAATTAAATAAATTTTACAAAAAAAAAAAAAAAAATTAAGTACTTAAAAAAAAAAAAAAAAGGAAGTAGGAGAGTAGGAAAAACTAAACCCTCATCTCTTTCACAGGAATTCCTACCGGATATAAGGTGTAGAAAGTCAGCCAATACTACCTACTACTATCACTTTCAATTCATGTAGTCCTACTACCCATATTTCCTCATCACTTTCAATTTGAATTTCACTGTACTTTTTACCTCAGACTTTTCATAAGTTTTCAGCCAATAAGAAAAACTTCATTATAATGTAGAGGTCTTAAAATGTAGTATTCGCTAAAAGGGGGTTTCCGCCGGATACTAAAATCTCACATCGTAAAAGGCTAGCCTATTGAAAGCCTGAGTGGAATTGACTTGAGTTCACACTTCCAATTAGATGGAATTCACAGACTTGAGATTTTAGTATCCTGCGGACCCTCACTTTAAAGCAGACAGGAAAAAAAATTGGTCATTTTCCCTATTTTCTGTCCTCTCGAATCTTCTGCTCTTGGAGGGAAAGCACCTTAACATTTATTAGTCTTAAAACAACAGTTTTCGTATCAACTCATGTTAACCATTATTATATTTACTCAACCTTAACAGCTATTGTATCTATTCACCAATAAGACTCTTTTAACATGTAAATGGTAAAATCCCGCCACTTTGGCACCAATGAGGGTATTTCAAATCGTCTTGCTTAAAAATTTTTTTTTTTTTTTTTAAAGTTGATTAAATGACTAACACATAGATGTTGTTTCATTTAATATCACAAATAAATGTTCTTTTAAAAGATAACAACAAAAATGTTAGAACTGTAAATTTCTATGTTTCTAAAAACCTATGTTTTTAATAGCTGTCGTTGCTTTCGAATGCGAAGAAAATTTGATTCAAGTCATCTACCATTAGAACGGCAGATATATAGTAGATTCAGCATTACCCAGGAGGAGCCTGATGCAGTTCACCAACATTTTCTCCCTATAGTTTTAAATTAATACCGCCAGGGATGTTGGTACCAAACTCCTTAAGCCAGTCGTTTTTAATAGTAAAATATAAAGAAATTATTTTGCTATTTAGTGTTCACATATGTTAAAAACAATTAACAAAGGTAAAAAAATAAAGTCATGGTAATAATGTAGCTATTTATTTTGTAAACGCGCTATTCTTAGAAGAGTTTTATAGCCTTAATCTTAAAAACGAAAACGAACTGGTGGTACAAAATGCAATAAGAATTTTTGGCACAAATTGGCAATAAGAGGAAGACACCAAATTTGCAAGAAAGGAAGAAAAGGAGTGAGACAGTACACGACGATATTACTAGTAGACATTCCCATAGTTGTGAGTTGACGGAATACCTTGATAATGTAATGACCTCTACCTCGTTTATTAATTAAACACTTGTATGAATTTACATGGGTCAATGCCTGTTGACTCATTCAGTTGGAGTTGTGAGACGATTGATGAATAACAGAATTATATTTAGCAATTTTAATTATAAATATAAAATAAAATATACAAAAATGTTGAAATGTATGAAATATTTTCTTTTCGGTAAGCTCATTAAATAAAAAAAAAAACTCACTTAATTGTTTGATTATGCCATTTAAAATGTTGGCCATGTGGAAATGAGAAGAGAACTTTACAACAATAATGCACGATCTCTTCATGAAATGACCCAGCAAGTTAATGAGCCATTCAAGTATAGGACAATAAAGAGAGAAATAAAAATTTCGGTAGCGTTTTCAATCTAACGAAAGTGAAGTAAGCGGAAAAAAAGTACTTCATAGAATCAGCACCATTAAAAAAAAGGTTTTTCTTTTATATAAAAAGACGACCTTCGCTCAATGAACGACTAGATTTTTATCCAGTAAAAAGCTGGATATCCGAGATCTAGCTCGGCTGCAGAAAATACAGTATTTCTGGTTTTCTTGGTAGCAATAATTGGTAACAAATTGGCTAAAATACTAGCAAACACCTGTATAGAATTCAACGGAAGCAAAAGAAAATATACATTTCAAAACAATTTCAAACGCGGAAGCAAAAACGCTTCACAACGAAGTTAACCTCCTACCCTACACACACACCCGAAAAAAAAAAAAAAAAAACTCCGCAAACGATAATATTGTGACATCTAAAGTTTTAATTATTAAAAAATAGAAATATTTTTTTTATTATCATTAAAATTCATTCTAGATTACCTTTTCTCCCTCCCACCTTCTATTTTGAAAAAAAAAAAAAAAAAACCCTCACCTAGTTATACTTACCATCAAAAACTGCTCCATTTTTGTAGCATACACACTTATGTTTATCGGCATTTGTTATTTTGTTTAAAGTAATTCGCCACATAACAAAATATTTAAGAACACTTTAAAAGTTTTCTCGTACCCCCATTTACTTAAAAAAATACAAGCAACAACCGTACAATAATCAAGAGTTGAAAAAAAAAATATTTTTCACGGATGAATTTCGCATTTTAATTAAACTTTAAAACATTCAATACAGTTACTTATATACATATATATAAAAAAAAATGGGATTTCTGGTCTAGTGAATTTTAGTCAGAAAACCTTCAGCATTTAAAGTTAATTTAGAAAAGTCTTGAAAAATTCGCAAGGGAGTACATTTTTATCCGGAAGAGGATCTTGGTATTTAGATTAAAATTTAATTTTTTTAACTTGATATTTATTTTTAAAAATAACAGACATTTCGTTCGTTTCATAAGTATAAGATAAGACCAAAATCAAAACACGATACGACAGTACCTTTAATATACAGATTGTCCATGCTGAATTTCATCGTCTGTTGTTTGTTTTAGTCTAATGCAGCTGGCAATACAGAGACAGTTACTCTTTATGCCATAAGCAGGGGCTGCAGCTGTTACTCATTTGGCACTACCCAGAGGGCGCATGTAGCTTGAAGATATACTACGGACGAGAATCACGCTACCCCACACACACAATGCTCTACGATTCAGTTAGACCGGTGCCTATGGTTTAAAGTGGATTCTGAACCACTCCAAACATCCATGGCACCGTCGGGACTCGAACCCGAAACAGAGTGTGAATAGCCACTCTGCCATCAGGCCCCATGATTTTCAGCGTCTAAAAACTTGAATATTAATTGAAAAATAAATTATGTAATTTTTTCTCAATAAAATTTACCAAAGTAAAATATGTGACGAATATAAATGCTTTATATTGAACTTGAATACTGATGCTAGGTCATTTCTTGTTATTTGTCATAAATTAGAAAATATCGAATAAAATAGTTCGCTGAAATTTTAGAACATGCTTCATGATCGATGTTTTCATCAGTCTGGTAAAAAAAAAAAAAAAAAAAAAAAAAAAAAAAAAAAACCCTATACTTATACATCTATTATACAAAATATATTAATCTGCGTCAAGAGACGTTCAATTTGTTCTTACTTCTGAGCTTTTTGTAAGCGTCTGGTTTAATTTCCATAGACAAAACATTTTGTTACAAAACACAAATCCAAAGCAACTGCTCCGTTACTCATGACCTTGATCCTGTTTCGTTTCGCTTTGCACCTAGTAAAAGGCGGGAAAATTTCCCGCCAATTTTACATTTCGAACGAAAACAAAACAGATTAATGTTCTCAGGGATGAGTATTCGTGAAAAATTCCAAGGCTGTTGATTGGGGTGAGTGTTTTCCTTTTCTATTTATTATTAAACTTTAAAAGAACAGCCTAACCCTGAAAAAAGAAAAACCCAAGATTCTTTCATGAACACGAATATTTATTGGCGAGATAAAGAAATCGATTTTGGCACGCACACGAGGAAGAGAGCATTTTATTGGGTTTTCGCAGACGTAACATCGATTATCAATTCTCTTCTCTCTTTAAGTTAATTTTATTACCAACATTCTCCCAGATAAGACAGATTAGGAGTTTGAGCATGAATCATGCACACGCGCTTGTTGCACCGTAGCGGCAAAATGCGAGGCAACTTTTTCCTTTTTTTTTTTTTTTTTTCATTCTTTTTCTCGAGCAGGTTGTTTTGGGCGCCATTGCGGTATATTCTGTTTTTGTTACTATTATTATGTGCTATCATTTGTATAATGTAAGAAAAGCAGTCCAGTTAGTTGGTAAGAACTGCAATGTAATGAATGCATGGGCATAATTGCTGATACATTGGCTAAATCGATGACGATTGCTGTTATTCGACGTTTGTTTCCGCGTTCCGTTTTATTTTTTGCAGGTTGTTGGCGAATGATGGTTTATTTTCTTCGTTGGTTTCATTTTCTTTCTGATCGTTTTATTATTTTCTTTCTATGCTACTGTTCGGGGCCTGATGGCCGAGCGGCTAGCTCTCTGGCTCTCGATGCCACAGGTTTCGGGTTCGAATCCCGGCTGTGCTATGGTTGCTTGTAGTGGTTCGGAATCCACTTTAAACCGTAGGTATCGGTCTCATAGGACAGTAGAGCTTTGCGGGGGTAGTGTGACTCGCGCCCGTAGCCTATCTTCAAGCTGCACGTGCCCCCTGGGTAGTGCTCAATGAGTGACAGCGGTGCAGCCCTTGCCTATGGCTTAAAAAATAACCATCTAAGTATTTGCCACCTGCATTAGACGAAAAAAAAAACCAACCTTTTCTAGACAAATGCATTTTGGAAAAAGAAGCTAAGGAGAGATGCAGTGCCAAAAGGACGGGAAATGTCCTGCAGAATAAGGGGATGCTCTCTATTTGATGACCCTAGTCCATGTTTTACCCTCTTTATTCTGCTGTACATGACTTGACCTGAATAAGTGGTTTGAGATGTATGCTTCTCATAAGCTGCTTTATCTCATTTTATTCAATTGCCTTCCTTAAGAAGAAACAAGATAATACTATTATGAATAAGATAATGAGAATAATAAACATCCTGAAATATTGAAAATTAGATGTTGTGCAGAACCCATGCCCCTTGGGTGGGAAAACCCCCCAATAAGAACAAAAATATCTCATAAATTTCCGTAGGAAAATAATGATTGATAAGGTTTCGAAGTAAGCGTCACATAAAAATAACCGGGAATAGTATAAAACTTTGCATCCAAAAGCCCTTTTCAATTTTTTCTTTTTCTTTTGTATTTCCTATGCATTGAAATGCAATGCATTCCTCGGTTTCCAGTTAACTGCAGCTTGAACACATCGGAGAAGAAGCTAAACAAAATCGTTTGAGTGTCACTTTTGAAAATAAGATTTGGTTCGAAATCGAGAGAGTAGCATTTCTTTCTTTCGGTTGGTAGAAGAAAGGCGGCGAGTCGATTTAATAAATGCCGAAATGATGAGAAAAAATGAACTTTGATTTTAAAATAATAGTCCTGCGAATAGAGGACAGATAGTGTCTGTTTTATTGATAGGTTCACAGGATAATGAATTATATTCTGCGAACGCTCATATCTCGGATCATCTCATGTAACAGATAATCTAATAGAACATCTAATATATTTCACTTTAAGTGACCTCAATGGCGCAGTAACCATTCCCAGATACACACAGGTGATTGTTGATAACAGAACAAACCAGACTCTTAGTTGAAGTTGTTACCGCTTTGGATTCAACTGACACCTGCGAATGGTTTTTTCTAAAATGAAATGGACCCAATGCAAAACACGCTCAAACATAACGGACGCTCACCTGCAACACCATTTACGATGAGCAAATACACAAATTGAGATCGATTTGCAAAAGCTAAGTGAAAGAGTGGAGAAACACATATCGCACTCGTAAAATAAGTATTTTTGAATGATTTCATTTTTTTTTATTTCCTTCATATTTATATATTTTTTATATTTCATTTTGAGTGTTCTATATTTCTTTACAATGTGCGTTTAGTATCATTATTATTATGTTATCTATGTTCACATGTAAGAATAATAGTAAATAACTCATTCTGTTTGAATTGTTCACTCCAAAAAATGTCTATAGCGGGTCTCAATCTAATAGGAGGATATATAATTTTACATGCGGCCCGCGGAGTTAGGATATATTCCCAAAATGGCCCGCAAGATCATTTGGATTGGCCACCCCTAGTTTAAGTGAATCTGACCTTGTGCATATTTTTCTCTTGACAATTGTTCATCGATGCTTTTAAATGTTTTATTTTTCTGGTGACAAATGTTATATTCGGGGGTAAATCCAACTGAGGAACTATTGTGTGTGGCGCGGATTTTGTTAAAGAATCTGCCAGGTCATTTTCTGTCGTGCCTTCGTGACCCGGAGTCCAGGCAAATTCTAAAGATGAGAGTTTTTTTTTATCACGTGATATCCGAGAAGTTTGATAACTCGCGTTGATGGAAAATTACAGGTTTGAGGAGCCCAAAGAGCTGAGAGACTATCAGATAGAATAACGTAGTTGTGAGTTGGGATTGCAAATGTAGAGATTGATAAAATCGAAGCAAGGGTTTTCACCACTACAAAATATTATTGTAACTTGATCTCATCACAGAGGAAGTACTGGAAAAACTTTTACTAAAGACTGACCTTTATCTTTGTGGTCTAAAATAATCTATAAATACTCAAAGGGTTAATAACCGGGCAGCTTGGAAAAAAAATTGGATGAATTTTAGCGTGCTAAATCTGGTGTTTAACGATATTTGGGATCAATATTGTTTATAAAAACATTTATAAAAAATAAATTTTGTTTAAAAAAAATAAACGTTTATAAAATAGAATATTATTAATATTGCTTATAAATTTATTAACGATTTTATCCCATACTGGTTGAATTTGATTGTACATAGAACAAACATTATACATAGAACATTTGATCGAACAAAGCTATAGTCCTATCACAGATAGCGCGGAATGGAAACATCTGGTTTAATGGTAAAAAAGAATCGAATCGATTCTTTGCTAGGGGAAGCTAGTCAGATAAAGGGTGGAGAAAATAACGGTAATGCTCAGCGTGGTGATTTTTGCCCACCACCTTTAATGTTGACCGTTACGATTCCATACTGTTGGCGCAAAGGGAGAAAAACGTCTACTATCATGGAACATTAACCTTGGATTCTCTGTAACATTTTCTTTGCAATTTTTGTAACCTGTTTTGTGTTTTTTATGTACTTTTTTTTTATTTTCAGTTTATTTAAATTTTTAATTTTAATTATTATTATTTTTTTTGGCCATCGTGGAACGGACACCTAATTGTACCGATAGCTTTTTCGATCTCCTGCTTTAATTGTTCTCAAGCAGGAGATGTTTTTCCTAAATTCTTTTAATTTTCTTTATTATTTTTTACTCTTTAATTTAAGCAACTTCAATAGTGCAGATTTTTTAACTATCTTTAAGATGTGGAGGTTTAGTGGTTCTTAAAACCACATTGGAACTCCGTAACCGTCGCCAGTTGCCCATAGAACAATTTTCAAAAGAAATGATTAATTTTTTTTTTAGATATAAATAAATGTAAATTTAATTTGCCACAATACATAGTATTTATATATTAATAAATTTTCCCCCTAAAATGATTACAAAGTAAACTATTCATTTATAATGTTTAATGTCTACTTTTTTGCATTGCTTTATTATATTTCATACACAATGGTCAGAGTTATAAACAAAATATTATTTCTTGTATCTCTTTATTTTAAGAAAAAAAAAAAAGTTAAATAAATGTAAGACTTGAAAAGAAGAATTTTTGGCGTTTATCGGAATATTCAGAATCGCTTCGTAACATGTTTACGTTTTCTGAATAAATGCCCAGGGAAAAGAAGGCAATGCGCGATACTGTGCCAACTCTAGAACAAACAAGTAATAATAATAATAATAATAATAATAATAATAATAATAATAATAATAATAATAATAATAAAAAATAATAATAAAAAAAAATTAAAGTCAATTCCTACTTTTTTTTCACTCTATTGCAGGAAATCTTTTACAAATAATTTTCATTCATTTTTTAAAAATTTATCTGGCTCCATCTATTGGTAGATACATGCAACTTAAATCTAAAAAAAAACTAAAATTAAATAATTAAATTTAATGACTGAATTAATATTTGAAAAAACTGCATTAACATCCAGTGTCATCCACTACAAGTCAAACAAAAAATGTATTTGAACTTGAGTGGATGCATAAAAACGATTGAAAATGTGAACAAGATAGGGAGAGTGTGAGCTAATGGAAGGAATTGAAAAAAAGAAGGGGAATGTTTACCCCAACTTTTTGTTCCTTTGGATATTGGGACGCGTGTGTTGCTATTTTATAATTAAACTAATACCTGCAAGACAGAAAACTACCCAGACAGAAAAACGATTAACTGAATACTGAAACACCAAAAAATACCGCAATACCCATTACCACAGTTAAACTACCGGTTTCGAAAGGCTTCCGAGGCTTATATTAAATGGACAAGGAACACATACACATGAAACAAAACAAAGCGATTGATTTAATGAATAATATACTTTAATTTTATAATTTAGTCAAAGGAATACATAAATAAGGATAATAATTATCCTAATTACAGCGAACATTTATCGAACAAATTGCGATTGTCAGAACTGCTATCGTACTACTATAGTTAAACAAACCAATTGAATAAAACACATTGTTACACCGTGTGATTACAATTAAATATGCGATTACACATCATTTGTTTCTGAACAAGTCTAATATTAACAAAGGGCTGATTTGTAAACATGCAACCTAAAAAAAAAAAACTTATAACTCTATAAAAATATAATATAAACAAAGAATTTTGCCAAAAGGAATAATATAAAATTAGCACACACTATACATTTGCAAAAATCTTCTATGCCTCTATTCCTCTTTGATGATGGCGGTGGCCTGGATGTTTGGGAGTGGTTCGGAATCCACTTTAAAGTATAGGTCCCGGTCTGTTTAGCCCTCGTGTGCACAAGATGATCGTAGAGCGACAAACGAAACTGACCGACTCCTTCAGAAATGCTCGACCTTCGAATATTTGAACTCCAATTAAAAATAGTCGGTAAAAGAGAAAATCGTTTATTTTATTCATAACATTGTTATATTTGTAATAAGTTTTCTTTTTTTTTAACAATAGGGCTAACAACCCTATCCCTTAGAAGAAAGAAAATCCTCATGTTTAGAAATCTCAATCGGAAAAAAGCATCTTAGATACTATACTGACTGATATAGATACTGACCGAGACAGCCTTGGGTGGGAAAGTTTGAGAAGAAGCAGATTGCAATAATGCATCCTTTACCTCAATACATTCATTGAACTTCGAATTTCTTCCCGCGTAGATATTTTGTTTCAAACTTATTTCTGATTCTTCACGGAACAATTTCTAATATTTCATCGAACAAAGTCCACTGCTGCAAACATTCTTTGCTTATTTTAGGAAATCCACCAGCTGTACTTTCTCATATATGCTTTGTTGACACCACTGGTCTTACAATTTTCGGCAACCGTACAGGTTTCTGACGATTTTGATATGCATAAGATGAAAAAAAAATCATCTCAGAGCCAAGGTGAAAGTAGTTCTATTTAAGAAGAAGCTTTTGAGAATTCTTCTAAGAATTCATTGAATTCTGTTTAAGATTTTTCTGTTGTTATTTCCACAATTCTGCTTACAAATTTAAAAAAAAAGATGCTTTTCAATTATTATTTCCAATGGCAAGGTAAAATACAAAAATGGGGGAAATACAGAATAGCAAAGAAAAAGAAAAATGCACACAAAAGAGTTCAACAGAGTTGACCGAAGTCATTGCTTTAAGAGTTCTCTAGGTTGCCAGTATCTCGCCGTCTCGGATTCGCCATGAAGTGAAAAGCAACGATGGAGATGATCTCTGTTCATGAGTTCTGCCAAATCACAAATAAGACAGTTTGGTGGGTCGAAAATCCCAATGCAATGGAGGTGTTCATTAGATCAATTCTTTCTGATTGCGACAAGCCACCAGCATTCCATTTGCAATAACGCAGGCCAACCGGACGATCATGCCGAAAGCTGTAGGCCACTTAGCCTTTTAGAACGTTGCCCAGTTAGGGCTACATTGCGAAAAAATAACAAAAAAATAGCCACTTATGCTTATTTATTATTTATTTATTTTTTTGAATTTTTTTAAGAGCTGTTCGAAACTTTAAAAATTTATTTCAATTTCCCATTTTGAGTTTGTGCAATTTTGGAAATTTATGAAACGTATTCTTAATGTTAACAATGTTGCAATTTTTTCCTTCTTGTTTATGTATTTTTTATCTGTGTTTTTCTGTGTAACATAGTTATCTGCTACTCGAAAAGGATTCGATTCAATATTTATTTAAAAGTTTATCACACATCTAAGAACAATTAATCACAGGTTATGATAATGTTTATTGTTTTGATGAAGGAGCTATCTGCAGTTTAAACAAAAGTTTAACAAATGCTCAGATTATCTGCTTTCCCCCTTCTTTTTTATCAGTAGCACTTTGGTTATTGATAAAATTTTCGCTTACCATTCCAGTTATGCGAAATATTCTTCACTTTACTGAAGCTCGGTGTCTTTACCAGGAATAGACACTCTAAATCAGGAGGGGACCAACCCAAATAACCTCGCGGGCCACTTTGGAAATGCATCCTAACTATGCGGGCCGCATGTAAAATTATATATCCCCCTATTAGATTTACACACTATAGGCATATTTTTTTTTAATGCAGCTGGCAAACACTTAGACAGCTGTCTTGGATGCCTTAAGGCAAGCGCTGCACAGATGTTACTCACTTTGCATTACCCAGGGGGCGCGTGTAACTTGAAGATAAGCCACGGACGTGGAGTAACATTGCCCCCGCAACGCTCTACGATCCTATTGGGACCGGGACCTACGGTTTAAAGGGGATTCCGAACCACTACAACCATCCATGGCACCGCCGGAACTCGAACCCGAAACCTGTGGTGCCGAGCGCCAGAGCGCTAGCTACTCGTCTATTCAGGACCAAAATTGAAATATTATGAGTTATTACTTTTGTGCTTCATACGTAAATTCTACATAACAAGATTGCATAACATATTCACATTCATTCATCATACATAAATTCAAACATAATGAGTTATTAGTACTGTGTTTACTATTATTCTTGCATGTAAACATAGGTGATATAATAATAACGATACAAAACGCACATTATAAAGAAATACAAAACACTCAAGATGAAATATAAAAAATATATGAATATAAACGAAATTAATAAAAAATATTTATCTGACTGGTGCGATATTTGTTTCTCCACTTCTTCACTTAGCTTTTGCAAATCGATCTCAATTTGGGTATCGTCCGTTATGTTTGAATGTGCTTTGTGTTGGATCCATTTCATTTTCGGGAAAAAAAGAAAAACACCACATAATTCGCAGGTGCCAGTTGAACCCAAAGCGCTAACAACTTTTTGTGTCAGATTTCTCAAATTGGAAAATTTCTCTTTTGTGACGCAAGTGTTATAAAAACCTATTTTTGATTGTGATGTTTCAAAAATGTGTTTTAATTCGATATTGCATTGTAAGTCAACCAGTTCCATTTGGAGATGTTCTGGAGCGACTCGATTTCAACATGAAAGGGAGACGAATATATTTCAAAAATTTTGTCGTGTTTGCCTAACTCTAAATTACTGAGTCGGCTTTCAAAATCTTTTTCTATATTCGCAAGAATATTATTTCAAAATCAAAGTTAATTTCTTCTGATCATTTCGACAGTTTATTTTTGAATATAGGGATGTACACATAGTGTATTTTTTCAATACATTGTTTTCTACTATTTTAGCCATTCTAAAATAAATATATTTTGTCGAAGTGTAATAAATCTGACGGGCCGGAAAAATGTTCAAGACGGGCCGTGGGCTGGTCACCCCTCTTTAAATCAATAGCCTGGATAGTACTTCCGTTGGCTTCGAGGAGGAGGGCACAAATTCTTAAGTACATGTTTGATTATGTTCTCTCAAAATGGCTGTTTAACAACATGGGGGTTTTTTGAGGCTCGTTCCCACCGAGGCGTGAAGCGCTGAAGATTCACGCGGCAGGCGAGAAAATTCTTTCGACCCCTTCACAGCGAAACGTCAGAAATATCATTGCGCCCAGTGAAGTTCCGCTTCGAGTTGAAAGTGGGTCGACTCGAAGCGGTGCATTTCAAACCGGTTTCAGGCGAACGTGGTGAGGCTAGTGATGGGTCAGCGCTTCACGCTTAAACGCCTCACGCTTCGGTAGGAACGAGCCTTTAGGCGGGAAACGACTCATAAACTTGCTTAGGTGAGAAAAAGCCAATGAATACGGAATATAAGAAAGTCAGATCGTGAGAATTATTTGTAGGTGGCAAATTTTAAGCTACACGCTGAACTGTGCTATATTTGTTATTACATATTTTATATTTAATTGTATTTAAAGCCACGTGCCTCATCAGCACTTTATAATTTTGAGCGCTGCATACCAAACCAATTTTTTTGTAGTTTGCATGAAACATTTGATCAGCTACCGATGTAGAAGAATTACCGCTCTGTTCGATGTCGGGTCGCACATCAAAAGATTTACGGTCTTCTGAAAGTCCGCTCACTCGTATGTGAAGTTAATACATATCGTTTGTTTTTCGTGCTCCGCCTTTAACAACCGTGAATAGACGGTTATGTTGCAAATCTGGCTGCGGCATAAGCAGTGACTATGCTTATGACCCGTAATCAGTATTTAATTCGAATTAAATTACTTATATTGAAATTGGTAAAGGAAATTTGTGCAAATTACTTTCTTTTTTATTATTAAATTTATGCTTATAGTGAACAACTTTTTGAAGCCAATTATCAGATACATAGCGTTTTAATTTAAATGCGAAAGTATTGCGTTGTAAAGCGTTGTAGAAAACTCAAATATTTTTAAATATAATAATAGATATTCAGAAATACACTCCCACACACAATGTAATATAAGTATCAGTTTGTGTGTGTGTATACGTCTATGTACGGCCACAATTTACATTACAGTTTCACTAAAATTGGCGAGGATATTTCCAATACAATGCCTGGTGGATCTACTGAAGTAAACATCTTCGAAATTGAATCAATATTCGTTAAAAAAATGACAAATGAGGTTTTACGCCTGTTTGCGGTTGGCGAATTTTTCATGGCTCAAGTTATTTCTTATGCTGTTGTACTGGTCATAGACAGGCTGACATAAAATAAAAAAATAAATAAAACATACTAATCGGCTGAATTGCTACCATTTAAAATTTTGTTTAGTAAATAAGAAAAAATTTGCATTGTCATTTTACCATTTAAAATGTGCCAATTTAATTTGGATTTCTGCACCCCCCTCCCCCTCCTCCCGATTAAGTCTTTATTGTTGCAACTCGAAGTATATTGACGATTTCTTCAAGAAAATCCCGCTCTTCCGTCACCAGATGTTCGAAATTCGATAACCATAGGGGTAAGTTTAGTAGGGAAAATATAGTATGGGGGAGAAAGAAAGTACTCATAAGGGAGAACAGCTCGGTTAACATTACAATAGTTTTTATTGTTAAATTTGTAGTGTCTCCTAAGAAAAGATAGCTATTCAATCGGATCAGAATCTGTAGGCTAGTTCAGAAGCTCTGTGAGCTTGAATGGGAAAATAGCCATTATTTTTGTTTTTATAATTTAATTAGCTTTATTCTCTAATTAAATCTGTCATTTATTATGAAAATTTATGCTCTAAGTTATGATATCAGTAGTGGTTATAGTGATTAGCAATAGAAATATTGTGTTCTAACAATTTCATGCAAATAACACAATCTTGTTTAACGACATTGATTAATATTTGGCTTGTCAAACTTTTAGTAATATAATTCCGATTACTATGTGATTTATTATGAATTTTATTATTATTTAATATTTTCAGGAAAGAGCTGAAAGTTTTTTTTTACTGATTCAATTTTTTTTTATTATGTATAAATTATTTTAATTTCAATTTATGCATTTAAAAATAAAATTACAACAAGGGGTTGGTTCCATGGCCATGACCTTTACTATACTTGCAAAAGGGGTCACTGGAACAACAAATAATTAAGAACCCCTGGTCTTTGATTTGAAACTTACTAAGTTATCCTTTTGTTATAAAAAATAGTTTTTTTTTAAGCCGTGTAACGCTATATATATATATATATATAAACTCATGTTTGTGAATATTGCAACACCATGAAGGAATCGTCATAATTGAGGGGAATTTAATACACAGTTGAGTGGTAGTGGTACAAATAAATGATTAAATGTTCAAAGCAATAACAAGAGATCGGAATCAGTATTTTGTGTAGCCACCACGCGCCGCAATAAGTGCTGCTACACGACGTGGCATGGAGTCAAACAAATTTTGAATGTCTGCCTGAGGAAGAGCATTCCATATTGTTTGTATGCTCACCCAAAGTTTGTCTGCAGAAGCAACAGGACGAGGATCGCGAGCGAGACGCCGACCAACGAAATCCCACACATATTCAATCGGCGACATATCCGAGGAATACACAGGCCAAGGAAGAAGCTGTACCTGCCGCGTTGCAAAGAAAGATTGAACAGTCCTAGCGATATGAGTGCGGGCATTGTCCTGTTGAAATGCAGCGCCTGGCAAGCTTTGAAGGAAGGGAACAGCTTGGGGCTGTAGAACTTCACTGATGTACCGGTTGCTGTTCAGATTGCCCACAATTCTTAGCAATTGAGATCGTCCATGATATGCTATGGCACCCCAGACCATAATTCCGGGTGTTCGTCCACTGTGGCGTTCGATAATGCACTCCGGAAGGTGGCGTTCACTGGCATAGCGTCTGACAAGAATGCGGCCATCATGGTACCACAAATTAAAGCGGGATTCGTCAGAAAACACGACATGCTGCCAATCAGCACGCCAGTCTCTGTGCTGAGCGGCCCATTGAGGCGTGAGGGGGATCCTGTATAAAGGAGTCCTTGCGCGCAGTCCACGCTGCAGCAGACGTCTACGAATTGATGAAGCACACAATGAAACACCTGTAGCTATTGACCACTGTGCTGCCAATTGTCTAGAGGAAGCTGTACGGTCCGTCAGCGCCATGCGGACCAGGTGTCTATCATCACGAGCTGACGTCCCATTTCGGGGTCCACTTCCGGATTTCCGAGTTGTCCGACACTCGTCCGTCCACTGTTTCCAAAGACGCATCACTGTGCTGCTGTTACGCTGCACACGAGCGGCTACTGCACGATAAGGCAATCCAGCTTCACGAAGGCCGATGATTCTCTCCCGTTAAAACTCTGTAAGTTGTTCAAATCTCACTCTCTTTCGTCGAAGAGGCATAAGTAGCGACTGAGCTAACGTTTACCACTAGCAGATAACCACCGATAACCATACACGCCTCGCTAAAGCCGTCTAATTATTCGGATCCATCCGCCGTTCAGAGGGCGCTGCTCAGCATACGCATGCGCTACGGATTTGAAATTCTAATCATTTGCATATCACGCGCTAATTTGCATTTCCAGAAAATTTCAGCTCACTCGCTTAAGTCCTTCACGGTGTTGCAATTTTCACAAACATGAGTATATATATATATATATATATACATAAAATTCTTCTCTACATGTGTTTGCCAATGAACTCCTCCTAAATGGCTGGGCCGATTTTTGTAAAATTTTTGCGTGTGTTTGACAAAACATGGGGAATGTTTTTATGCTGCCCCCTTTGTTGTAAGTCGCCACCAGAGGGTGCTGCAGTCTGTCCACTTCTATACCGTTTAACCCTCGCTATAAGATTGGTAATAATATGTATTCGGGTATGGAAAATAGGTTCGTATTATGCACTTTATTGTGACCTGCCACCAGAGGGTGCTGCAGCATGTCATCTTATAGACCGTTCAAACGATATCCATGAAAATGAGCCTGCACATGTATTGGAACATGGAGAATATATATGCGATATGAAGTTTTCTACAATGCATTTTTTTTTATTGGCAGGACAACGTATGCCGGGTTCTGCTAGTATATATACTATGTATATCTATCTATATTATGTATATATACGTACGTAGTAAGAGAGGAATTATGATAAATTCTTTCGTTTACTTATGTATGAGTGTTTTATAAGTGTAGTGGTTGGGAAAGAACCAATTACTTCACACTTAAATTACAGCTACCTGGCGCAATGCTGATTACGGTTATTTCATACATTCGGGGAATTTTTCAAGCACGGTAGATATTTCCTTCAGATATAACAAGAGTGAGGCTTTGAATAACCAGTATTTATAACCGGATTATAATTGAAATTGGCAAAGAAAAAAAATAAGAAAACTTGGGTAAATTACTTTTGATTCTTTTTGCTTTTTGGAATTATGAAATTTATGCTTTTAATGAACAATAAAAAAAAGGATGAATTCTTGACTGAAGGTTACAAAAATCATTGAATTGTTTTTATTAATTTTTTAAAAACTTTCAGCAGGATGTCGTTGAGCCGTATAGTTTTAAATTGAATTTATGCAACTCTGTTAATTATTCAATCCTTAAATTTTGAATTGAAACAAATAAAATACATTTATCTATATTCGTTTAAAAATCTAAATCAAGAATCTAGAGTATTCTAATTTAATTCTAATTCTAGAATTAAAAATCAAGAATCTTTAATTTGACTATAACTGAACATGATATATAGGATGACTCTGACATGGATATATAGGATGGATAAATACATTATGTGAACGTGATGGATAATTGTATTATATATACGGTTGGATAAATGCACATAATATGAATAAATGTATTTTAATTGTTTCAATTCAAATTTTAAAGATTAAATAATTAATAGAGGTGAATAAATTAAATTTAAGATTATCTCAACGACATCCAGCTGAAAGTTTATAAGAAATTAATAAAAACAATGTTTTTTGTAATCTTCAGTCAGGAATCCGTCTTGTTGTTGTTCAAGAAAAGCATACATTTCATAATTCCAAAAAGAAAAAAGAATCTTTAATTCGACGTCTTGATATAAAAAAATTTATGATGATGCATGCTCATATCAGTAATGGTAGTCTTATCGTTTTTACGGTCATATCAGTTATGAGAAATTTTTTAACGACTTCCAACTCCGGACTCCGTAATTTTTTTGTAAATAGAATCATAATTTTCCGTAATTTTATGTACTACGATCTTTACTTCTGGATTTAGAAGAATGTATGAAATAATTTCAACGAAATTTATTGAAATCTTATATCTCTGAAAATAATTTTTTCCAAACAAGTATTTTTTACAACTTTCAAGGATGTGAAAAATTAAAAAGTGTAGTCGAATGTCGGTTGGTTTGTTTGTGCTGCTGGTTGAGTTGAAGAACGCACAACTTTAAGAACACGCCACTTTTATTTACACGCGCACAAACACCACAATCACATACAATTAATACACATTAATCACATACATATACCTCATTTTAAACATCTAATTATACATTTGTGTAAGGATTCCACTTCTAACTTTCGGGATGAAAGCTGGTAACTAACGGCGGTGCTTGTTTTGCCGTACGTCCTCTCTGGTCTTGATGCCAATTGGCGATTTCTTCTGAGCGCCACAAGGGGAGCTCCTGCAGTGCGTAGGTGGAACCACGGTTACAAAAGTTAATTAGTGCACTCACTTTAAAAGTTGTCAATTGCGCTCACTTAAAATACATCCTCATACTCTAAATTTGCTTACATATCGTATAAAAAAGTAGCAGTATCCTATTAACAGGCACCAAAGTATTGCAGAATAGCTGAAGACAAGTACACGAAAATCGTACATTTTAAGCACAAAGATGCATTAAATCTTTTTTGTTTTTAATAATAGAATAGCTTCTGTGAGGTTCTGGGAACTGTTAACGTTCGCACCCCCTCTGGGACATTATTAGCACCCCGTGAAATATCGGATTACCCGCCATGACCATGACATCCGAGCAGGTTTGGTTTGTCATCTTGTGCGCACGAGGACTAAACAGACAGAGACCTACAGTTTAAAGAGGATTCCGAACCACTCACAAACATCCATGTCAGAATTCGAACCTGGAGCCTGTGATACCAAAAGTCAGCGCTAGCCATCAGGCCACCATCCGATCAGGAGAGAAGAGAGAGTCGAAATCAAGGCCCTGTGTGGATCCTATTTGTAAATCATTTCTTTAATTTGCAAATAATTAATTATCATTAAAATTGTGAATATGGAACAACGTAACTTAACACAAAAGAACCCCTGTCGTTAAAGGGGCGCGAAAGCTTCTGTAAGATGTTGTTTCGTTGTGGATCCAAGATAGCCTTTCACAAGCCTCAGAGCTGAGAAAAGTTTCGCAACACTTACTGGGTTTGCTAGCTAAAGAAGTCGCTGTTATTGCTACGAGTTGCATTATTGGAGATATAATTAAATTGTTTAGCATTTAATTGTGACTTTATTTTCTAGAATTTTGAGAAAATATTTTTTTTTTATATATAAGAGTCGAGAATTGGAATTTTAAACCGACTATCTTTAAAATTTTACCACATTCATTTTGCTGATAATTATTCCTTAATGAAATAGTGTTTAAAATTAGCCTAGTAAAATTAGCCGATTCGGTACCACAGGTTTCGGGTTCGAAAATCCCGGCGGTGCCATAGATATTTGTAGTGGTTCGGAATCCACTTTATGCCGTAGGTCCCGGTCTCCTAGTCTACGGTCCTAGGACCGTAGAGCGTCACAGAGCCCAATCAGACTTCTCGCCCACATCGTTCCCAAACTGTAAAGGGACAACACAGCTCTAGGCATAGTGATGTGGTAGTAGATAGTCATCTGTAAGAGAATTCATCTTCTACTACTAGGGTAGATTGAATATTGAAATGTACCTCTACATTCTTATTTACGTAGATGCAAAGAAAATGCATATGAATTCTAATTTCGAAGGAAATTATTGAACCCAATTGTGTTAGTTTTTTTGAAGAAAAAAAATATGTATAATATTTCAGTCGTGCAGAATTCTTTTCTTTGTCGTCGAGTTGTTAATTTATGGCTTCTTTCTTCCAGTGCGATTTCTTTCCTTCCGAAGTTGTTCTTTATCCTGCGCTTATTCTTGTATGCAGAAATATGCTTATTTTGTACCTTTTCCTTTTCTTCTGCAAACAGTGTCTTAAGACATGTGTTTAAAGTATGTGTATTTATTTGGATACTCTGAAACTCCGGCTGTCTGTCCATGGGCTGTGAAACTGTATTCATTTGCTTGGCGGATTTAAAACAAAATGTTTTTTGAAACACAAATAACTCGTTTGTGTGTGTATTCATAATTAGTGCTTCTAAGTGTATAGTAATAATTTGTGCATCTAAGTATATATTTATAATCTGCGTGTTAAAGGGTCTATTCATTTGTGTCTAAGTGTACATTTATAATTTGTATTAATATATTCTTGTGTATGTGTATATTTATAATCTGTGAGTCAAAGAGTATATTCTCGTGGGCATTTAAATGTGTCTACATTCGTGTATCTAAGTGTATATGAGAAAAAAAAAA
This sequence comes from Caerostris darwini, assembly GCA_021605075.1. NCBI lineage: Eukaryota > Metazoa > Arthropoda > Arachnida > Araneae > Araneidae > Caerostris > Caerostris darwini. The sequence goes on from BPLQ01015712.1 coordinate 246,162, forward strand.
TCCCTCATATATCTAATTTTTACAGTTTTTTTTAAGATTAAGAATAGTAAAATAAAGCCAGAACATATTGGATGTGTACTTGTTTCATTACATAATATTGAAACATATACGTGTATTTCAGAATATATTGAAAGTATATTGTTTTCAAATATTGTGTACTTGATCCACCACATTAAAATTATGAGCCTTCATGGATTTGCAAAATTTGTTTTCGAAAGTTATATTTTAATTTCAAATTTTATGCAAAATAGGATTTCTATAGTTTATTTGACTAATTAAAAATAAAAAAGTTACTATATATATATATATATATTTTAGTTAAGGGTATAGAAGGTTATTAATGAATTTCAGCAATTGCATTTCATTAATCAGATTAACTGCACAAGTGTTTTAATATACATTAAATATGGCGATGAGTTAGTTAATAATATAAATCTAATATACATGACACTGTAATAAATATAATGCTCCCTTTAATACAATGAAATACAAGAATTCATCAAAATATTTCTTTATTATTAATAAGTAAAATTTTATGTTTATTTATCTAATAGATGGCAGCACTAAATTTCATTTTGAAAAAAAAATTGCAAGCTCTTGTTCAAGAATTTGGATGTGGTGCCATCTATAGGAGATATAAGACTGCAATATATACATTTAATTTTTAATAGGCTATTCATGAATTATGTTTTACTAAAATAAAATCTAGATGAAGTTAATACTTTAATAACAATAATTTAAAATAGCTAAAATATTTTCTATAAATTGAGTAATAGATTTAACAAATTATTTCAATAATTTCAATAAATGAAATATTAATTTAATTATTAAATTGTGAATCAAATTTTATGGCAATATTTTATTATTATTTTTTAAAAATATTTTTTAATTATAGTTATATTTAGCTATTTCTACTGAAAATATATATATTTTTTCATTTTGTATGAACAAAATATTTTCAGTCAACAGAAAAAAATTACATAAATGAAAAATTTTGTCAAATGTTAAGCATTTAATAACTATTACAGTAAACAAGTAAAATAAACAATTTAAAAAAAAAAATTTTATAAAACAAATCTCTAATGTTATTGCTATGATTATTACATTTTATGCATACTACGAAGGAGAAATATATTCTTTGTTACTATCATACAGTCATATCAGACACAAACAACTTAACGTTTTATTTTATTTATTAAAAAAAAATTTTTTTAAATTATTTTTTTAATTTATAGTTGTAAACAAATATTTTCTATTATTGTCTTTTAATTATTTTACGACTGATATTTTTTTGTAAATTACATAAAAATGTCAATATTTTTTTATGTAAAAGAAAAACAAAAAAAAACTTCTATAGTTTTTTTAAAAGCAAAACGATTACAATTTCAGGAAAAAATTTATAAAACAAATATAAAGTCTCATTTCTAAAATTTATTCCATAATTAGTTTTGCGTTTCTAAAAAACAAACCGAAATGTCTGTTACACATTTCTAATTTTTGACTACAAAGGTCAAATGATGCACTTATTTTTCTCAATCATTAACATTTTTTAAATTAAATTTTTTTTTATTAAAAAGCGTACCAAAATTTATGTAAACTCTTTAAATGAACGAAGGTTATCAGCAAATATTGAATTCTTTTTTAGGATAACATACATAAATGTACACACACACACACTTATCAAATATATATATATACACTCAAGAGCCAAAACATTATGACCACCTGTGAATAACGAGTTGGCCCACCTTTGGCGCGCAACACAGCTTCCACCAGCCTTGGCATGGATTAATACCACCACTTAATACCACTTCCACCTGATCACGTGCCTTCCACGTCATCCAGGCGAGTTCATTGCAAAATGTAGGGGTGGTCATAATGTTTTGGCTCTTGAGTATATATATATATATTGCTGATAGGATTGACCTAGTCGTCTGAACACATAAATTAGCAATGACAGTGTGGTTATCAAATATAGCTTGCCTTTGCCCGATTTGTTTAAATGTAGTGCATTAAATTTCGTTAATTTTAATTGAATAATATATTATTTGCAATTTCAAAATTAAAATTAAATTAAGAATTAAAAGAACATTTAGTTTAGGATATTTTTTATTTCTAATGATGATGAAAAAAAAATTTGTTTCCCCCTTATATTCAATTAAGTATTACTTCATTGTTTTTGGAAGCAAAGCATTCATATAAATCAATCCTTCATCCTTCGTTGATTTCTCAATGCTTTTCTCCTATTGACCTATATGTAAGCACGACGCGTGGCTAGCGCTCTGTGCCACAGGCTTCGGGTTCGTTCCGTGGATGTTTGCAGTGGTTCAGAATTCACTTTAAGCCGTATGTCTCGGTTTAAAAGGATCGTAGATCGTTGCAGGGGTAGTGTGCGCACTCGCGTCCGTAGCCTATCTTTAAGCTACATGTATTCCCTGGGTAGTGCTAAACGAGTAACAGCGGTGCAGCCCTTGCTTATGGCATAAAGATAATACTGCATTAGAAAAAGAAAAGAAAAAAAAAACTTGGCGATTCACTTTTCCGATTCATTTTTGCGATGCCAAAAAGTTAGAAGGAAGCAGTCGTAGTAGGGAGTCCAGCCTTTTTTTGAAGGAGTCGGTGTAAAATCTGAATCTTTTATAGACATTTTTTCAGTTCCTTCTATTAGTTCACACTCTGCCTATATATATCTTGTTCAAATTTTCAATCGTTCATGAAATACTTTTGATTCATCCACTCCAGTTCAAATACACTTTTTTTTTTGAACTTGTAGTGGATGACACTGGATGTGAATACAGTTTTTTCAAATATTAATTCAGTAATTAAATTTAAGTCATTAATTTTAGTTTTTTTTAGATTTAAGTGGCATGTATCTACCCATAGATGGCGCCAGATAAATTTAAAAAAAGGAATGAAAATTATTTATAAAGGACTTCCTGGAATAAAGTGAAAAAAAAGTAGGAATTGACTAAAAATTTTTTTTTATATTACTTGTTTTAATGTTATATTTCACAATTCTAGGAATGTATGTTAATCCATGCATCTCTAGCCTACGCTGAAAACAATATGTTTCATTTTCTTAACTAAAAGGTTTTTTTTTCAAAAATTCTAGGCCCAGTAGCTGCAGCTGTTAGTACATAAGAAGCTGCAGTAAAAGCAATGAGTTTCTTTCCATTTTGGGAAATTTGAAATGGCTTATTTGTTGGCAGCAGGCCGCTCAGTTTACGTTACGTGTAGCTGTTTTACACGCCATCATTCGCGTTTAATGGCTCTCGTAACGTGAGCCGCGATATTAAATTCGATTTTAATGTGTTGAATTTGATTTAATATATTTACAAAATTTGCGATTAAAACGGCGAGTGTTTGATGTAGAGATAATACGAAAATTGTTTGGAGGAACAACAGTTTTTTCCTTTTTTGGTGTGGCAATGGCTCTTGCGAGTTGCAGGTGGTTTCTGGAAAGTTCTGTATGCTCTTTTGTGCAAACTCTGTTTATTCTGAAATCTTTGTTGTTCCAATCTTCTACATTTGTTTGTTCTAACATCAAACATACATTGAACTCTTTTCTCTGTTAAATGATTTTGACAGATCTTTCTTGAACACGTCTGTCTTAAGCATAAAATAATGATAAGTAGTATTTTTACTAAACAGTACTAATCAGTAGAAAAAATGAGTAGTATTACTAAATAATAATAATGATATTTTATATTACTAAATAGTAATATTAGAGTACTAATAATTAATAATATTACTGTATAGTAATAATAATAGCATACTAATAATTATTAGTATTATTAAATTGCAGCTATAAGGTTATTAATAAATAATAGTATTATGTTTTAACAATAGTGATAATTAGTAGCAATAAAATAGCGTAGTTATAATTAGTAGCTTTACTAAATAATAATAATAATAGAACATTAATAATAAATAGTATTATTAAACTGCAGCAATAAAGTAGTAATAATGAGTAGTATTAATAAATAATAGTAATGATAGAATAGTAATAATTACTAGTATTACTACTTAGAATAATTATTACTTCATTATAATTTTAACCATAGGCGTGCCTCATTCGTTTTAAATAAACGTTACGTAATGCTACTTTATAATTATCTTTATTGATGAAAGTTTTTTTTGTTTTTTTTAAATTGTAGGTTAGTTTTTTAATTTTTTTGATTTTAAATCGACTTAAAGGATATGTTTTATTATTTTTATCGTGCCTTATTCATTAAAATACCCCCCCCGTTTTTTTTTTATACTTTCATTCAGCTATAAATTAGCGCTCGGTGTCACAGGTTTCGGGTTCGAGTCCGGGTGATGCCGTGGGTGGGTGTAGTGGTTCGGAATCCACTTTAAACTGTAGGTCCCGGTCTAATAGGGCTGTGGAGCGTTGGGCGTAATATTGTTATTAATATTTGTTATGTGTGAACATTGGTGATCCCTCGTATAGGCCACAAACGACGTGCGATGAGGAGAGGACAGTGACTTCCGAAAGAACGTTTAGGAGTAACTGCCCAGCATTTGTATGTGTCGTACGGGAGAAAACCCAGAAAAACTCCCACAAGAAAGCTTGAACTATCTATGCAAGATGCTTTATGCGCATTGTCACAATCTCCATCCAGTCTTCCTGCCATCTGAATGCTGCCAGTGACCACAAAGAATGTGATCAGTGAATACGAACTTCCGCCCTCCTCGTACGCTAGCTGCTCTCATTGGTCACGAGTCGGGCAGAATATTATATGGAAATATAAATTTTAAAATGATTTTTTTAATGTAAAAAATTATAATGTATTGTTGTTGTTGTTTTTAAATGCTGAGCGCTTTGACCTATACATGTAGCAGATATAACATTATACATGTAGCAGATTCAGCATTACTCAGAGTGTACTATGGGATCCATGCTGATGCTACGGTGCATTCTTATAGAGCAACTGCAATTTGGAACGACAGCATTTGAGACTCACAACTTTTTTTCTCGAACGCAACTTGAAGACATCTATCACCTGGTGAAGACACGGTAAGTTTCGGCTTGGTTTCGCTTGTTGCTCATTTAAGAAAATTCCGCGCAATGTAGTAAGATTATTAAATATTACAGTCCTGGGGGAAAAAAAAAACCCTTTTAATTTTAATGACATTCTTATAAAAGATTTTCTCATAAAGGAATTGCATATTTTGTTGCAATTAACTGAAATCATGAAATTCAATATTAGTTTTAGCAGCCTGTAAATATGTGCATTTTTTTCTTTATTCGAATCAATAATAAATAAATAATAATAAATGAACAAGTGCTTCTAATAATGGTTTTTTACTTCCTCTCAAAAGATCTTTTCATGTTTTTCGTCGATCGAGGATTGTCTGTATTCATTCGTCTTCTTCATGTTTTATTTATTTTTCGTCCTTGACCATTTTCAAGACTAGAGTTAACTCGCAGCTGATGCATTCGAATACGAACGGGCCTCATTTTGGATAACATAAAAGAAATCCAAAATGTGATTTAGGATCATTCAGTAGTGAAGGGATAACTTGGAAGAAATTTTGTAAAAATTTAGGGGGGATGTAAACGGCAACATTGTTTTGACGTATGTTACGTGGTTCTTGAGCTCTAAAATTATAAAGGGAATGAAAATGTAATGTACTAAATAAAATACTTACTGAAAATACTTTATGAACAAATGTTCAACAGCGTTGTAGTTACGAGAAAAGAGTCATTCCTAATTTAAAAATCCAAAGTAAAAAATACGTATTATATATGTATATATTCATATTTCACAAATTTAAAAAAAACAGGGCGAGTTTTTTTTTAAAATTGCATAAACAAATTTTTTAAAAAGAAACTGAATGATTTTGAAACTGTTTCGTTTTCCAAACCGTTTTGAGAACTCAGATACAATTTATAGAATGGACATTTGAAATGCAACTGTAAAATGGAGAACTGAAATGCAATTTGTAATACCCTTTGTAAAACGGAGAACTCAAATACAATTTACAGAATGGACATTTCAAATGCAATTGTAAAATGGAGAAAGGAAATACAACTTGTAATAGGCTTTGTAAAATGGAAAATTCAAATGCAATTTGTAGAAGGGACATTTCTGTAAAATGGAGAACTGAAATGCAATTTGTGATACCCTTTCTAAAACGGAGAACTCAAACGCAATTTATAGAATGAACATTTCAAATGCAATTGTAAAATGGAGAAATGAAATACAACTTGTAATAGCTTTTGTAAACTTCAATAGCTTTTGTAAAATATAGAATTCAGATGCAATTTATAGAATGAACGTTTCAAATGCAATTGTAAAATGGATACCTGAAATGCAATTTGTAAAACAGAGAAATTAAATTCCTTCTGAATTTCTCTCTCACTTTTTATCTTTGCGAATTTTATCACGTATCCAAAACCGAATCTTCGTCCTGGCGACACGTTTTTAGCGCCAAGTCTTGAAAAAAACGTCGCCGGCAACCTCTCCTGGCGCTGAACAAAAGCCGAATGCGCCTCCAGTTCAGTAGGCAGCGAGAGAGAAAAAACCCCGTCGAGTGATTAGGGGTTTGAGCCACTTATGTAGCCACAAAGCCAATAAAGTGTACGAGCATCCGTTCATCTTTTTGCTCCCAAATCCGCTTAGGAGTCGGGAGAACTACTTAACTTTTTCCAGGCGACTTGAAGCGTTTTATGCGAATTTCGCAAAGGATGGAAATTCAATACTCAGGTAAGAGAGGGAGGGGGGGCGATGCTTCAGAACTTAAGTGGACTGGGATGTCTGCGTGTGAATGCTTTGAAATCTCTGCGGAGAGGTTTAAGCACACAGTGGCATCAAAGAAAAGGTTATATACAAAACATAAAGAGAGACTGCGTATGTGAATGCAGACTCGAACTGAGTGACTTTGTGACGTTTTGGGATTAAAAGGGCGGGGAAAACGGCTAATTTATTCCCTTTTGTAAAAAAGCAGTTTTGCACATGAATGACGCCAAGCTGCTTGGATCTTGTTGACTTTCTTTTCCCTTCTTTTTCGAAGGGGGGGGGGATCCACGGTGGGTGTCATAGCGGGGTGTTTGGGAAGAGTTTTGCTTCTGCTTTTTATTCAAGTGTTCAGATAAGCGAGATATTCTGTTTGGTTTCGAGTGGTCCTCTTCAGTCTTGTTTGCTGGCCATTGTATCGACAATGTGGCATTTTCTATGGATTTGAACGTTAGTGGATGAGATGTAGAATTCATTGACAAAATCATCAACTGTAGCATACATAAATTTGGTTAGAAGGTCAATATTTTTATTATTTTTATGTAATGTATGGAGAAATAAGAAACACTATCTATAGATTCATCAGCTCAATCATGAACTGTAGCATAAATACATTTGGTATAATATTTTTATTTATAAGTAAAGTACGGGAAAATAGGAAACATATATTGTGAAATATTTTCAAAGTAATTGTGACTATAATTTTAATTTTATTTCTACTCAGTCTATTTGCTTTCTATTAGAGGGGGCACTATAAATGTCTACGGAGTCGTTGACAAATTCATTGACTATTCTAACTTGTAGATTCAATATTTTTTTTACATATAATTAATGTACAAAAAAGTATGAAAAATGTATTGTGAAAGGCGATATGCAAATACGATATGATATACGATATTTATATTTAGTTATATGAAATTAATACTACGAAATATTTTATATTATACTGATATATATATATACAGAGTGATTATAATTAAAGTCCCACTTTCAAAATGCTGTCAAAAAAGAGCCCCTCGTCACAATGAGTTCACATTTGAACTGAAGATACGTGACGAAAGAGGAAACGGTACGACATTCAAAAAAAGTTCCAAAGTGTATTAATAGATGCCGCTGTGAGCGTCATAAAGAAAGTGAATTCGGCTGCCAGTGACATTTTGAATCGAAATGACAACGTATTTGGCACGAGTTGCACATTTAACAAGCTGTAGTGTTCCATGTGCTTGAATGCTTCAGTTTTTTGACGGAAAAAAAATGAGTTCCAAGTCAGTCAACAGTTGTGACACTGTGAGTGGAAAGCTCATCCACCACGGCAAGGCCATATCCAATTGGACGGGAAAAATCTGTAGAACTTGCTTTTGACGCCGCTCCATTTCCCCCTTCTTCCAGTATCTTCAGTTCCAATTTGAACTTATTGTGAGGAATGTTTCTTTTTTTTTTTTTTTGCAGCATTTTTAAAGTGGGACTATAACCACCCTGTACATTCTTAATCTATTACAGATCCTTGACTCATACCAAACTGGACATGTACGAAATGAATTTTTCCCATATGAAATTAAGGAAACATAATTCCTTCTCACGAAAAATAAAAATTTATATGTTTAGTGACAATATTATACATTGGGGTCTTATAAGATACTTTAAAATAATAATACAAAAGATATAACAACATCTGCCGCCTTCTGCTCAGGATGTTTGGAAGATGTGTTTGCTCAGACCAATGTTTTTACAGCTTGTTTGTTCAACGTCAAAGAGCCACGAAATAGTGATTCTTTATTATCTTTTTTATAGTAATAGTATAGATAAAATATTAAACATTGTTATAAATTGAATACTTACCAATAAAAAAATAAAATCTTAAATTAAGCAATTACATTTGAAATAAAATCCTACAATTAATAAAATTATAATTGCAAGATTATGTGGACAGTACCAAATTTTGTACCAGTACCAGCTTTAATTTAAATTTTAGTGTATCAAAGGAATTATATCTGGATAAAATGTATGTTACACCGCAGTTGTTATTGGGTGCCTATTTAGATAAAAAAAACAAAAGCAAAAAAAAGTATTCCCGATAATACTTACTTTTAAAAGAAATAAATATTTTTAAATATTATAAAAATTATTATTACTGCTTAATGTAACAATATAGAACTCACGAAAGCAATGTTTACTTTTTTATTATTGACGATGTGAAACACACGCACACTATTGGATGAAAATACAATTATTAATTAATAATGTTGGCCATGTTTAGCAAAATGTGTTCTTGTTTAATAAATACTTATTTTTAAATATTATAAAGAAGTATTATTTACTACTTAAATTAATAATAATATAAAATAAATTAATAATAATATAATTTATTAGTATAAAAAATATTATTTATTGGTTAAATTGTTAATACAAAACTCATTAAAATAAACTCAATAACTCATTAAATACTTACTACTTAATTATTAACTGTATAAAACACACGCGCACTATTGGATGAAAATGGATTTATCAATTAATATAATTGACCCTATCTAAAAAAATGTATTCCTGGGTAATACTTACTTTTACCAAAAAACACAGAGGTTTACTTAAATAGTATAAAAAATACAATATTTATTATTTAAAGTAAAAGTATAAAATACATAAAAAAAGAATGCTTACGTTTTAATCATCAACGATGAATAATACATGCGCAATTTATGATGAAAATTAGTTTTAGTGGATGGCTTTCAATTTGTATTCGTAGTTTTGTGATAAAAAACATTGTTACAACCCCAAGCATATAAGTTAGGAGTCCCTTTCTACAGAATATTCTCTTACAGCAGTGCAAATTGTCTTTAAATTGAACATATTGAATGATGCAAGAGTAAAATTGTTTGTGAATAAATAAAATAATTGTAGCGAATTAATTCATGCAAGATTATTAAATGCTATTGGAATACTACCTATGCAATCGAGGATATACTACAAGAAATGGAAAGTGTGGTAGAATTGAAAGAGTGCTCGTAAGGGGAGTTAACGGATCATGAGTGCTGGCGTGCAGTTAACTGCGTTACTTAAAGGAAATATTTTCAGAATTGTTCTTTGGTTCTCCTTCTTGCTGTAATGCAACTGATTTTTAAGTGGGAGTCCCGACCCCAAGAATGAAAAAGGTAATGAGAAAATTTCCCCTTTCTTCTAATTAATGTTATTATTATTTATTTTTTTTTAATTTATTAAACCACTTAAATTTTTTTTTTTTTTTTTCTTGTTCTTGTGATTATTTGCACATCTTTTTTCAAAAAGGGCCTGATTGCCGAGTAGCTGTCCCTCTGTCGCTTGGTACTACAGGATTCGAGTCCCGGCGGTGACATGGATGATTATAGTGGTTCAGAATTCACTTTAAATCGTAGGTCCCATTCTAATAGGAGCGTTGCGGAGGTAGTGTGACTCGCGTCCGTAGCCTATCTCCAAGCCACACATGCCTTCTGGGTAGTGCTCAATGAGTAACAGCGGTGCAGTCCTTACTCATGGCATAAAGATGAACTGTCTCTGTATTGCCAGCTGCATTAGAAGAACAGCAACATTAATCATTTAAATTTTTTGTAGAGTGTTATATCTTTGGCATTCCCGTTCAAACTATATTGTCTCTCGTTAATCAGGCAAAATCTTTGATTTAGTATGGGCGTAATACTGGATGAAAAAGCTTTTACTGCAATTTAAAAATGTTCAACAGGAAAACATTTGCGATGGGCACATTGAATCGCTAGATCGCCAAATAGAGCAACCCGAGCCAGACATCCGTGGAAAATTTTAAATGGGAAACCTTGGAAGATAAAAGAACTGTAATACGAGACAAGTGGACAAAGAAGAGAAGCCAATTCCTATTCATCGGGATTTTACATCTGGAAGAGAAGTCAATTTCTTTCGCATATTTATTTTTCTTTCACACCTGGACTCCCCCTCCCTCCCTTCTTCTGGGGGGGACTGACGGCTGAGCGCGTTTAATTTCCCGACCCCGGGGGTTTGTTATGAAATTTGTCAGCTGACAACTGGAGGAGTGGCGAGGAAGTGGCAAGATTATTTGCGTTCTTTGTGCGAGTCGAGAGGGGGATTTAAAAAAAGAGTTCTGTAACACTCCATACAGAATGCAGTTGATGGGAGATGACTGCACTTCCAAGTTATTTGTTATTGTTATTTCTTTAACGTATTATTGTTATTATTGAGTTTGAAATGATGTGTAGATATGAGGGTCATTTTGTTGTCTTTTTTTATTTGGTAATGAGCGATAAGTTTCTTTTGAAACGATATTTCTAATGAAGTTTCTTTTAATCATCATCAATAGCACGACAGCCCAGAGTGAACCAAGGCTTTCCTTTAAAGAGATTTCCATGCATTCCTCTGGTTGACAACGGTCCTCCAATTCTTCACTCCTAGTACAGCAAAAATCTTTTCAACTGTGTCCTAACGCAACTTGGGTCGTCCTCTTTCTCTTTGTTCTTGTGGCTTTACCAAAACGAGCCTTTTTACAGGGTTTAAATCATTCATTCTAAATATATGAGAGCTGCGCAGTTTAATCTATTGCTTCTTAAAAAATTTTATAATAACTGGGTCTTTATAGAATTTATAAATTTCTGCGTCATACCGTCATCTCCAACAATCAATTTCCCTAACCCTTCCAGGAATAACCCTTAAATTCTTCCGCTCAAAGAGATCACAGATCTTGCCAAAGTCCAAATGTATATGTATATGTATATACATACACTCAAGAGCCAAAACATTATGACCACTCCTACATTTTGCAATGAACTCGCCTCGATGACGTGGATGGCACGTGATCAGGTGGAAGTGGTATTTAACTGGTATTAAGTGGTGGTATTAATCCATGCCAAGGCGGGCTGAAGCTGTGTTGCGCGCCAAAGGTGGGCCAACTCGTTATTGACAGGGGGTCATAATGTTTTGGCTCTTGAGTGTATATTTAAACAAAATTTTGGAGGATTACAATCCATCGGTTAGTGTGTTTTATGTATTTACTAGCAGAGCCGGCCACGCGTTGCTGTGGCTTTCTTGTATTTCGTTCAATTATTAGATATTATAATTGGTATTGTTAAGGAAGTGAATGGTAAAGAATAATCAAAAGTTCAAATTAAGCTTCATCGAATAGAAAATGTTTAATTTTCATTAATTTAATGAATGAGGTAGATAATGTTGATTTTTAACATTGTTCTATAATTATTTTACCTAATTTAATCTTTAATAATCATTACTTTCATTTAACCAAGAACTAAGCGATGAACACTATTTCTTGTTAATCTGTCTTTCGTCAAAATAAATAAATTCGATGGTTTTCCAACACGTGAGCATGCAACATACAGCTGCCCATGGGAGAAACACGGATTCTCCAAGTCCAAGCCACAAATAGCCATTGTCCGCCCTTGCGACTTATTTATTATCATCGCAAAAGCCAAACGTATCGGAAATTGTAGCCTTTTGAAAGGTATTGTAGATTCCGATGGTATCATAGGTATTCGAGGTAACAGGGCGATTTCGCCTTTAAACTTTCCAGTCAATATCGTTGCTTCAAGTACGTTTCCGGTAATTCTTCTGATGACTAATCGTGTACCGTCGCATAATTCTGGTGGATTTAAGTTACGCAATAGAATGACCGGTGAACCAATTTTCAGACGAAGATTGTGTGGTGGCATTCCTGGCATATCCAGAGAATTTAAAAATTCAATCGGAAAATTGAAGATCTGGTTTTCATCAGCAATGGTGTCGATTGACTTAAAAGTCATCAGATTGCCTGGCAATAAATTTTGTATTTGGCAGTTAATTTCGTCACCAGCAACATTTTTTGCTGCCAAAATTGAACGATTACTGAGCCAATTATGGTCTAAGTGATTATTAAGAATATCCGGAAATACACCTCAATTAGTTCATTTTTTGAATGAACAACAAAGCAGAAATTGTGTGCCAATTGGATGCATTGCGTATTTTGATGTAGTCCGATTATACCGTTTCCAATATCCAATAATTGATTTGAAAATACTTGTTCCAATGGATCATTATGTAATTGTACTCGCATATTTATGGTCAATCGAAGCGTTTCAACGTTTTTCCATAAAAAGGATTGTTTCAAACATGTGTAAATCTCACCACAAACGTAGAGCGAGGAATGACAGGTAATGCCTGCCGAAAATCACCAGATAGTAGTAAAAAAACATTACCAAAGAGTAGATTATTGCCGTTTAAATCTTGCATAGTTCTGTGAAATGCCTCAAGAGAATACCAAAACGAGCATACGAGAACGAGAACGTCATAGTACACTCATCCCAGACAATAATTGAACTTTTTTGCAACACTGCAGCCATTCTGCTTTTTTTTTTTAATATTACACATTGCGTTTGGCTTACTGTGAATGTCTAATGGCAGCTTCAATGCTGAATGCGCCGTTCGTCCACCATCTAACAAATTCATAAAATTTAAAGCAGCGCATAAAACAATAGTATTCAACACATGAGAATTTTACGGTTATGTAGTACAGGCATCGAGACACGGCGCTATCTAACTTACCTTTTATTGTGGTAACAGGTGGACTGAAAAGTTCGTAGGCTGACACATAGATGACCCTACTGGTATTAAATCCATATGGTTTTAGTTAGTCCTAACCTTCAAAAATGAAACAGCTGTTGCACAATTAGTATGTGAGTTATAGCATTTTTAGTGAAGTTATAGCATTTTTGTGTTCATCACGTGCAGTCCACTCGGCTGACTGTCGATTGTACTCCGGTGTGAAATGATGGAACCATGTTTCATCCATTGTCATATATCGACGCAAAAATTCGGGTTTATTAAGATTGAACAGCTCCAAACACTGCTTAGAATCATCAATTCGTTGTTGTTTTGGGTCGATTGTGAGCTCTGCGCAGCACCCACTTTGAACAGACTTTTCGCATATCCAAATATTCATTCACGATACATCCAACATGTTCCTTTGATATCTTTAGGGTCTCAGCTATCTCAATCAACTTCACTTTACTGTTATCAGAAATTATTTTGTGGACTTTTTTGATGTTTTCGTCGGTAACAGCCTCTTTGGGGCGTCCACTGCATGCATCGTCCTCGGTGCTCATTTCGCCTCGTTTAAATTTAGCAAACCACTTCTCTACGGTCGATTTTCCTGGTGCAAAGTCCGAATAATGTTTATCAAGCCAAGCCTTGGCTTCAATAGTATTTTTTAAGCCAAAAAGCATTGCTTTAATTAACACACGAAATTCCTTTTTATCCAATTTTTCCAAACTAACAAAAGTTGCTTCACTAAAAATGCTATAACTCACATACTAATAGTGCAACAGCTGTCAAATTTATAGTGTCTTTCGAAGGTTAGGGCTAACTAAAAATCATATGGATTTAATACTAGTAGCGCCATCTATGTGTCAGCCTACGAACATGTTAGGCCAACTGTTATGCTTTTCGTCTGTGGTGGAAACGAACGTTTTATTCTAACGATGAAATCATAAAAAAATTTTGCGGATGTCAAATTTGTGCTGTCGCGTTAATAACGCTTTTAAATTGTAACGTTAACTACCTTTCTAAAAAGCTAAAGCTTCAAATATTCCGTGTGAATTCTAATTACGGTTGCCACAAAATCATAACTAAAAGAACATCTTTAAAAAGGAAATCAATTATTTAAGAATAAATATAAATTATTAATAAATTAAAAAATCGTTTTTCTTGTTTGTTTCTTATTTTCATGAGGGGCAACATCATAAAAATTGTTTTGTTCTGTATCAGTGACAGACGTATGTTATAAGAATATGCTCAGAATAATCAATAATTTATCGGAATACTTATTTAAAAGAATATATATTTATGTTCTTAATTAGTGCAAATAAGAATTCTGCAACTAATTATCAAAATAGCAATAAAATAGTTATTATATTGTTCGGAAAATGAAGCTACGAATTCCTCTAATTGCTACCCTAAAGAAATTGGCGAAATATTCAGGGTTGCAAGATTGGCGACTTTCTCAGGGGTACAGTATTCTAGATTTTAACCGATTTTACATTTAAATAAAAAAAAAATCTGAATAAAAACTATCCTATCTCTCAAGTTGGAACAAAACACACATTTAAGAAAAAAAAAAAAAAGTTAAAATCGGATTGTTAGTTTCGGAGTTCATCCCGAACAAACATCTTGACATGGGAATTATATATAATAGATTTATTCTATCTTGGCTTTATATATATATATATATATATAACCGGTATATTTCTTATGGAAACAATTCGTTTGGTATACGTCCTGTTGGTATAAATCCAACTAACTGGAACCTAAGGACTATATCGAAGTATCACTGTACTTGGCTATTTGACACTGTTGACCTTGACCAATGCCTTGCAGGCAAGGCTCCGTTTATTCATTTATTTTCTGTAAAAAGTACAAAATACATGCATATGAATAACAATGGTGCTACGACAATGATTCTTAACCATTCCTCAAAGAGCTCCTTGGGAGAGCCTACATTCAGCGATCCACGAATATAATCCCTACTGATCATTCATCACTGTGTGCTGTTCGCAATTCTGGCGTTGGACAAAGGCGGGCAATCTAGCTGACCGTAGGTCACCGCCGTCGCCGACAAAGGCGGACCTACCTCATTACCCCGAGAGCATCATCCATTACTCCCCGCCCCAGAAAGCCAAACTTCATGTGACCGAATCTCGATGCGTCAGTCTCGTGCAGTCTCCTCAATCAACGTCCGTGGATGCGACTCGCACTATGAATCTTCGCGACTTGTGTCCACAATGGATGTCCCTTTTTAGGCGCACGTGGTGGTCCTCAAGACCACCTTGTCTTTTGTCGTTGGCAAAGCGCGTTGCTTTTGTGTGTGGGAAAGAGCCGAACTTCTTTTGCAAAAATTTCAGCATGGATCTCTCTGGGACAATTATAGATCTCTTCTTTCTTTGCAAGTGAACTTATCTTCAGCGATTCGATTGGCTTCATACGAATCACTATAAAAGAAATCCAATCTTTTCGTTTATGATATCAATGTTTAAGGAAGTTCACATTGCTCTATTTGATTATCAACTGTAGAATCTTCAGTTGTTCGAGTACAGTCATTTATGTTTTCTTTTTTACCAGTTCAGTTGCGAGATAGAAGGGGGAGGTATTATGATACTACTACACTTGTGGAGCATAAGGAGGAGAAGACATGGGGTGCATTCTTCGAAAAAATATCTAACATTGCTGACTTTAGAGTACCGAACTGTATTAGGAGTACCTGTGGATCTTATTTCCGTTATTTACCTATATTTGTAAAGGTAGATGGATCTACAATTAAAGAAAATCTTACAGAAATTAATCTATTACTTAAAAAAAAATATAAAAAAAATAATAATAAAAAAAAAAAAATAAATAAATAAAACTTATTACAAACATAACAATGATATGATTAAAATAAACGATTTTCTCTTTTACCGACTATTTTCAGTTGGAGTTCAGAATATTCGAAAGCCGAGCATTTCTGAAGGAGTCGGAGCCAGAAGTTGGTTTAAAAATTCAATTACCGACTCTTTATATCATTGGGCCTGAATGCCGAGTGTCTAGAGCTCTGGTAATCCGTTGGTTGACTATAATGATACAATTATATATATGTATAATTGTATCACTTTCAAATGCTGTAAAAAAAGAACCATTCTTTACAATGAGTTCAAATTTAAAGAAGGGGGAAACGGCACGACATCAAAAAAAAGTTCCAAAATGTATTAATTGATGGCACTGTAAGCGGTTTAAAGAAAGTGAAGTCGGCTGCCAGTGAAATTTTGAATCGAAATGGCAGCGCATTTGTCTTGAGTTGCACAAGAAACCAACTGTAGTGTTCACTGTGCTGAATTGTTTCGATTTATTTGACGGAAAAAACGACTTAAATTTCATTCAACAGTTGTGACACTGTGAGTGGAAAGCCCATCCCTCACGGCAAGGTCGGTGGAAAAAATTGGATGGGAAAAATTCGGTGGAACTTTTTTTGGAACTTCTTTTTGATGCCATACCGTTTCCCCCTTCTTCGAGTATCTTCAGCTCAAATTTGAACTCATTGTGACGAGTGGTTCTTAGTGGTTACAGCATTTTGAAAGTGGGGCTTTAATTATAATCACTCTGTATATATATATATATATATATATATATTTTCAGATAAATTGTAATTGGTTTCAAGTAATATTTAAAAAAAAGAATTCAAAAAGAAAATTTTCAGGAATCAATTTTTCCTTTAAAAATAAAATTTAAATATAAAATATATTACGTCTTTAGCTTCTAAACTTTTTGATTTACCAAAGTGTGTCAAAAATGAAATTAAAATTATTACCGTATTGCCTTCATGTTAAATTATAATTCTATTCTTTCACTTTGGCTTTTTCTAGATATAGTATCCTTCATATGATTAGTAGACCTTGAAGAATGAGTCATTTCATGAATCATTTCTACTCTACATTCAAATAACTTGGTTAACCATGATTTAGAAAACAGAATTAGATAGAAGCTATAACATTAGAACATAAATTAGAAAACACAGATTACTAGATTTGTGGTAAGTACTTTAACTGGCCACCAGATGGCAGCAGATGTATCTTACTTGAATCGTGAAGCAATTTTTTCTTTTTTCTCTTTGCTAAAGAAAGCAAGATAGTGATTGGATGTATATTCCAGCACTGACTTAAATTATATATTTTTATACGTAAATTCCAAATCTTGGAAGAGAGGTATTTCAATATCTTGGATAAAATAGCAATTAGGAAATTTTTCTTATATTTGTTTATCTGACATACGTAATTTTGGAATGCATTCTGTTAGATTTATTTTTATTCGAAAAACTCGAATGTTTTTTATTTATCTTTTTAATTAATTAATTTTTTTATTTTTTATTTTTATTGTATCACAGATTTCAATATAAATTATATAAGAAAAAAATTGCTTGTTTTATAAAATAGATAATTGGGTTTTTTAAAGTTTGTAATTTGTTTTTAATTTCTAATTTGGGTGAAACTTGTTGTTTAATTAATTTGCAGCAAATTGATTATTACAACTGTACAATATTTTCTTATTAAAATTGGAAATTTTTTGTAAATAATTTCTGAGTTTTTTATTCATAATAATTTTAATTTTCATCAAATTTTTTTCACTTTTATTTTTTATGAACATTGAAATGTTTAATAAAAAATAATGCTAATAATTATATAATCAGCGTGAGAAATTTACAGCCCTATTTAAAAAATAATGAGAATTAAAGAAATAGTGTATCTGCATGTAATGCATCTAATAAATAGATTAGCATAAGTTTGCAGGGACCAGATATGAACTACAATATTTATTAACGATAACATATTTGGGTCCTGGTGGCCGAGTGACTAGCCCTCTGGCGCTCGCTGTCACAGATTCGAGTCCCGGTTGTACCACGGATGTGTATAGTGGTTCGGATGATGTGGATAAAATTGAATAGACCAACATGACTGTAGAGCGTTGGGTGTCGGGCCGACAACCTTACCCGGTAAAAAGCATAACATCTATTGTCTCGAAATCTACCAGTAGGCAGACGGCCTTGGTCCACCGTGGGGCTGTTGTGCCACTGATGATAATGATGATGATGAATATTTAGTTTCACTTAAAAAACATTCCTATACTTTTAATTTGCTTACAGAAAACACGTATATCTTATAGAAAGGACAATAGCAAATTAACAGATATCAAAGAATTTTAGAATATCTAAGCTAAGCAAAAGGAAAATGCACATTTTAATAAGAAAGATTCTAAATTTGTAATACAACAAACATTTGTTCTTGATAATAGAATACCTTTTACAAGATCTTCTTGAGTTGCGGATCCAAGACAGCTGTTTGCAAGTCTCAGTACTGAAAAAAATCTTTCAGCACTTACAGGGTGCTGAAGCTTTCACTGTTGTTGCTGCTGGTTGCATTGATTGAAGCACAACATTCAGTTTTGAGATTAATTCCTAGAATTTTGAGAAGACGAAAAATATTTTTATAAAAGAGTGGATAATTGGATTTTTAAACCGACTCTCTACTCCTTCAAGAATCCTGGATTCCCAACTGAGATAATTGTTCGGAATCCACTTTAAGACCCGGTCTCCTGTGACTGTAAGAGCGTCACGGAGCAGAAGTCAGACTTCTACCTACGGGTGCTCCGTCAGACCCCTATTCCCTCCTTCCATGAGGGAAACAACAACCGAGACAGTTTACTAAGATAGGATTGATCTAAGACAGATTTTTATAAAATGTGCGGAGAAAGTGTTTCACCACTTATACTTGGTTTGTTGCTGAAGCAGTCATCGTCTTTACTACTGTTTGAATTGATTGAAGGAAAAAATTGAATTTCCTCCTTAAGATGCAATTTTAAGATTAATTCCTAGAAAAATAAAAATTATTTTATAGAAGAGTCGGCAATGGGATTTTTAAACCGACTCCTGATTGTCGATTTCTTTTTTGTTCCTCGAATCAAGATTTCCTGATTCTCCTGATTCTCGCTTTATACAGTCAACCCTCTGTTATTTTCCATCCTCTAAAATGCTACACATTTTTTTTGAGACACTCTTTTTTTCTTACCAAATTTATAAAATGTTCCACTTTTACCTTTATGAAAAAAATTATAATCGAAAAAAAAAAAAAAAAAAAAATGCATTATAATAAAATGAAAAAAATATGCATTACGCTATTGAAGATTTTTCGCAAACAAAATACAGCAGAACAAATAAAATTTATAAACCAAATTGAAAAAAATTTTTTTTTTTTTTTTGAATAGAGATTAACAAAACTTTTATTGGAAAAAAAAAAAAAAAAATTAAATAGAACACGTGGTTGTGAATGAAGAACATTAACTATAAATTAATTTTTTTATAGTTATTTATTCGTAGAATAGATGAATTAATTGAATCACAATTTGGTTTCTATAGTGACACTATTTCTGTTCGTCATCATCAGTGGCGCAACAGTCACATAGTATGCCAAGGCCGTCTGCCTATTGGCACATTTCGAGACAGAAGATGTTTTCTTTTTACGGGGTAGGGTTGTCAGCCCTACGTCAAACGCTCTATAATCGTATTAGACTGAGACTTATGGTTTAAAGTGGATTAACAACCACAAACAAACATCCATGGCAACGCCTGGCCTCGAACCTGAAACCTGTGGCACCGAGGTCTAGAGCTCTAGTCACTCGGCTAGCTGGCTCCTATTTCTGTTCAATAAAGCTAAAATAATTCAGAAAATTATAAGGTAAAGGAAGATAAACGACATAGTAGACGACATCTGGAACAACGTAAATGCTGAAATTGAATTTTAACAACATAGAAAGAGTTAAATGAAATAATAAAAAGAAATATATATGAAAATAAGAAAAAAAAATATTTAATTTATGATTAATTAAAAAACTCATATTAAAATTCTAAATAGACGAAAACGAAAACGGAACGAAAAATCTAAAATAAATCTTCTAAACTGAACGAAAAATCAGAAACCACTTAACTCCAAATTAGCGTAAGTTAGAGCATTAATAATGTTTAAATGGAAACATTAGAGAGTTTTTACATACCGTTTTTTTATCGTCCGATATTTTTCTTATTAGCGCGCATGCTCATAGGAATAGCTCAGTAGTGCAGTATTACAGATACGCATGCGCAATAGATACAATGTTTCCTATGAGCATGCGCGCTATAAAGAAAAAGATATCGGACGATAAAAAACGTTATGCAAAAACTCTCTGTTATCTTAAGAATATTACTTTGCATCAAATGCAGGCGCGCATCCAAGGTGTTGGCTGGTGGGATAGAGAAAGCTCTAAAAGAAATGTGTGCACATGCTGAAATTTATGGCCACTCCCCACTTAGGCCCAATAAGGTCTTGGTGAAATACTTAGCATTTCAAGGAATCGGTGTCAATGCTATGATCGCGTCCTGGTTTGCGTTTATTTAGTATTCAAGTGTTGAAGTTGACATGAAAGATGTAATCGATGGTTTGTGTCTCTACGGTCATTTTGTGCACACGGGGGGGTTAAACAGACACAATTTAACATGGGTTCCGAACAGCCACTCACAAACATCCATGCCATCACTAGGATTTGAACCTGAAGTCTGGGATGCCAGAGCGCTAGCCACTTGGCCATCAGGATGCGGATGTAATCGATGAGTCGTCAAAAAAGAAAACAACGAATTTTAATTGATGACTTATTTGTGTACTTTTTTTGTGCCATACCAATAAGTTTGAACGATCACTTTTGCAGTGTATTTGAACTCCATGTAAAAGTTATTGAGTGCAATAGCAAACTTTATTTGCAAAATATAATTAATGTACGTAATTTCGATTTTAGATATTTTTCTGTTACTTACAATGAAGTGTCATCTACTGAACTTTCATGAACGGTTATATTTAATTTTGCTAAGGCCCCTTCCCCCCACCCCCTTCCTACCTCCTCAACCCCAACACAAAATCGTGGGTAACGAAGTACAAAATAATGTTCCGCAAAAACCAGCAGCACCAACTCCATCGCTTATGCCATGCATGCATCGCTTCTCAAACACACCAACCCCCACCATTCAAAAAAGCAGCCTATCAGATTCCGCTTTGATTAACCTTGTCCAATGAACCGCGAAGCATCGCTCCGGCCCTCCCCCCTACAACAGGGGGGGGGGCAGAAGAGTGACGAAACAAGGAAGTTCTTTGTGGAGGATCGGCGGTGAAATCGACGTTCAGAGGACCTGGTTGGGTTCGGGTTCAACAGCTTGGTTTTTTTTAATTTTTATTTCTTAAGTACAAGGCAATTTCTGAAGTTATTGTGGTGTCTTTAATCAAATGTGTATAATTCTTTTTTACTCAATTAAAAAAGGACTGCTGATAGTTAACGCGGTTTGGGTGGTATATTTTTATGTACATACCAGGGGTGTAGATTCGGGCAAAAAATATCGAACTCCAGAACGGAATTTTCTATGCCGGCATTGCACTCTTTATCGTAATTTTATGTATTAGTGGATTTCGAGACATTTTGATTTAAAATAAACTCCCTTTTTGAATTTAAAATAAAAATAAATAAATAATAATAATATGAATAAGAATAGAATAAAAAAAATATTTAAAATAATTTTACTTTTAATGAACACATATTTCTATAAAAACAATTTTGTAGTATTGTATGCAATATAACTGTAAAATAGCGATACAGAAGCAAAATCAAATTGTACAATTTAATAAAGATGCTATGTGTGTAATACATGTATCTTATAAGAATTTCATGTTTAAGATCTTTCATTGTGGGTCTTTTACAAGCCTCAGTGCTGAGAAAGGTCTCTCAACATTTACATGCCTTTGGTACCGCAGGCTTCAGGTTCGACTCCTGGCAGTGGCATGGATGTTTGTCGGCAACCGAAATCCCCGTTAAATTGTAGGTCCCGGTCTGTTTAGCACAAAGTGTGCACAAGATGACCCTAGAGCGACAAACTAACATTGACTTGGTGTGCTGCTAAAGCAACCTGCCACTGATTGAAGGAAACAACTGAATTGTCTCCTTAATATTTACTATTAGCATTCATTCCTAGAATTTTAGGAAAATAGAATTATTTTTATAAAAGAGTCGGGAGTCGGACTTTTAAACCGACTCCTGACTCCAAACTCCCCATCTCTGGTGTACACTTAAAAAAAAAAAAAAAAAAATTTAAAACTAAGAAGTATTGCACAAAAATAAATAAATAAATAAAAATAAATAAATAAATAATAATAATAATAAAAAAAAATTTAATAAATAAAATTTAATTTCGATAGAAAAAATTCGCGAATAAAGGACAAATTAAAATTCAATCTTCTTTTCTCTATGACCAGAGCCAACGTATTTTCCTGGTTTAGTTTTATTAAGTAGTCATCGCAAAAGTGAAGTCAACCTAAACGATGTAATTGAGGACAATCGACACATTCTGACGCGATCATAGCATTAAAACTGATATATATATATACACACATACATGCAATGTATGCATATGTATTAGCCAAAAAATATTTTCCAACTCCATATTCATTGAACCCCAAATGATGAGTATTCCAATCAATTTAAGAGCAAACCCTCCAGCATTATAAATTAAATTTCACTATTAGTAATTAAAACCAATCGAAAGTGATCCAAACCGAAATGCTAGTGCACCTCTTAAGATGAAACGAGCACCTTGGAAATGTTACTCACCTCAAAACAGCTCTCTTTCCGTCTCGCGCGATACTAATCAGCAAACAATAAACCTACTTCTTTTTACGGGCCTTGTTTGCTGAAAAAATTAGTCGGCAGTGATCGGGTCGCAGATGTTCACGGCCGTGCTCTCGGTCGGATCCCGCATGGAACGCCGCTTTTGGGGACTCCTTCAGCACGCCTGCCGCCCAAAAGTGAGCTCATACCATTTATTTCGAATTGCCTTCGAACATTTAGCATGCGAACAGATTTCTATCTGAAATGGTTTTTGAAAAGGTCTTTAAAATGATCACTGTAATATGACTAAACGCTTAAAATAATGATATTTAAATGAATTTAATTAGTTTATTCATTATAATCATTCATTAAAATGATTTGTTTCCATAAATGGCTAAATTATTTTTTTTTAAAGTAATTATTATTTTAGTTATTAAAGTGTTCTTTATTTGTTTCTTAGCACCTAAAAATGTTTTTTAATATGAAAAAATAATAATAATATTATTAAAATTGATTATTTTATTGAAATAATTTTAATATAATCAACTTTGTTTTTTGCTTGATTACATTTCATTGATTGGATATAGATAACATAGTAATGTAATATATATCCATATATTTTAAACCAACAGTTGTTGCGTTTTCAATGGCACATTCAATGGAGTGTTTAGTTACCGAACTTCTACGAATGTATCTATACCCGAGAACGACGCGATAAATTCATAGGCCGGGAAGCTTTTTTGTCACACTTGAGGAGATGGGGAGGAGGCGGCGAATTCTTCGAATGCCACCCTTCAGTGTTTGTTTTTAAACTGTTCAGCTGCTGTGCAGTGCAGCAGCCTTTCCCTCATGGCGCATCCTGGGTTATGCTGAACCTGCTACATACCTGCCATTCCATAGAGGAACTATTCATATTAAATAACAATTTAATAGTTACAACAGCAAATTTTAAAACTTTAAAAACAGCAGTAGTTTTAACCGTTCATAAAATCAACCTGTGCCGGTACTTTAGATTTTTCACGTCTGCCCTCCATTTTTGGCTTGATACTTATCTTGGATGATTTCGTCCCTAATTGTACCGAATTTTTAAATTTAAATTCTTTTAACTATTTTTTTTTTTTTTTTTATCGTACTTTCATATATTTTTAGTATTTTTTAATTTTTAGATTGCCATTTTTTAAATTTATAGAAACTTTATTTTTTACCATATACTTACCTTAAGCAGCCAATTAAAAATCGTAAATTTTATATATGAATTAAGATGAGGAGGTTAAAGGGTCTATGCCCATGCACGCCAGTTGCCAGATGCCAGAATGATTTTTTCGGTTCTATTTATATATTTTTTTCGTATAATGACCTGCGCACTCCATTGCAATGTTTAAAAAACAATGTTATTATTTAATGTATAAATTTCAAAGTCTAAATACAAAAGCACATTTTTCAAACTGGCGCTATCCATTGTGCCGCATCTAGAAAGCTATATAACCTACATAAGACCGCATGTCATTTTAATAATTCCTCTCCATGAATTCCCCCAATCAAATGAGAGGGTTCGTATCATCAGTACTACTCTATGATCCGAACTAGAGCGCCCCCCCTTAATCTAAAGGAACAGAAATTTGGGCAAACATCACCAGGCGTTTTTCTACCAGATTTGGCACTGTATCGCCGCTTGACTTCTTTTCCATGCGCGCATTTATTTAGAAAACGTAAACAGTTACGAAACTATTCTGAAAAAGCCTGACAATGTTTCTTCTCAAAACATACACTTATTGAACTAGTGGCTTACTAAATACAAACAGATACAAGAAACGTTATTTTGTCTGTAACTCTGATAATTTTGTACGAAAAAGAATAAAACCCCACAGAAAGTTCATATAAATGGATATTTTGTTTATTAATCATTTTTTAAAGTTAAAATATGACACAAGAAAATTTATTAATAGAATAGAAAAGTAACTAATAGAATAGAAAAGATAAATTTATATTTATTTATAAAAAAAAATTAACCATTTCTTTTGAAAATTGTTGCAATTTAGGAGACCTTTTCTTCAATTTGGCGCCTACAGCGTGGAGTAGTAAAGGTCACCAGTAAAAATGGTTGGCAGAGATCGCCGTCATCACTTATTGTTACATTTCAAATCCCTGAAGTACATGCCTAAAACTAACTCTAAATCAGTTTCCAATCTATTTTTTCTCTGTAACGAATGAAAAATCAAGTTAGCTTATTCATGAAGATGTGTGTCTTAAAAGTCATTTATATATTTTATTTTTTTACATTTTATAATTTTTCTTATTTTTAAATATTTTACTAGAAACAATTTTCTCAGACTCTTTCAGTGATTTGTATATAAGTCCTTTTTGACCAAGATACAACGAAAATTTATCATCTTCCGATATAATTTCGAGCTAATTTCCAATTTTGAAACGAATTTATTTTTAACTAATAACCTCTGTAAATAGACTTCATCATCATCATATTTGCCGCACAAACCAGGGGGGAGGGATACAAGGACTTCCGCCGAAGTTTCCACCAGGACAGCTTATTTTTTGCTTTAGTCAGCCAGTTTTTCACCCCTTTCGCTTTAAAATATGATTCGACTGAAACAAGCCGCAGTAGTTTGGGTCTTCCTCTTTTACGGCTAGTGAAGGGCTTCGCAACAATAACCTTCCTTAGTGGATTTTTTTCATCGATTCTAACAACATGGGCGGCCTGATGGCCAAGTGGCTAGAGCTCTGGCATTTGGTATCCCAGGCTTCAGGTTCGAATCCTGGCGGTGGTATGGGGGTGTGTGAGTGGTTCGGAATCCATTTTAAACTGTAGGTCCCGGTCTGTTAAGCCTCTCGTGCGCACAAGGTGACCGCAGAGCGACAAACCAAATTAAACCTCTGTAACGCAAACAAACAAAGTGATGCAGTACAAATGGATGGCAATGTCCAATCATCACGTGCACACTCTGGCAATGGCGATTGTCAAAGTCATGTGAGGATTATGTTTGCCCCAAATTGTGGCAACCTCGATGCGCGGTATGTTTCATCACCACTCTGTGGTTCGGATGCTTTTTTGCGAGGGATTTTTATAAATCCTAGCGTCCTAAATCCGGCAGTCTTTTTAATTTTCTTCTGCAACCACTAGCAGCCTGATGGCCAATTGGATAGTTCTCTGACCGTTGTTACCACAGGCTTCAGGTACGAATTCTGGCGGTGGCGCGAATGTTTGTTAGTTGCTCGGAATTTTCGAATCCCGGCGGTGACATGGATGTTTTTGTAGTGGTTCGGAATCCACTTTAAGCCGTAGGTCCCGGTCTATTTAGCCTAAAGTGTGCACAAACTGACTGTACAGCGACAAGCCAATCTAAAACCACTGTAAAGGGATTAAAAGGATAGCCGATTAAAGTTCGGGGACCAAAAATTCCAATATATTCTGTTTTACATTAGTTTCTCGTATTTCTGTAGTAATATTTTCGAATAAATCACTTCGTTTTAATAGATGCGTTCTCACAAAATGCAGGGAAAATAAGTACCCGGAAAAAGTCGGGTGAACAACAAGTGTAAGGTAACATAGGTTACATATGTAGAGTATTATGTTTCTATTGCCGAGGAACTTGGTAGGCAAGAGTTAGTAAACAGTTAGACATATTTTTTTTATCGATTCGAATAATTTTAATTAAAGTAAACTAGTCAAGGTCAGAGTCAAAAATTTTAAATAATGATTTATGCAAATTTTTTTTTCCTAATGCCAGTTAAACTGTGATATAAAACAGGGGTGGCAAACCCGTGGCCAAGATTGAATATTTTTCCTGCCCGTGAGATTGATCACACTTTTAAAAATATATTTATTTTATAATGGCCAAAGTAGTGAAAACCAATGTATTCAAAAAATGCATTATTACATACATTAAAATACATTATTATGCCATCTATTCAAAAATGAACTATCGAAATGATGAGAAAAAATGAATTTTGATTCTAAAATAATATTCTTGCGAATATAGGACAGTTATTGCCTGTTTTATTCATGAGTTTACAGATATGAGTTCGCAGAATAATTAAATCATATTCTGCTAACTCATGATGGGCACGCATTTTGGAACATCTAATATAACAGGTACTATGTTTAATGATCTCAGTGACGCAGTGACAATCTCTAGATATTTGAGAAATCTGGCGCAAAAAAAGTTGTCAGCGCTTTTGGTTCAACTGATACCTGCGAATGGTTTTTTCTAAAATGAAATGGACCCAACACAAAACACGCTCAAACATAAAGGACGCTCACTTGCAACACCCATTACGATGTGCAAATACCCAAATGAAGATCGATTTGCAAAAGCTAAGTGAAAGAGTGGAGAAACGCATATCGAACACGTAAAATAAATATTTTTGAATGATTTCATTTTTTTTGTTTCGTTTATATTTTTTATATTTCATTTTAAGTGTTCTATATTTCTTTACAATGGGCTTTTAGTATTATTTTTATTATATTACCTATTTTTACATGTAAGAATAATAGTAAACAAATTAATAATAACTCATCAAGTTTCAATGTTTCACTCAAAAAAATGCTTATATTGAGTTCAAATTGAATATGGGGATATATAATTTTATATGCTGCCCGCTGTGTTATGATGCATTTCCAAAGTGGCCCGCAAGATCATTTCGGCTGGCCACCCCTGATATAAAACCTTGACAAACATAACGATTGAAATATAGAAAAGAATATTTTTTTGTTAAAGTTTTGAAAAATTAATTAAAAAAGGGTATTTTTTGTTGACTTTGCATAAACACTCTTACCTAAAAGAATTAGCGGAACATATCACGTTTTCTTGCATACATGCAGAACTTTCTTCTAATATCCTTCTTCTCTCCTATATCCGCATCCTTCTATATCCATGACGCAAGCGTTGAAACTAAACTGATGATATTGTTCTGAAGTACAGCTGAGTGACAGTCGATGGAGTCAGCAAACAAACAACAAAAGAAAAAAAGTACTGTTTTTAGTAAAAATGCCAATAACTCGTCTCTCAATGAATATATCAGCAATCTTTTCGTTCAATGCCTGCTCAACGTCGTTAAAAGTGGTTAAAATGTCATTAGGTTGTGAAGAGTATCGTTACGGTTGAAATGAAACAAGTTTTTTTCAGAAATTTAACTGAAAGTCTTTGAATGCATGAATTCAGATCGTGATGAAACGACTGCGTCTCGACTTCTGAGGACTCAAAACTGTTTTCGAAGGCTGGAAGTCTGATCTTTAAAGCAAAAATGTTCCAATGTTTCCAATTGAAACGACTAAATTTGTAGAGTCAATGATGAATGAAAAATTGTAGAATGACGCTATTGTATTAAAGATATAGTTAATAGATCTGAAGTATTTAAATCAGGGGTGGCCAACTTTTTGGGGGTGAAAAATGGAAATATAATGAGTTATTATTGTGTTTACTATTGTTTTTATTTGTAAACATTGATAAAATAATAATAATGATACTAAGAGCACATAGTACAGAAATATATAACACTAAAAATAAAATATAAAAGATATATAAATATGAACGGAATTAAAAAAAAAAAGGAAATCCTTAAAAAATATTTATTTTACTCGTACGATATTTGTTTGCGCAGGAATATTATTTTAAAAACCAAGTTCATTTTTTCTCATCATTTCGACAGTTAATTATGGAATATACGGAAACACACACAATGTATTTTTTTTTCAATACGTTGGTTTTCACTACTTTGACCATTATAAAATAAATATATTTTGTAAAAGTGTAATACATCTTATGGGCCGGAAAATTTTTTCAAGGCGGGCCGTGGGTTGGCCACCCCTCATTTAAACTAATAAATGGTTAGTTTTATAATGATTCCATATTAGTTCTACTTAAAGTTTATTCATTAATGTTTGTTTAATAGAATGTTCGAACACAAAAAGATTCCTTTTTATGAGTTCGATGAATCATCAATTGAAAACCCCATCAATGGAGTACGCACAAAAAGATTCCTTTTTATGTGGGTACTCCATTGGTGTGGTTTTCAAGCATTGCAGCACACAGTTCGTGCACATTTGGGAATTTTATTTTTGCACATTGGACAAGTAATAAAAATAGTAGAAATTTCAGTTGCACATCGTGCAAGTAGTAAAAATAGAATGTTAACAATATCAGTGATCTAATCATTCTGATCTATGAATAATATTAAACTGGATCACAGTACGATTGGAGATTAAGGTTTCTTCTCACTTTTCTCCAACAGAAAACTAAAAAAGTGTGAATGTATATTTTTTAACGTAAGTATGAAATGTAGTGGATTACATATAGATTACAGGATACTAAGCACAGACTCATAAGGTCCGTATAGGGACTGTAGTAGGCCACAACGTCTCAAGCAATAAATAAATAAACAAAAATTGAAAATTGCTTCTTATATTTTATTTTTTGAACTCTTCTTCTTTTTTCACTCTCACTGACTTACTCTCTTTTTACATCTATATCTGGCCTTTATTTTCGGAACCGTTAATCATGGACTTAATAACTTTCCATTTATACGACGGTGCAGGAAATCTATCAATATAAATGTAAGAAGCGCATGCTTTACAGAAACGCACGCTCCCAGCATGCAGGATGCCACATGTTTGAATCGCTTTGCGGCATTTATTGCAGTCATTGTCTCAGAGACTAAATAGCAATTCTTAGACAGTGTCTAAAATAGACTTCGCAACTACACTTAGGTTGTCTGGTGGCAGTTTTCAAGGTTTTCTTTCTCCCATGTGACACGCAAAAGTTGTCCTCGACGACAGTGCGCCTTCTTTCTTCGTTGGCAGCGGAAATGCATAAGTTGAATACAAGGCCCACCGATTTAAACAATTAAAAATTGTTTGTTACTTTTGGAACTCAAATCAACCTCAATACAGAAAGATGAGGCACCCATGACTGGAGCACTAACTAGTGTTGAATTCATGGCCCACCGATTTAAACAATTAAAAATTGTTACTTTTGGAACTCAAATCAACCTCACTACAGAAAGATGAGGCACCCATGACTGGAGCACTAACTAGTGTTGAATTCATGGCCCACCGATTTAAACAATTAAAAATTGTTACTTTTGGAACTCAAATCAACCTCAATACAGAAAGATGAGGCACCCATGACTGGAGCACTAACTAGTGTTGAATTCATGGCCCACCGATTTAAACAATTAAAAATTGTTACTTTTGGAACTCAAATCAACCTCAATACAGAAAGATGAGGCACCCAGGAGCACTAACTAGTGTTGAATACAAGGCCCACCGATTTAAACAATTAAAAATTGTTACTTTTGGAACTCAAATCAACCTCAATACAGAAAGATGAGGCACCCATGACTGGAGCACTAACTAGTGTTGAATTCATGGCCCACCTGATTTAAACAATTAAAAATTGTTACTTTTGGAACTCAAATCAACCTCAATACAGAAAGATGAGGCACCCATGACTGGAGCACTAACTAGTGTTGAATTCATGGCCCACCGATTTAAACAATTAAAAATTGTTACTTTTGGAACTCAAATCAACCTCAATACAGAAAGATGAGGCACCCAAGACTGGAGCACTAACTAGTGTTGAATTCATGGCCCACCGATTTAAACAATTAAAAATTGTTACTTTTGGAACTCAAATCAACCTCACTACAGAAAGATGAGGCACCCATGACTGGAGCACTAACTAGTGTTGAATTCATGGCCCACCGATTTAAACAATTAAAAATTGTTACTTTTGGAACTCAAATCAACCTCAATACAGAAAGATGAGGCACCCATGACTGGAGCACTAACTAGTGTTGAATACAAGGCCCACTGATTTAAACAATTAAAAATTGTTACTTTTGGAACTCAAATCAACCTCAATACAGAAAGATGAGGCACCCATGACTGGAGCACTAACTAGTGTTGAATTCATGGCCCACCGATTTAAACAATTAAAAATTGTTACTTTTGGAACTCAAATCAACCTCAATACAGAAAGATGAGGCACCCATGACTGGAGCACTAGCTAGTGTTGAATTCATGGCCCAGAGATTTAAACAATTAAAAATTGTTACTTTTGGAACTCAAATCAACCTCAATACAGAAAGATGAGGCACCCATGACTGAGCACTAACTAGTGTTGAATTCATGGCCCACCGATTTAAACAATTAAAAATTGTTACTTTTGGAACTCAAATCAACCTCAATACAGAAAGATGAGGCACCCAAGACTGGAGCACTAACTAGTGTTGAATTCATGGCCCACCGATTTAAACAATTAAAAATTGTTACTTTTGGAACTCAAATCAACCTCACTACAGAAAGATGAGGCACCCATGACTGGAGCACTAACTAGTGTTGAATTCATGGCCCACCGATTTAAACAATTAAAAATTGTTACTTTTGGAACTCAAATCAACCTCAATACAGAAAGATGAGGCACCCATGACTGGAGCACTAACTAGTGTTGAATACAAGGCCCACCGATTTAAACAATTAAAAATTGTTACTTTTGGAACTCAAATCAACCTCAATACAGAAAGATGAGGCACCCATGACTGGAGCACTAACTAGTGTTGAATTCATGGCCCACCGATTTAAACAATTAAAAATTGTTACTTTTGGAACTCAAATCAACCTCAATACAGAAAGATGAGGCACCCATGACTGGAGCACTAGCTAGTGTTGAATTCATGGCCCAGAGATTTAAACAATTAAAAATTGTTACTTTTGGAACTCAAATCAACCTCAATACAGAAAGATGAGGCACCCATGACTGGAGCACTAACTAGTGTTGAATTCATGGCCCACTGATTTAAACAATTAAAAATTGTTACTTTTGGAACTCAAATCAACCTCAATACAGAAAGATGAGGCACCCATGACTGGAGCACTAACTAGTGTTGAATTCATGGCCCACTGATTTAAACAATTAAAAATTGTTACTTTTGGAACTCAAATCAACCTCACTACAGAAAGATGAGGCACCCATGACTGGAGCACTAACTAGTGTTGAATTCATGGCCCACCGATTTAAACAATTAAAAATTGTTACTTTTGGAACTCAAATCAACCTCAATACAGAAAGATGAGGCACCCATGACTGGAGCACTAACTAGTGTTGAATACAAGGCCCACCGATTTAAACAATTAAAAATTGTTACTTTTGGAACTCAAATCAACCTCAATACAGAAAGATGAGGCACCCATGACTGGAGCACTAACTAGTGTTGAATTCATGGCCCAGCGATTCACACAATTAAAAATTTTATTTTTGAGCACACATCAATCGCACAAAATAATACAATTCAATATAAAAAAGAGGAGGCACGTACAACCGGAGTTTCCACAGTTGGAACAACAGAACTAAACAATACAGACGAGGAGGAAAACATGTTTATGTACATTCAAGTCTCTAGGATTCAGAAAATATGTTTTCAGATTATGTCAAATCAAATATTTTTGTATGAAATTATTAAAATATGCCTGACATAATGAATGGAATATACTTTTTCTCTGAATATCTAAATGGGTTAATCTAAATCTAAGAATGTTTGCAAAGTTTTTATTTTACTCGCAAAAGTCATAGAATCCCCGAAAAGCGGAATTCGTTGGATGTGGAATTTTGTATAAAAATGGAGAATGCTTTTGAAGCAGAGATAAGACAACAAAGTTAAAGTAATATTATGCCGCAATATCTTTGGTATTATCATATTTAAAAATCAGCATAAAGTAACGTATAAATAAGATCCTGTATACGTCAAACCTGATTTCCTTGCATTCAACTAATATATATATACTAGCAGAATCCGGTATACGTAGTCCTGCAAAAAAAAAAAAAAAAAAAATTCATTGCAGAAAATTACATATCGTGTAGCTATTCTCCATGCTCCAATGTACGTGCACACTCATTTTCATGGATATCGTTTGAACGGTCTATAAGAGGAAATGTTGCAACACCTTCTGATGGCAAGTCACAGTAAAGAGGATAACCTATTTTCCATACTCGAATACATATTATTGCCCATTTTCATAGTGATGGGTTGAACTTTATAGAAGTGGATAGACTGTAGCACCCTCTGGTAGCGACTTACAACAAAGGCGATAACCTAAAAATATTCTCCATATTTTGTCAAACTCACACAAAAAATTTCATCAAAATCGGTCCAGCCATTGAGGAGGAGTTCAGTGACAAACACATGTACAGAAGAACCCGATTGCAGCGCCACCTATCAGTGCAGTTATGAATCCAGGTCTTATCATGTCCAGGGACCCACTCAAACACACACCTGATGGCGCTGTAGCTTTTGGTATCAGAGACTTCAGGTTCGAATCGTGGCTGTGGTATGGATGTTTGTGAGTGGTTCGTAATCCACGTTAAACTATAGATCCCGGTCTTTTTAACCCTCGCTTGCACAAAATGACCGTAGAGCGACAAAACAGAACGAAAACCAAACGCACACACACAAAAAGTTTCATCAAAATCGGTCCAGCCGTTAAGGAGTTCAGTAACTTACACACATATACAGAAGAATTGTATCTATAAAGGTATGTACAATGGCTCTCAAATGTGTTCGTACACTTTGAAAAAGTGCTATGGCCTGGAATGCAATATGAATATAATTTCCAATATTTTTCGTGTGCCAGAGAAAAAACGTCACAAAATAAGAAACATTTTCGGATAAATTCATACATAAAATTGTTGCCTGTAACTTTTTTTTTTTTTAATTTTTGCATTCTGGCGGCCTATAAAAAATCGTTTGACTTTGCTTACTTTGTTCTGTTCTATTTGTTATTTAAAGATGGCTCATTACTATAAGCAAACAAGGGACAGCATTCCTAAATGGATTATTTTTTTTATCAATGTAGGAACGAAGCAGTTCCGAATGTCGTTAAGTTGGTAAATGTATCTTATTCTACGCGTGAGCCGTGCGTCATAAAACAAGAAGAAAATCGGATCGAGCACAAGGTCAGAAAAGGTCGTCCGGCAAAACTAACGCAACGTGATCGGAGATTTATAGTTAGAAAATCTACGTTTGAGTGGTGTAAATATTTTTACAGAATTACTGAAACACTATATTCTTGAATTTCACCCGAAACTGTTTGACGAATGCTTCGATCAGCATGATTACATGGATGAAAATGTTTTGTAAATGCACAAAATAGAAACTTGAAACTTTCCATTGTAAACGATGGAAGTGTCTGAAATGAATTTAGAAATCTTGTTTGAAATAATCAGGTTGGCTTGTTAATTTGCTTTGACGTAGGTCTTAAATAAGGCTATTAGAATCTGTTACTTTTAATTATAAATTTTAAATAAATAAATAATTAATAATAATGATAAATAATACAATTTATTCTAGCGGATTAATTTGCAATCAATACATGAATTGCTATTAACGTACCATTTAACTTGACTGTTGTTTTCAAAGAGGACATTCTAGATATTGAAATTCTGTGCAAATAAGCTTATAATGTTTTATTTCAGTAATACGTGATAAAGATTCAGTTTTCAATAATACCTGCTAAATAATAAGTAATAATAATAATAATTAATTAATTAATTAATTATTAATTTATTATAATTAATACTAGCTGATAATGTTTCAATTTTCAATAATACTCGATAAAGTTTCAATTTTCAATAATACTCGATAAAGTTTCAATTTTCAATAATACTCGATAAAGTTTCAATTTTCAATAATATCCGATAAAGTTTCAATTTTCAATAATATCCGATAAAGTTTCAATTTTCAATATTATGTGATGAAGTATCAGCTTTAAATAATACCCTATAATTTGGTTTGTTTTGTCACTCTACGGTTCATTATGTGTACACTTTGGGCTAATTAGACCGGGACCTACAGCTTAATGAAAGTCCCTAAACGTATTAGAATCACGTTTAAAGTTGCACTTTTTAAAAGCAAATTGATTCATTATATTATTCATTATTATTAGCAAATTATATCATTCATTATTAGCAAATTATTCCTTATTTCTCCCTGATTCATTATACTTATTAGTCTAAAATGTGTGCATTGGCAGGAACTTTTTTTTTATAAATCAGAATAAAGATATTAAACACATGGTTTTCAACATTCTCTCTCAATTGTTCACAAATTCTGAAAACAAACCTCAGTCGTCGGATTTAAACCCAAATGATCGAAATACTACAATCTATGCAGTTTTTACAATATTATGTAAAATTCTGCAGATAAAATCTGTACAATACGATGCTATTTTTTTTTTAAGCGTACAAAGATTTCGTGAGGTAATTTTTTTTTGTTACGTTTTAATTATTTGATTAAAAATTTTTTTTAATATGCTCTTAAAATATATGATGCAGTTCAAATAGAAGTCATAGACAATATAAAATTCATTCTGAAATATTAATGGGTAGAACACTATTTCATTGAAATTCGTTAAGTGTATGAATATTTTAGGGAGCCATACACATATATACATATATAAAATATATGTACACATATATAAAGTTGGTATAGTTTTATCCTATAATCAAAATTTACCTTTAGGGTAAAAGGGGCCAGGGGTGGCCAGCCCGCGGCCCGCCTTGAATATTTTCCCCTGTCCGTGAGATGTATCTCACTTTTACAAAATATATTTATTTTAAATGCATTTTTTCAATACATTGGTTTTCACTACGAAAACCAATGTATAGAAAAAATGCATTATGTGTGCATCCACATATTCAAAAATGAATTACCGAAATGATGAGAAAAAATGAACTTTGATTTTAAAATAATATTCATGCGAATATAGGACAGATATTGCCTGTTTTATTGATGATTTCGCAGAATAATTAAATTATATTTTGCGAATTCATGATGAGCGCGCATCTTGGAACATCTAATATAACAGGTTTTATGTTTCACTTTAAGTGACCTCAGTGACCCTAGATACGCACAATTGATTGTTGATAGCAGAGCAAACCATACTCTTAATTGAAGTTGTAGCGCTTTTGGTTCAACTTACACCTGTGAATCGTTATTTTCTAAAATGAAATTTACCCAACACGAAACACGCTCAAACATAACGGATGCTCACCTGCAACATCTATTACAATACCCAAATGGAGATCGATTTGCAAAAGTTAAGTGAAAGGGTGGGCAAACACATATCGCACTAGTCAAATTAATTAATTTTTTAAGGATTTCATTTTTCCTATTTCGTTCATATTTATATAGTTTTTATGTTTCATTTTTAGTGTTCTATATTTCTTTACGATGTGCATTGTTATTGTATTATCTATGTTTATATGTAAGAATAATAATAGTAAACACAATAATAATAAGTCACTACGTTTCAGTTTTTCACTCCCAAAATAATGTCTATAGTGGGTCCAAATCTAATAGGGGAATATATAATTTTATATGCGGCCCGCTAAGTGGCACGCAATATCATTTGAGTTGGCCATCCCTGATTTAGAATATTCACCTAATAGGTTTGTCTGCACTGATTTTGCACGCATTTGTGTCATAATTTATTTATAATTGAAATCAATTATTAATATCTTTGAGACGTCCATTCCATATCCATATGAATCATATGAAAATACGATTCGTAATTAATAAATTGTAACTAAGCCAACGTTGCGTTCTACTGTTTTTAAAGGCGAATAAAAGAGATATTGTTTGTGTCACTTCGATATTTTAAAAGAGGTTCACAGGTCTCTGATAATCCATGCGTCATGATGTTGAGAAGATTATCCATATGCATTGCCTAGTTTATCCATACACGCCGGCCCTAAAGGATAATATATTGAAATGTTATGGAATTTTGGATAGATTTTTACATGAGG
Source organism: Caerostris darwini (assembly GCA_021605075.1). Lineage (NCBI taxonomy): Eukaryota > Metazoa > Arthropoda > Arachnida > Araneae > Araneidae > Caerostris > Caerostris darwini. The sequence continues at coordinate 282,922 of BPLQ01015712.1, forward strand.
AAAATCGATGGAGTGGTTGCTTCTTTACTGACTACATGAAAAAAGAATTTTCGAAGATCTGTATGTAGAAGAATGTTGTTGCAATGCAGCTGGCAACACAGAGACACTTCATCTTTGTGACATGAGCAAGGGTACTGCTGTTGCTCACTGAGCACTACCCAGGGGGGTACGTGTAGTTTGAAAGACTGCTACCCCCACAACGCTCTGCGATCCTATTAGACTGGGACCTACAATTTAAAGTGGATTCCGAACCACTACAAACAACCATGGCACCGCCGGGACCGAAACCTGTGGTACACGAGCGCCAGAGCGTTAGCCACTCGGCCATCAGCCCCTGCATGTAGAAGAATTATTGAGTTCTTCCTCTAGCAAATTGAGGTGATGTACTAGTAGCTTGCAGATGAAGGCATAGCTATCATGGTTTTACCCATTGGTGTAATAATACATTTTTCTAGGAGATTTTTTAATGTCTTTATGAATAAAGTGTGGCTGTGGAGAGGGGCGAACCTGGAACTGACTAGGAATGCAATTTTTAATTTGTGTACAAATGTTCCACTCAGTAAGAAACGATGAAGCTGATACTTATAGGCAGAATACATACATACAGGGTGATTATAATTAAAGTTCCACTTTGAAAAAGGCTGTAAAGAAAAGAACCACTCGTCACAAAGAATTCACATTCGAACTGAAGGACTAGGTGGTGACTAGGGGTTCTTTTTTTACAGCCTTTTGAAAGGGTGAATTTATATACATATATATATATATAATTCCATGATAATTTATGTGTAGCTAATACTGTTGCTAGAGATGGGTCGACTGTTTAGACTCTGATTTTAATGTTATTAAGATCAAAAACTGGAGGTCCACGGCCAAGAGGAGAACAGCCTGGTTGGATCTTTTAAAGAAGGCCAAACCCCCCAACGGGCTGTCGAGCCAGTTATGATGATGAATACTGTTGTTGGCTTTTGTTATGCAAAATGGTCACCTTTCAAATTCACACTTTTTCACTTTTCGTTTGATTTTTTTTATCTTGTTACGGTTAGGGCTCCGTGACGTTATCCGAAAATGAGCAAGCAAAATGAGCCGTTATCCAAGCAAATAAAACTCCATTTCAAATTTTGACAAAATTCATTTTCTGGAGAATTTAGCTTTTGTTTGAAGCGTTTTGCAGTATGGTTTTGAAGCACTTTTCACGTCTTGACTTGGGATTTTAAATATTTATACACTGAAGTGACAAAAGTCATGGGATACCTCTTAATATCGTGTCGGCCCTCCTTTCGCCCGGCGAAGTGCAGCAACTCGACGTGGCATGGACTCAACAAGTCGTTGGAAGTCTTCCGCAGGAATATTGAGCCATGCTGTCTCGATAGACGTCCATAATTGTGAAAGCGTTGATGGTGCAGGATTTTGGGCACGAACAGACCTCTCGATGATGTCCCATAAATGCTCGATGGAATTCATGTCGGGCGATCTAGGTGGCCAGATCATTCGTTGGAATTGACCAGAATGTTCTTCAAACCAATCGCGAACAGTTGTGGCCCGGTGACATGGCGCATTGTCATCCATAAAAATCCCATCGTTGTTTGGGTACATGAAGTCCATGAATGGCTGCAAGTGATCTCCAAGTAGCTGAACATAAGCATTTCTAGTCAATGTTCGGTCCAGTCGCACCAGAGGACCAAGTCCATGCCATGAAAAAACAGCCCACGCCATTACGGAGCCACCACCAGCTTGAACAGTGCCTTGCTGATAGTTTGGGTCCATGGCTTTGTGGGGTCTGCGCCACACTCGAACCCTACCATCAGCTCTTACCAACTGAAATCGTGACTCATCGGACCAGGCCACGGTTTTCCATTCATCTAGGGACCAACCGATATGCTCACGTGCCCACGAGAGTCGCTGCAAGCGAAGTCGTTCTGTCAGTAAAGGCACTCGAGTCGGTCTTCTGCTGGAATAGCCCAAGAAAGCCAAATTTCTCCGCACAGTTCTAACAGACAAGTCCCTTGTACGTCCCACATTGATTTCTGCGGTTATTTGACGCAGTGTTGCTTGTCTGTTAGAATTTACGACTCTTTGCAGACGTCGCCGGTCTCGGTCGTTAAGTGCAGGCGGTCGACCACTGCGCTGTCCATGGTGGGATGTTATGCCTGAAATTTCATACTCTCGGCACACTCTTGACACACTGGATCTGGGAATGTTGAATTCCCTAACGATTTCCGAAATGGAATGACCCATGCGTCTAGCTCCAACTAACATTCCGCGTTCAAAGTCTGTTAATTCCCGTCGTGCGCTCATCATCACGTCAAAACCTCTTCACATGAATAACTTGAACAAAAATGAAAGCACTGCGCATTTATACCTGTTCTACGCGATGCTACTGCCATCTGAAAATTTGCATATTGCTATCCCATGACTTTTGTCACTTCAGTGTATATCCAATAGCTATAAGTACTCGTAGTGTGTTGATCCATTCCTTCTTCTTGAAGTTTCACATTTATCACTTTTGGCATTTTCCCGTGCTAATGGAGCTGTATAGTGCTTCTTATTGTATTTGGAATACTTCATTCTTCCTTTATGCCTAGAATTTTCAAACATTCATATATTCTTTTGGCTATTGAATGTGATAGTGTTTCTTGTAGAATTTGGAATACTTCATTTCCGACGGCATTTATCTTACTTTTGAATATTCTTTTCAGAGATTCTTGAACACTTCATTCTTCATGAAGTTCTTGATCTGTTCAACATTGCTATATTCATGTGGCTATTTGAATTTGACCATTGTTGTAGTATTCCAATCCATTGCTTCCTATATCTCGTGCATTATTAAACGCTGGCATATCCATCCGCTCTCGAATGTTCACACATGATAAGTTGAAATTTGCCGAGCAAACTTCAGATTTTTTTTTATATTGATTTGTTTTCTTTATATATAAATAGAGATTTTATTTCCAGTATAGCCGGCACGAGTACCGGTGGAGCAAGAACACGTGCGCGCGTTCCGCAGGTGCGTGAAATCTGTTTGCATTGTACAAGAAGACAGCTTTTTATGAGATTGCACACAATTACGCGCGTCCGAAGCAGTCAATAGATTTGTGGGCACTTAAGTTCCCCATCACGTCCACATTGGTTTGCTGTCGACCGTGTGCTGAGTAAAAATTTTACATTCAGAATAAAAACTCTCAAGTGGGGCATTAAAATCGAGAACACAGGTGCTTTTAAATGTTAAGTTCTGAACATTAAAGTCGAAAGTACACACATCTTCGATTTTAGTGGGAAGGCGCCGTAATGGGTATTTATTTTAGTCGGATTTACATAGATATATATTTGTTTTAAAGAAATTCATTTAAATTGATTTTTTTCCCCTCATTTGAAATGTTCATTGTTTAATTGGGTTTTTTTCCTCTCTTTGGAGTCTCTATTTAAACTTTTTTTTTTATAGAGCATAAAGTGGAGTTAATAAAGTTGAGAAATCATATTCTGGTCTGAAAAAGAGATTTTATGAGTTAGAACTTGATTTTAGGATGACGAGTCGGAAATGTATTAAGTTTCTGAAATCACATCTCAGATAGGGGTACCTGATGGTCGAGTAGCTGGCGCTCGGTACCACAGGGTTCGAGTTCTGGGGGTGTCATGGATGTTTGGAGTGGTTCGGAATTCACTGTAAACAGTAGGATCGTAGAAGGTTGTGGGGGTAGTGTGATTCGCGTCCGTAGCCTATCTTCAAGCGACACGTTCCTCCTGGGTAGTTCTCAATGAGTAACGTCAGTGTGTCTTGTTGATGGCATAAAGATGAACTGTCTCTGTATTGCCAGTAAAAAGAAACATCTTAGATAGAATTACTGCCCAACTTAAAATAATGATATAATTTTTTTAATAATAGAAATATTCTAAATTGTTCTATAAATTAAACTATTTATTTTTCAAAATTTTTATTCTTTCAAAAAATAAAGAAATAAATCCTTTTTGAAAAAGAACTCGGCTTATTAAAATTTAAAAGTTTTAGTATGTTTTTCAATATTCTCTATTTTCAATAACAGATTACATATCACTGAATGCATTTATACACTTCACAGCGCAAGCGAACTCGGGTAGCGGAGTGGATTTAAACGTACACTGAGATAAATTATCTCACTGTGTATCTGAGAGCCCGTTTGGCTTAAATTTTTGTGGCCTTTCATTAAACAAGACCAATCTGCGCAGGGGTAAAGAAACGAATCTCTGACCGCAAGGTCGCAGATTCGAATCAAAGCCCAGCCCCATTCGCTATTCAGCTACGTTGTGCACCCTAATTCTTCTATTCCCTATTCTAGTGACCACAGTTAGGTTTTCTTTTTCTTTTTTATCCCTTTTTTTGTTGTAAAATAAAAGGATTAGACAAAAACCATCAAAAAATTGAAAATATATATATATATATATATATAATAAATAAAGTACCAGTATCCTGCTTTTTTTACAGATTCATTGTTGCCACGCACGTCCAGCAATTCACAATTTTAATCTCATACAATATTTTTATGGCATCGACAACGGGTGCCTTTGTATCGAATTTTTAGCTTAAATTTCTTTAACTTCAATTTCAACCTTATATTTTTTATCTTACTTTTATTTATTTTCAGTATTTTTTAATTTTTACGAATATCATTTTTAAAAATTTTAGAAACTTTATTTTTTATCATATGCTAACATGAAGCAGCCTATTATTAATCGTAAATTTTATATATGGATTAATATGAGGAGATTAAGGGGTCTATTCCCATGGGTACTCCGTAATCGGACGCTAGTTGACACTATACATGTTACAAAATTATGGGCAGAGTCAAAAATGAAAAACGAAACTTTGGACGAAAGTTAATATTAAATCCGAAAACATACAATCAGTGCATTTTTATTCGATTGTTTCTTTTCATATATTAAGAAGGATGAGTCATATTCAAGCTGCGTAATAGCGCGTTTTGTTTAATTACATCTTTTTAATGACGTGACTATATATTCAGGCTTAGCAATGAAATAGGAATTAGGCTTAGGAATTTAATTATTATTTTTCTAAGAATTATAATAAATTATAATTGTTTTCTAAGCAAAAACTTTCCATAAATTTCACTCGATTTATTGTCTAAAAATTGACCTGAAATACTCTGTCCAAACTTAACGCAAATTAATCACTTATAATGTGTAATAAAGAGTGTTGATTTCAATCAAATATGAAAAATAGATATAAATGTATAATTGCTGTGCACTACAAGAAAATTTTTAATTAACAAATTTTAAATTACACAAACATATAATCATAAAAATTTAAGAAAACCCAATGGTGATCATGATTTTAAATGGCGATAGTTATTCCTAACATTTGAAGATATACACTATTGACGTTGCTGTTGCAAATCTCCCAAGTTCCAGCAAAGTTAGATCAAGCGCATGACATTGTGAACTCTGATAAAGTCCAAAGCAAGTAAAGGCGTAGTAAAAAAAGGTCCTGTTTGGAGAGCCCCAAACTGTCAAGAACAGGATCTGAGGAAGCCTGGTCATTACGGCACTTGGTGCAAATTGTGTAGGTCTTGTCACCGTTGGAAAAAAAAAAATAGGGAGATCTGAAGTGACCACTCATCAGTCATACTCTTGCTTGCTATGTTATAGTGACAGTGCGCCACCAGGACTCCTCCCTTGATACCACTGGTGCACAGGAAGGGGTGGGTCCAAGTTACACTAGCAGACTTTTTTGTTCTCGAAAATAATTTCAGTAAAGTCAGTGAATCAGATTGCAGAACCTGAACAACTCTCATCATTCCCAATGTTTGAAGAGGTAATAGTCAAATAGAGCAGATGAGTTTCATATTGCACAACTTAAAATAGTACTCATTATTCAAAACGTTTGAATAATCAATTAAAATGGGTGAGTTTCAAATTCTACAACTGGAACAGCACTCATTATTCAAAACGTCTGAAGAAATAATAGCTAAATTAAAGTATTTTTTTAAAAGTGAGTTTCTTTTGTATCATATCGTTTTGGGTTTAATTTTAATTTATTTTTCATTTGATATCATTCGTTTATGAAGCTGTCTTTGATTTTTTAACCTTACTCTATCAATAAATGTCAATAAAATAATATCTTTTCACAATTGTTTTTTTACTTTCAGTGTTTATTACTAGCAATATATATTTCAGTTAATTATTAATTATGCATTAATTATTTAAGTTCGCAAATTTTCACTTGATATTTTGCGAATTAGGCCTTGAATACCACAAAATATTGAAAAATTAAATAAATTTTGTATGCCAATTTAAATTTTTTTAAATTTGTTTTCTTCCCAAATTTGTGCCAGTTTATTTTTGAATAAAAACTATTGAAGTTGTTTTTAACTATCCAGACTATAGCTTAAAATAAAGTTTATTTTATTCATTCTATTTTTTGAAAAAATGAATTGGACACTAAAATTTTAACTCTAAAAGTCTTCAAAGTTCAAGTTTTTGAATTATAAGGTTGAAACAAATAAATTAGTTTTTCGTTTTTGTAGACGATTTTGATTTTTATAATTATAATAGTTAATTTAAAAATTTTTTTTGTTGAGGAAAACTGGTTTAGCATGAGGATCACTTAAAAAAAAAACCTATTTTTTAAAATGCCTGATTTATCTATATAATGTGAAGATTAGAGACGCACTTTTATTTTGTCAAACTCTATTTAAGGAAAAAAGATGGACAGATTTTTGATAACGATCATTCGTCAAATATTTATACAACTCATTATGTAAAAAAGAAAATGCTGGAATTTAAAATAATAATATAAAGTCATTCTAAATTAAATACTAGTATTAATTAGATATTAATACTAATTAAATATAGTGCAATATGTTGTAATATAATTTAATACCAATTAAATACTAGTACTAATTAAAGCACCATTTTTAATCTATTATAATGTCTTCTTAAATAAATCTATTATTAAATTTGGTTGTAAGATCAAGGCATTTCAATTATACAGGGAGATTATAATTAAAATCCCACTTTCAAAAGGCTGTAAAAAAAATAAACTCTCGTCACAATGAATTCAAATTGAACTGAAGATACTTGAAGAAGGAGGAAACGGTACAGCATTAAAAAAATTAGTTCAAATTAGTTCAGGGTGCTCAAAACATTCAATAGGTTTGCGCACCCTTGTCATGGACCAGTTACATCTGAACTCTGACAGTAGATTTGGAGGGGGGCTGTAAAACAACCATGTCTAGTGGACATCTTGACACCGCTCTCCTGTGCTTGATTATCCTATATATATAGTATCACATCGAAACTATTTTATAGAGCGCCATTTTAAAATGATGTTTTTTTTTCTGCCCATACGCGTGAAAAAAGAACAACGAGCTCGTGCCAATGGTTGATCGCCAAAAAAAAAAAAAATTTAATGTAGTTTTAAGTATAAGAGAAAAAGAAACAGAATTTAGATTGAGACCCACATTCAAACTAATGCATTTCTGACAAAGGCTCAAAGTTTGCCACAAATAATAATAATAACAATAAAAAAAGGCATGAAGAAATTTTTTTTTACACACAGCTATTATTGTGTTATTAAATTTTTTTATACACAACTATAATTTGGATTTTATTGTGGTACCTCGGTTGACATCCTTGATCTGTTCCAGATGTTTGGACTTACACCGAACAGGACATACATCAAACGGATTTTTCCACTTAGGAAATAAAAGGGAAACGATTAATTCATTCCCACGAAAAAAATTCCTATTTTTATTGGCCTATTTTACACTGATTTGCATGAATTAATTTAAACATTGCTTAGCATTAAAATACAAAAGCAGTTTGATGAAATACGTGCATAAATAAAAAATGTACCAAATTTAATTTTCCCTCGCCCGCCTCTTTTCCTTAGTTGGGCCTGGTGGAGGGTCACCAGATTGGACGTCTATTAAAAATCCTAATGTCTAGGTTATGCCTAAGTTATTGTCCAAAGAATTTAGACAGATTTTTACTAGGTCAAAGCATTTTGTTGCTCCTGCTTTCTACCTCCTGCTTCGGAAGTGGGTCTGCCTGGCCATTCCATGCAATGCTCTTGCGCCTTGTTTGGTCTTTGGGTGTGTGTGTGGGGGCAGGGCGGAACTTCTCTATAAAGCAGGGGCGGGCAACCCGTGACCATATGGACCGCCTTGAACGTTTTCTCGGCCCGTGAGATGTATCACATTTTTACAAACATATTTATTTTATAACCGCCAAAGTAGTGTATGCATTAAAAAAAATACGTTATGTGTGCAACCCTGTATACAAAAATGAACTGTCGAAATGATGAGAAAAAAAATAAATTTTGATTTTAAAATAATATTCAGACAGTGTACTGTTTTATTGATGAGTTTACAGTGATGAGTTCGCAAGATAATTAAATTATATTCTGCGGCGAACTCATGATGTGCGCTCATCTTGAAACTACTAATATAACAGGTTTTATGTTTCACTTTAAGTGACCCTCCCTAGATACGCACAGTTGATTGCTGAATAGCAGTGCAAAACCAGAGTCTCAGTTGAATTTGTTAGAGCCTTTGGTTCAACTTACACCTGCGTTTTTTTCGAAAATGAAATGGATCCAACACAAAGCACGCTGAAACGTAACGGACGCAACACCCATTATGATGTGCAAATACCCAAATTGCAGGATAATTTGGATTGTAAAGTGTTTGACATTCTTTCGTTTGCCAACAATTTTGACATATATATTCGTCAGTTCAATATTCAATCGTATTCAGATCAAATGTCGTATACCAAATAACAGTACGTAAGTTAAGTCAAGCTGACTCACTCCAAAGCGGATGTACCAAGATACTACTGTATTTAAAAGTTAATTTTTTATTAAATTAGAACTGTATTATTTATAATATTTTTATACATAAAAATCTGCACCATTTTTCAAAATAAATAGAACATGGTTTCCCGAGATCGCAAGGAAAGTTCAAAGTCTGTCTATCTCTGACAGGAAACGCAAGACCACAAATGACAGTGAAAAACCACAATTTACACAAAAGTGAGAACCGTCAGTCAAATATTTGAACAAATTTGAGACTCTTTAAACACGACGACAAAACGAAAGATAAATGTATCTCCAACTTTATAAAGAAAAAAAGTTTTCCAATGCATCCAATAAATCGTATCTTATCTCTGCTTTCTGTGTAAAGAAAACTTTGCTTTCTTAGAAGTATTCTTAAAGGGTAATATATTTCCCATTTCTCGTGTTGTGATGCTGCAAAAGTGAGAGCTGAAGATTTTCATCTCTCACTTTTGAAGCAAAAAGATTTTACTTCATAATGGATTTAGACGGTAAAAGTTTACACATAATTTTTTACCGTGGAGAAATTTAAACGTCGGGGGCTATTTCTGAGGAATAGGAATATGGGTTCTTTTACATGTTAAACTGCACGTCTCATCATGGAAAAAATTTAATAAATCAGACATCAAAATCAAGAACTTGTTAAGATTAACTTCCACAAAAAAAAATTATATATCTATTATATCTATATATATTATTATTATATTATCCAAAGAGGAAATACCGATATGCTACTATATTTATATGTTTACTTTTCATTGAATTAGAACTTTATTATGTACAATATATTATCAAATCGTTTTTTTTACAAAAAATTATATATATATATATATATATTTGTCAATTTACACCCAATATTACTATAGGCACTTAAACATTTCAGTCTGTACTTACTTTTAAATTCTTAGGATTGGAAATTAGTTGTCAAAATAATATCTCACCTGAAATAAAAAATAGAATTGTGTCTGCCAATAAGGCGTTTTCGCATGGATAGAACGCAGTTGAAAAAGATTTTGCTGTACTAGAGGTTAAGAATTGGAGGAACCTTGTCACCCAGAGGAAGGCATGGAAATCTCTTCAAAGGAAAACCTTGGCCCACTCTAGGCTGTCGTGTTATTGATGATGATGATAGATTATCCAATAATATTATATATATAATATTATTGGATTTTTTTCCTATTTATTATTTCTTTCATTTAAATTTATCATATATGTACCAAAAGGTAAGGAAATAATTTAATTTGATTTGTGATATTGAATTAACATAATAATAATTGATTCGATTTCTGTAATAAGATAGCGAATGAATTATTCTAAATTTGCATTCATTTTAATTTTCGATTCACGAGTGAAAATGTTTTTCGAGTCTTCAAAGACCTTTGAACACGCGATTCGATTATTTTTAAACCTTCAATTCATTCATATCTAGTGACCATTTGCAATTGTTTCTTTGAATCAATAACGTAATCTTAATAAATTGTATTCATCAAATTTACTTCTCAAATTCATCTTACTCACCCCATTGATGGCGAAGGATTTGCTGACTAAAGGGCGCAAGATTTCGACATAAATCTTACAAAGATTTTACTTTTGAAAAATCAGGAAAACTCTCTGGCAGGTATCAAGTTATTGATACTCTTACTGTACATTAAAATTAAACTTTTCGGATATTCTTCCGTAATTAGGAAAAACCGAATGTTACAAAAACGTTCTTAAGGATTAGTAGAAGTTAAAACAACGCACGATCCGGCAGATTCACCCCCAGTGCGCTAAATAAAAAGCGAGAGAGCTGCCGTGCTGCTCATTGGATAAGTTGAAAGAAATTTCTTGAAAAATGTCCTCAGATTAGCAACGAGTTAATTCGGCGGCTGCCAACTTATTATCCTGATGTGAAAAATTCGCAAAAAAGGCCATCTATGAGTTTTCCCCTCAATTAAAGAGGTTATTCTGAGCAAAGCACAGGCGAACTCAGGTAACGGAGCGAACTTAAACGCTCACTGGGATCTCACTGTGTATCTGAGAGCCCACTTGGCTTACAAATTTGAGGTCTTCCTTTAAATGAGAAGGTAAAGATAAGCGAGGTGGAGATAAAGAAACGGATCTTTGACAGCAGCTTTGAATCTAACTCCAGCTCTATTTGCTATTCAGCGGCGATGTGCACATTGATATTTTTGCCCACTAGTTACACAGTTAGGTTTAATTTTTTTCTTTTTTACCCCCATTTTTTTAGTTCTCAAAAAAAAAGGCGGGGGGGATAATAAAATAAAGTACCAGAACCTTGGTTCTGAGGACGGCCTTTTTTTTTCGGGGGTTACTAATGCTTTTCATTACAGATACGTCGTTACGGCCCACACGTTCAAGAATCACAATTTTAAATATTATTCAATATTTTTGTAGCATGGTCAACTGGCCCCTAATTGTATCGAATTTTTAATTTAAATTCTGTTAATTTTAATTTTAAAAAACTGCCGGGCCTCGAACTTGAAACCTATGGTACCGAGCGCCAGCTACTCGGCCATCAGGCCCTACAGCTTTTAAATAGATGTTATATTATAATCATATTAATATATTGTACATAATAATTATATTAATTTAATTGATTTTCAGAAATCGTATCAAAACATCAAAATCTTTTACAAGAGCAGCATATATCTGCGAACGAGTTTTTTCAGCTGTGCGTATTAAAAAAAAAAAAGCATTTGTAAAGTAGGGCTTGCTTGATTAAAGAAAATTTAGAATGTGTTATGAGTTTGACTACTATAAAAATCGACCCAAATATAAAACAGTTTGCTAATCAATATAATTGTGGGCACCAAATTTTATCCTTTATGCTCTTTTCTACAAGTTTCGAAATTCGTTGAATTGAACCGAAAGCTTCTGTAACTATGCCAAGGATGGGCACGATACATCTATCTGTAGGTCGGAATGTCATTCTAATAGAGCAGGGATGGGCAAACTACGGCCCGCGGGCCAACTCTGGCCCGCCGAAGATTCTATCCAGCCCTCAATAGAATTATAATTTGCCGGTTTGTAAATTAAAAGAAATATATATTTATATATTATATATCTATCTTAATTTCTACTTTGATTAAATGTTATTCCTTTTTTTCAAAGGACATGATCTTTTTACTTTCTTTATTTTTGTTGTACAAAACATAAATCGACTTTTAAACTAAAACTTAATCTGTTTGCTGGGCAGCTAGCTAAGAACGACTTGTCTCATTTTCCGAGGTTAAATTCAATACCCTCAGTAAAGAAAGAGAAGGCTTAAGAATTATGAAGATGACTTGAAAAAACTGCATTTTGAGTTCGAACGCAGATTTCAAGATTTCAGTGCTATTCAAACAAAATTGGATATTTTTACCATGCCTTTCAACGTAAATTGTGAAGCAGTGAGGTCAGATTTGCCGATTGAATTAATTGAATTGCAATCTAGCAATCATCTCAAGCAGTTGTTTCTAAATATGCCAAAGTTAGAGTTTTACAAATCATTATCGAAAGTAGTTTTTCCAAATTTAATGTCTCACTCCCAGAAAATCAGTGCTGTGTTTGCTTCATCTTATACATGTGAACAAGTGTTCACTTTCCAGCTATGAACCTTAGAAAGAATTATTTCAGAAGTAGACTGACAGATGAGCATTTAGCCTCGTTCCTTAGAATCACACAACTCGCTTCGGAGGAAGGAACTTTTAAAAATGAAAACGCAATTTCGTTCATCTCATTAACATAATTAAATTGTAATACTTGTATATTGTTTTTAAAATTTTAGAAAAATTTATCTTGGCCCGCCAAACTTTTTTTTTTCGATTTTTGGCCCGCAACCGAAACAGTTTGCCCACCCCTGTATTAGAGAAAAAAGACGAGGGGAAAATAGTTCCAACCTGCTAGATGGCGTACTTGGGGGTACAATGTGGGTGCAGTGTAGTAAGCCATCAATCACTCTGCGGTGCACTTTGAGCAAGGTTGAATTGCCATCTTAGAGATGAATGGCACTTTGAGGTGCGCTTAATTCGGAAACAACTTCCTTTTAGCTATTTTTCTCTGGGACAACGCATGATGAGTGAGTACAATGGATTACCGGTGTGATCTAATATGTGATAGGATGTCCTACTGTATGCCACAAGAAGGGTCCAAATAAGCCTGTCTTACTCATCTTTGGACGTAGTTAGACAATTTTTTTTCCAATTTAAGCAATCTGTTCTTCTTAAAATTCATCAGTCAAATGTTATAGAATTGAAAAATAAATTAACCGAAATTTGTAAAGTTTAAAAAATAACTCAACCTAAAGCAGTTAAAAATTTTTCAGGCCCGTGAGATGTATCACACTTATACAAAATTACAATTTATTTTGCAATGGCCAAAGGAGTGAAAACCAATGTATTAAAAAAATGCATTGTGCATCCATCCATTCAAAAATTAGCTGTGGAAATTAGGAGAAAAAATTAACTTTGATTTTAAAATAATATTCTTGGGAATATAGGGAAGATATTCCTGTTTAATTTATGAATTCACAGAATAATTAAATTATATTCTGCGAACGCATAATGAGCGCGCATCTTGGAACATCTAATATAATAACTATATAATTTTATATGCTGCCCGCGGAGTTAGGATGCATTTTCAAAGTGGCCCGCAAGATCATTTGAGTTGTCCACCCCTGACCTAAAGTATTAGAATTTGAATTAAAAACAATGTTTCGATCGGAAAAACGTGGGTTTGTTTGTAGGGCTTGAATCTGGAACATCACACTGTAGTTCTTGGAGTTTTCGATTGATATTAGTTTTCAATGCAAGAATCCCCAATTCCAAATGATTTCTTTCTATGTATTAAATATTTGCTTCTGGCTTTGATTCTGTTGGAAAAAAATCTTTCTTAATAGAGTTTTCTTGCATAAAACCAAAATATCACGACTCTAAATTTAGAAAGATTTTGAGCATTAAACAAAGCAAAAGTAAGTTCTGTAGTTTTAAAATTAACTATAAAGTATTTTAGTTCTTCTAACCCTTTGATATTTTGAAAACAAGTGATTACATTTAATAAACTTTTAATAAAAAAATGGTTAAGAAACCGGCTGAGATTTAAAAAAAAAAAAGCTGCAGCCCTTAGCTTTATTTGACAACGCATCTGCTATCTATAAAGTACTGTTTCAGAAAATGAAGACTGAAATTCTAAAGTTTTGTTCTTCTCAATTCTTTTAAGCTTTACCCTATCTTCCTGAAAAGAAAGTAGATAAAAAATAAATTATAGTTTAAAAAAAACTAAAAAACACGCTTTTAGAGTTAATCAAACTAAAAAGTAAAAAATAATTCTTAACATAAGAATAAAATGACTGACGAGTAAATGAATGTGACTGTTCTAAGAGCGTGGAGTGCTCGATATCAATCGTTATAATTTTTCACTAGTTTCATTCCGAAATGCAGAGTTAGTTTAAAAATGTCATACAAAGCACCCCGCTATCCGTTGTACCGCTGTCTCACGAAGGTTCGAATGTCTTGGGTACTTTCATTCTACATGGGTTAAATTGCTCTTCATAAGTTAAAATAAAATCACTCATCCTGGGGATCCTAATCATGATGAGATAATAAACTTATCGAAATATTTTAGTGTCATCGGTCCTTGATAAGTCTACAACGTTTAAATTAAATCTGATCACTTAAAGTAGGGCAAAATCGAGCCCAAAGAGTCAGTTACAAACAAACATACAGGTGAAACTAATAAAAGCGTATTAATGAGTGATTTTTTATCTTGGTAATATTTTCCGTGCGAGAATGGATATGTTTCTAGATGTATGTCAACCTCTTATGCTGTTTATATGGTCCTTTAACATACGGGGAAAAAATGCAGCATTTTTTTTACTACCTTTTTTTGCCTTTCGCAATCTTGCCCCCCTTTTAAGAATATAACGAATAAAATCATTAAAATTATTCACATTCTTTAGAAAATAATTGTTGTTAAACGCACCTCCATTAATATCCAAACGGCAGTCGGTTCAGGTGTTAAAACGATATCAATTTCATCCGTCCAAAGTGTGCACAACTACACTGATACACGGAGATAAAATTCGTATCAGAATTTCTTTCTTTCACCCATGCACATGCACAGATGCGGCAGTAAAGCAGTCAGGATGATGGCAGTTTGTCAGCCATCATTTACTTTAAGAGATATTGGATTTTGTGTTGATTCAACCAGAGAGTCTATGTCTTTGACATGTTTTACTTCCATTTTTATGGAAGCGATAAACTGAGTTTGTAGAAATAGGGAAACGATCGTTTTCGCAAATTTAATTGGCTCTCCTGTTGTTTGGCAAGAAGATGCCAATTCCGTCGAATGATCGACAGAATGAAAATGGCCGGACATTACGATCCGGGGGAGATTTATTTGAAAAGGGCTTTAAAAATAATAATGCTGTAAAATTTTGATTTTGAGTGTAAAGCATAGAATTGCTTGAAGTACTTGAGGGTGTTTTTTTTAGTTGGTTTTTTTTTGTGTGTGCTTTAAGAGAGACGCTCAGCGGACAACTTGGTGAAAAGACAATCATAACACTGCTGCTAAAAACAATTAACAAAAATAAACAGGGGTACTGTTTGCTGTTTCATTCATATTTCTAAAATGAGGAATACTTTTTTGCCTACCTAATTTAGTAAGAAGTAATATTTTGGTACAAATGAATGTTGGCTTAGTTGTTTATTCTTTCAGTTTCAGATCTCTCTCTCTCTCTATCTATATATATATATATGACAACAACAAATGAAAAACAACTACAAATTAAGGAAAAATCATTATCACAAAATAACTCACTGCAGATGTCTTATCAATAAAAAAAAGTCCCTGATCGATACGAAATTTAAGTATGTTGTTATACAAAAAGATGCAAGACAAAACAAATAGCATTGCAATTAGAATGGGTCATTTGCACTGAGCCTTACAATGCGTACTCCTACAGGTTTTGTTATGATAATGAGATTAAGTTAGGAATTAATCAGTTCTTCACAATGACTACAAGACGTCATTTGCTGAGAAAATTGCGACGAAGATCTATTAAAAATTAGGAAGAGGTTTAATATCAGTAGATGTGCTCAAGTGGTTAAACTTGAATCCTTCTGCGATTCACAGTCTTTGTTAACTGTTTAAAATCTCAAATTTGGCATTTAGAAAGTTCAGATAAGAACTGTTAAAAAAACCCATGGCAGATATTTGTCATCTTGAGCATGATATATTAAAACCTCAATCCCATTACGACCTAGGTCCTTGCCTTTCTTCACTGCATTTTTTCACTATTTTTAGTTCTTGTTATTATATATGCATATGTATAGATATATATATTTCATATTTTTAATTTATTCTGCATATTTTTTTCCAAAGCATAAGCATTGCATTTATATGGTAAATGGTAAAATGATTGCGTTTATACGGTATGATTTATTACATTTATATGGTAAAATAGAGACTTCATACAATGCTGTTTCCGTATTTTTTTTTTTTTTTTTTTTTTTTTTTTTTTTTTTTGCTCATCGACGGAAGAAAAGTGGGGTGGGGGTTTTGAGGGGCAAGCATCTCTGCGAATAGATTTGCAGAGGAAGTATTTAGAGACAGCGGATGAAGTAAGGAAGAAAAGGATTGAATGAAGGGTGGACACATTGATTGGGACAGAACAATGTTAACGTCTACATAATGGTGATTGAAGTAGGCTACATAAAGTTTGCATTGAAGGTGTCTGAGGTTTTTGGCAAAAGATGTGGTCGGTGGTGGTGTTCCCGAGGGTGGTATTGGGCTGTACTAGCGCATTATGTAAAGCTAAATGCCACTGAATGCCAACCACTTGTTATGTTAATGTGCTAAACGCTAAATGTTGATCCCGGGACTTGTACGCACTTATACTTTTTGAAACACGTTTCCTCGAATTTTACTTCCCACCTTTGTTGCAAAGAAGCCGACATTATAAACTTCATGTAAAGATTTCTATGTTTTTAGATTTCACATGTATAAATCTTATTTTATTGCGCGTGTTATGTACAGTTAGATGCCGTCTAGACGTTTCCAATGAACCCTTTGAACCTTCCTCTAACACATCAGATTCCCAAGATGTAACAACTGGATTCTAGGCCAACTCCTTCCCTCTCCGCTACAGCTCCTACCCATTCTTTCTAGAATTCCTCTACACGATAATTTATTAAGGATTTATCGAATTATGTACAGTTTGAAGTGATTAATATTTCAAATTGGACATGAAAACTTAATGTCGCAGTTCTGAATCCATGCGAAACGATTTTACACATGTTTTCACTTCAAGGCCCTCAAGTGCATTCAAATAAAAACCGAGGCAAAAGCATTATGCAAAATGAGAAGTACTACTACTACACCACACCACACCACATCACTGTGTCCAGAGCTGAGTTGCCCCTTTACAGTCTGGGAATGATGTGGGTGAGAGGAAGTCTAATTGGGCTTTGTGACGCTCTACGGTCCTATGAGGCCGGGACCTACGGCTTAAAGGGGATTCCGAACCACTGCAAACATCCATGGCACCGCTGGGACTCGAACACAAAACCTGTGGTACCGAGGGCCAGAGCGCTAGCCACTCGACCATCAGATCCCCCAACAAATGAGAAGTAGCAAATTGTTGGTTGAAAAGAAAACAGTGGTTGTAGTCATCATGGTAATCAAACGAGCATAGCAACAATAAACCTTAATCGATTGGCCATAAATAACACAGCTATTCATTCAGAGATACTATCGCTTAATCACTAACAATTCTTCTCCATTGCCTTTGACTCGATAAGTTCTTCTGGGCAATGTGAATCATTTAGCTACACTCGTTTTTCATTTTTTTTAATTCATCATTATTAACCTTTTTTTTTTTAAAAAAACCGCTTGATTTATATATTTATCGCTTAATTTTGTTTGTGCATATTGAATAGCTACTGATTCAATAGTATTGAAAATGTGTTGTGGGGATCAACGTCTTGTAAATTAATGAAAGAAATATAATATTATACTACTAATTAATTAACACGAAAAAAGATGAACGAAACATTGATTCGTTGTTGAAATGGAATTCAAACAAAGTGAATATATTTTTTAAACATGCTATAATCAAAAGGTTTCTAATGTGTGGAAAACAATAAAGATTCTAGCTATCATTGTAATGTCTATATACACTCATGTCCATAAATTAAGGATAATGAAGTTCAGGCAAAGAAAGAGACAGAAGCAAAACAAATTTGACTTATTTGTAAAGTCTATTTATTAAACAAAAGGTAAAGAGCAAAAAAGATGCTATATGTTTGACATAATTAATAAAAATTGCGATTTTTACTCCCTGGAGCAAATTTCAAAAAAGAACCTATTTACAAAAAACAGTATAACATGGTTAGTATGATGGTTAATATGGAGTATGTCTCCCGGACGATGCAATACAGGCCTTACAACACCTAGGCATGCTGCGTGTATCAAGGTGAAATTATCAATCTGATCTTGGGGAATATTACACCACTCATCAAGAAATGCCCTCCGAAGTTCCGGTTGACAGGTGGGAGGGGGTTGACGGGCTGCAATTCGTCGGCCAAGCATATCCCACACATGCTCTATTGGATTCAAGTCCGGTGAGTATGCTGGCCAATCCATACGGGTGATATCCTCCAATTGAAGGCATTCGGCTACAATGTTTGCACGGTGAGGACGGGCGTTCCTAAGAATAATTCCTACCCAAACGAGCCATCCTGCACCACCGTAACGGTGTCGTTCAATGGTGTTCTCTTGGTGATAACGGGTACCTGGCGCTCTGCATATGAAAATCCGGCGAGAATCAGACTGCAAACTAAACCTGGACTCGTCGGAAAACATCACACAAGACCAATGTTGCGGTGTCCACAATGCATGCTCTCTACTCCAGGTTAATCGCAGGAGAGTTGCGGTAAGTGGAACACATCTGACAGGCCTACGAGCATATAGACCAATGTGCCCTAAGCGTCTGTACACGGTCTGCCTTGAAACTGTCGTACTGGTAGCTGAAGAGAGCTGACGAGACAGGTCTGATGCTGTGCTCCGTCTGTTTCTTTTGGCAGTAACTGCTAAATATCGGTCCTCATTCGGCGTTGTAACTCGGGGGCGACCTGTGCTGTAACATCTACTCACATTACCATCATCTTGGAATCGTTGCCAAAGCCTGGAGATGACACTCTGGGCGATTCCAAGTTCCTCGGATACTTCCAGCTGGGTACGTCCACATTCCAGTCGTCCGATAATTCTACCACGTAAAAAATCATCCAAATGCTTCCTTTGTGCCATAACTATGCGGTTATTGCACTGAAAGGCTTTTAAAGCGCTTGCGAACAATTTTACTTCTTTGTCACCATTCCTTATATACCCCTCTCTTACACTCTCGTCATTGTGACGTACTATCCGCGCCATCTGGTGGTTTCCTGTAATTTGAATATTCTTCTTCAAGATGTGTGTGATAATTCTACAGGTGAAATTTTTATTTTAGAGTTCAATTTCTGTGTGATTCTGAATTATTCTTAATTTATGGACATGAGTATAGTAACAATAACATCTATTGAAATAGTCAAAGTCTTCCAAACTTAGAGCATTGTATGTTCAAGATCATGTATAGATAGACATTCACGTACAAGAAACATCTGTTAAGAAAACCATACTATATTATTTTTATAACAGCTCGATAGTGAATGCAGTTCTATGATGACTGAAATCCATCGATTATCCTGCATGGTGGAATGGCCCAGTAATGCGATTTTCTAGATCACATTATTTCAAACTATTCGACTCTTAAATAATCTAATTGTAAATGTGTTACATTTGAAATACACAATGCATGGATACAAAACCCGTAAAATGTATTGCATAACCATCAGGGCATTTGTGATACAAAAACTCGGAGGTGCCTTTTGCATTTAGATCTCTCTCTCATACAATCTTGTACAAAACATACAATGACAGGGTGGGAAAAGATGCTGTCCAGGAAATTAGTTAAACCTGAAATATATATGAGCCAATTTTAGCTAATATTTTTATACAGATGTAGGACTGGAATATATTTATTATTTTTTTATCGTTATAACCCAGTTTTTTCAGAAATATTTCTTTTTTACAGAAATTAAAAATATTCATTGTTAGAATTACGAGCAGTGATTTCTACGCTGTAAATATTATTATAAAAAATTCAAGTGTGAGTTGAATAAGTCGGATTCATCATTAGAGGCAGAACTAAAATCTTTTGTTCCATTGACGGAGCTTCCGAGCCTGCTTGTCTTCCCCGCAATGTCTTTACTTTACTAAGTGATTACTGAATTATGGAAGCTTGGTTCGAAACCCGAGAGGCGAATTTGAACCGAAAGTCCTGCCGGGCATGACAGGCTGGAAGGTCCTTTGATTAAATTTGATTAGGAACCGCCTAGATGCCGTGTGTTGGAGGTGCAGTAAAATAGGCCATCTATGAAGTGCCTGGGTAATGCTGGATCTGCTGCCCTGGATGTACTCTAAGCGGTCTAGACTCAGATAAAAACCCTTTTGACGAATTCTGTTGGGAAAAAGGTATCAATGAAAGTTAACAAATTTCTAAATGAAAGATTTTCAATAAAAAATTTCTGAAATAAAACATCAGTATAAGTTTTAAAACACGGATGACATTATAAAAATTACAATTTTTATTGAAGAAACTTGAATTTCTGCGTCATTTGTAACTAAGCTAGATAAAAATATACTATGAAAAAATACTCTGAGAAAAAAATAAAAATAAAGTAAGACTTATTTGGTTATAACGAAATTTCGTATGCAAATGATTCAATTTTGACTGCCACTGTAAGATCAGCTGGAGCTGCCACAATTTGGATGGTGTGTAAAAAGAGGAAGATCTAGGGATCTATCATTTCCATTCGAATTGCGCCCCATCTTCTCACTTAGATTGCATCGATGCTTCACACGTTTGTTTGCTCACGATATCAACCTATGACATCTTTTGAAATTTGAAACTGACCGTGCAACCGGGCTAAAACATACGGGCAGTTAAACAGGAGGGGCGCTCGACGTTTGAGGCACCGCTATTTTATCCTATTGGCAGGTCAAGCCATCGTCTAAGAGCAGTCGTCGAATTAGACGGAACGATCGTCAAAGATACACGCCTGATTCGTTGATATAAAAACTCAGACGAGTAACCGGTGACCCGAATCGCCACTGATAGGCCTGAACTCACGGCGCACACCACATCACACCTCTGATTAATTTAACTTGGAACCAGTAAACTTAACTAAACTTTACTAACTTTAATTAACTATTTTAACTTGGTTCAACCAACACAGAGCACATCGTCTAAGAGCAGTCGTCGAATTAGACGGAACGATCGTCAAAGATACACGCCTGATCCGTTGATATAAAAACTCAGACGAGTAACCGGTGACCGGAATCGCCACTGATAGGCCTGAACTCACGGCGCACATCGCATCACACCTCTGATTAATTTAACTTGGAACCAGTAAACTTAACTAAACTTTACTAACTTTAATTAGCTATTTTAACTTGGTTCAACCAACACAGAGCACATCGTCTAAGAGCAGTCGTCGAATTAGACGGAACGATCGTCAAAGATACACGCCTGATCCGTTGATATAAAAACTCAGACGAGTAACCGGTGACCCGAATCGCCACTGATAGGCCTGAACTCACGGCGCACACCTCTGATTAATTTAACTTGGAATCCTCATTGGAGTTGAATCGTGCTGGGCTGGAATCTTCACTGATCGAAGTAACTCAGCCGTGAGTTCCTCTTTGAACTGATGATGAACAGAGGTGTGCTTGGAGACAGTCGTAGGATACTAATATCCCTGTTGCCCATTATAGTGATTATGAGTGATATTTCATTCGCCTTTTCGGCTGTTATTCGTGTTAACCACCTCGCAGCAAGGCGGCATTCTGCTCCCCGCCTTTTGTTTCCCGCTTACATTTCAAGATCTTTTTGATTCTCAAAAGTTTTTTTTTCCAGCAAGATATCCAGATCTTGTTTCAAAATGTATCCCCGATCCAACTCGACAGTTGGATCGAATCTGATAAAGGAGCACCCCTTAACTAGCGAATAAAGCCCTGGTTGGATATTAGTTTGTATTAGGTTCAGAGACGTGTCAATGCCTTATGGATTGGTTCGTTGCATAGAGCTATAGATATTTTCTGAATATCAACCCTTTAAATTTTAATCCTACACATATGCATATACTGATTTTCTTGTTCCATTCAGTTAACTCCTCTTGGATGAGTTAAGTTATTATTATTATTTGCTCTAGAGTTTCTCGTGAAATATATTGGATCATTGAGTTTCATAGTTTTTTAGTTATAAGAAATAGAAAGATAAAAACTTCAGAGAAAAAAAAAAAAGATAGAATGATAACCATTAAATCCTTCCAGATAAATATTTGTATCAAATTAACTATTTATTCATTCATTAAGAAAATTTAAAAAAATAGTTCGTGTCTACAACTGATTATGTAACAGGTATTTGGCCGTGATCACACAAAAAAGAAAGTTCATTCTTACGAATTAATATTGTACATTTCTTTCTTAATTGAAATTTTTCATAAATAGTTGTTTGAAAGTATAAATGTCTTAATTAGGTAATTTCTAACGTAATTATAGAAAAAGGTTGAACAACTTTCTCTTATTATTGTTATTTTTCTCATAAAACCTGACGAATCAAAATAAGTTTTAAAATTTATTGTAACTAGGCGAATTATTTAATTATTAAATGACTATTATTGAATATCAACTAATTAGAAACTTATTCATTAGCTACAAATTAAGACAAAGGAAAGGTGAAAAGCAAAATAATCAGGATATAAAAATGTTTACGAAATTTGCAAGATTAGCTTCAATACATAACAAGAGGGTTGAAATTTAATTGCACAATATTTCGCGAATTATTGAATGCTGTTTCGATCGATGCTCTCTCAGTTGACCATCGAGCTGGCAAGAATAACAATAAAATATTTACGACTCTATTATTCGGATAATTGAATCGCCTTGAAAAATATCGCCAGCTAAGTCAACATTCCTTCGGAAAATGACGGTCGTTAAACGGCGCACTTTATGGCATTCCATTAGAGAACTAAAAATGATGGAGATTGAAAGCAATATCGGCGGCAAATAGAACCATAAAGTTAATGGCTTCCGATCCCTATATAAGGCAGGACTTCTCGACAGACGGCAGAGAAATCCTAAGGGTAGCTCGTGTGTCAAAACATGGGCTGGATATCCCATGTCGTCGTCTTTCTTTGTCTGGTAGGCACACAGGTCACGAAAGCCTACCCACAAAATTACCAGCCAGGTATTGGCGTTGTACAAAATGATCCTTTGCTAGATGAAAAGACCGGAGAAAATTTTGCTAATGTATTTGCTCAGTCCCTGGAGCAGTGTGGAGCGTTCACCTACCAGGAGGCCCAGGAGTACAAGGAGATCATCGAGGTGCTGACCAGGGCGTTCGGCTCCTTTCCCGATCTGCAGAAGGCGCCGCCCGGCGTCCTGAAAGCCACGGCGGCGGGCTTCGCCTCGGCCGTGGCGGAGAGGACGGCGGCCGACGTCGGACCGGACGGCGACCTGATGCCCAAAACGCACTGCGTCATCCAGGCGCTGCGGAAGTGCTTCATCGTCACCACCGGCGTCACCAACCCCTACTTCATCTCGGAGGTGGAGAAGCTGATCGAGGTGTTCTACCTGACGAACGGCATCCAGTACAAGCCCGTGTACGCGCCGCCGCCCCCGCCTCCCCAGGAGCAGAACCTGGGCGGGGGCGTCCAGGGCGACGGATACGCCCCCAACGGGAACTTGAGGGAGGCGGCCCCCACGGACCCGCTGGGCAGGGCGGTGCACGGCAAGAAGAAGCAGCCCAGCAGCGACCTGGGCGGCATCATTTCCGGCATCTTCGGCGGCGGGAAGAAGAGCTCCGGAACCACCTACTACACGTACAGCACGGAGTCCTACTACACCGGCAGCTACGAGACGTACGAGACTGAGAGCTATACAACGGGAAGCTATGAAACCTATGAGACGAACTCCTACACCACTGGAAGCTACGAGACTGGTGAATACCAAACGTATGAAACTGGCGAGTACGAGACCGGTGAATACCAAACCTATGAATCGGGCGAATATCAGACCGGTGAATACCAAACGTATGAAACAGGCGAATATCAGACCGGTGAATATCAAACTTACCAAACTGGAGATTATACCACTGGTGAGTACACGACAGGAGAGTCCAAAACGGGCGAATATGCCACTGGAGAGTACACGACAGATGAATATACCACTGGAGAGTACACAACTGGTGAATACACAACAGGAGGTGAGTACACGACAGGAGAGTACACAACAGGTGAATATACCACTGGCGAATATACAACAGGTGAATATACCACTGGCGAATATACAACAGGAGAGTACACGACAGGAGAATATACCACTGGAGAGTACACAACTGGTGAATACACAACAGGAGAATATACCACTGGAGAGTACACAACTGGTGAATACACAACAGGAGAATATACCACTGGAGAGTACACAACTGGTGAATACACAACAGGATACACGACAGATGAATATACTACTGGTGAATATACAACAGGAGAGTCAAAAACTGGCGAATATGCCACTGGGGAATATACCACTGGAGAGTACACAACTGGTGAATATACCACTGGGGAGTACACACAGGAGCTCACCTACGATGACGGGAGAAGTGTGCTCTCCATAACTGGCGAATATACGACTGGAGAGTACACGACAGGTGAATATACCACTGACGAATATACAACAGGAGAGTCCAAAACTGGCGAATATACCACTGGTGAGTACACGACAGGCGATTCTACCACAGGCGTTAGTTACACAACGCGAATATACACTGGAGAATACAAAACGGGCGAATATACTTCTGGAGAGTACAAAACAGGTGAATATACCACAGATGAATATACCACTGGAGAATACAAAACGGGTGAATATACTACGGGAGAGTACAAAACTGGTGAATATACAGAGATATACACAGTGAAAACCACTGGAGAATACAAAACGGGTTATTATACTACGGGAGAGTACAAAACTGGAGACTATACCACTGGAGAATACAGAACTGGTGATTATAAGACTGGAGAAGAATCCACTGGAGAGTACATAACCGGAGAGTATTCAAGTAGTGAATATTATACAGGAGAATATGATACAGGAGAATATGCTACTGGAGAATATGCTACTGGTGAGTTTGCTACTGGCGAATATGCTACTGGAGAATATGCATCTGGGGATTATGATACAGGTGAATATGCTACTGGTGAATATGGAACTGGAGAAATACCAGTTATGGAAGGTGGTGCGACACCAGGAACTCTCACTAATCCTGAGGGTAAATTGGATAGAGTAATATTACCTGACGGATCTGGAGCTGTATCTGGCACTGTATCAGGTCCTGATGGGCAACCTATAAAAATCGTACCAGCTGGTCCTGGAACCACTCCAGGTGCATTAACTGGACCCGATGGACAAATTTCTAAAATAGTTGTACCCCAAGTACCATACCCAAGACCTGATGAGCCTCAATTCGTTGGCGGTAAAGGCGTGCCACCAATAAGAGTGGTAACAGCAAAACCTGGAACAACGCCAGGTGTTGTCACTGGTCCAGGTGGAAGAGTGAATCGTCTAGTAATTCCTGATGGAACAGGTACAACTCCGGGTATCGTTACAGGTCCTGATGGTAAATATAGGCAAGTTGTATTACCCGTGGGAGCCGGTTATACTCCTGGAACAGTTAGAGCTCCAGGTGGAAAACCAATTTTAATTCAACCAGCTCAATATGCAACTACTCCAGGTGTAGTTACTGGCCGTGATGGAAAAATAAAAAAATTGATAGTTCCTCACGATCCAACACCTGGCCCTCAAAGAGCTAGTACAATACCAGGTCCTGATGGTAAACCGATAATCATCATTCCTGGAGGTCCAACTCCTGGAGCTGTAACTGGTCCTGATGGCAATATCAAAAGAATAATATATCCAGAAGGTGCGGGTACCACACCTGGAACAGCTAAAGGTCCTGATGGCAATCCTATAGAGATAGTACCTGAGAGTCCTGGTACTACTCCTGGGGCTATAACCGGACCTGACGGTAAAATATCGAGAATTGTTTTGCCAACACCTGGTCCTAGGGCAGTTATTAATGGTCCCAAAGGTCAACCTATTAAAATTGTACCTAATGGTCCCGGAGATACACCAAGCACAGTTACTGGTCCTGATGGTAATCTAGCAAAAATTTTGCTGCCAAAAGGATCTGGGAGAACACCTGGAACAGTTTCTGGTCCTGATGGAAACCCTATTCAGTTAGTACCTGCTGGTCCCGGAACAACACCTGGAGCTGTTACCGATCCTGATGGAAGACTTACAAAAATCATAATTCCAACTCCAGGCCCAGTAGGCAGAACAGCTGTAAAAGGTCCTGGAAACCAACCAATTTTACTTGAGCCTGCGGGTTCTACACCTGGTACTGTTACCGGTCCTGATGGAAAAATATCAAAAATAGTTTTGCCTGTTCAATCAAGTGAAGCATCTAGCACAATTTCTGGACCTGACGGGGAACCAATTCAGGTCATTCCAGCTGGAAAAGGTACCACACCTGGTACAATTACTGGTCCCGATGGAAAAATAAAACAAATTATTGTGCCAACACCTGGACCAGAAGGAACTATTAAAGGACCAAGTGGTCGACCGATACAAATAATTCCTGAACAACCTGGCACGACGCCTGGAGCAGTTACAGATCCCGATGGTAACATTGTGCGAGTTGTAGTTCCCGAGGGATCAAACACGACTCCTGGTACAATAAATGGACCTGAAGGACAACCTATTCAAATAATTCCTGCTGGTCCAGGAACAACGCCAGGGGCAATAACTGGACCAGATGGTCAAATAAATAAAATTATAGTGCCGACAGGACCCCCACTTCCAGGCTCTGGAACTTATACGTTAAAAGGACCTAGTGGAGAAGATATAGAACTGATACCCAGTGGTCGCTTACCAGGCTATCTACCAGGGCCTAACGGTAGACCTATACGTGTTGTACCAGCTAACCCAGGTACAACTCCAGGAGTTCAGACAGGTCCTCATGGCCAGATATCAAAAATTGCGTATCCCCAAGGTACTACTCCTAATGTAAGAACAGTGACAGGCCCTGATGGAGACAATATTTTACTTTTGCCAAATGGTCCAACTCCAGGTACGGTAACTGCACCTGGAGGAAATATTCTTCGTTTTATTCTACCCCAAGGATCTGGTATTACGCCGTCGATGGTTAGAGGACCAGAAGGACAGCAGATACCTGTTGTGCCAGCAGGTCCTAGAACTACCCCAGGTATTGTAACTGATCCAGATGGCAGAATAGCAGAAATAATAGTACCAACTCCACCACCTTTAGGAGCTGTAAAAGGTCCAGACAGCAAACCAATAGAATTTTTCGTTGGAGGTCCTGGTGATAGACCGCGAGCTATAACAGCGCCTGATGGAAATCCAGCTTACATTTTACCTAAAGGTTCTGCCACAACACCAGGAATAGCGGAAGGTCCTGATGGTAGACCAGTTCAACTGGAACCCGAAAGCCCAGGAACCACTCCAGGTGTAGTAACAGGACCCGATGGACAACCTTCTAAAATAATTTTCCCCACTAAAGGTCCTAGAGGAGGTGTGCCACAAGGACCGGGAAGAAAGCCTATTCAGATTTTACCTGGTGGACCTGGAACAACACCATCCACTATAACAGATCCTGATGGAAATATAATTAGGCTAATTTTACCTGAAGGTTCTGCTAC
This sequence comes from Caerostris darwini, assembly GCA_021605075.1. Taxonomy (NCBI): domain Eukaryota; kingdom Metazoa; phylum Arthropoda; class Arachnida; order Araneae; family Araneidae; genus Caerostris; species Caerostris darwini. The sequence goes on from BPLQ01015712.1 coordinate 310,600, forward strand.
AACTCCAGGTTCCGTTATAGGGCCTGATGGGCAACCAATTCGTATTGAACCAGCTGGACCCAACACTACACCTGGCGTTATCAGAGATCCTAATGGCCAAATACGAAAAATAATTGTTCCTATTCCTGGACCGCAAGGTACTGTAACAGGACCAGGAGGACATCCAATTCAAATAATACCTGGAGGTAAAGGTAGCACACCTCAGGCTATAACAGATGATGATGGAAATTTGTCTCGAATAATTATGCCAGGAGGTGGAGCTGGCACAACACCTGGTTCTATTACAGGTCCAAATGGTCAACCAATACAACTTGAACCAGAAAGTCCTGGAACCACACCAGGTGTTGTAACAGGACCTGATGGTCAAATAAACAAGATTATTGTACCAAAAGGTCCAACAACAACTACAAAAGGACCAGGTAGTCTACTAATAGGACTTGGTAGTACTCCAGGAAAAACAAGTGTAGAAGGACCTCATGGAAATCGAATACAGATAATTCCTGCAGGGGAAGGAACAACTCCTGGAATTGTGGGTGATAAACATGGAAAACCCAAAAAGATTTATGTACCGAAAGGTTCGTATACTACTCCTGGTACAATTCGAGGTCCACATGGAAGACCGATTGATGTCGAACCAGCAGGACCAGGAACAACTCCAGGTGTAGAAAAAGGTCCTGATAAAAAAATACATAAAGTTATTGTACCAACCACACCAGATGCTCCAGGTTCACCAGAAGGCACACCAGGAAGTCCAAACGGACCAGGCAGACAGAAACCTGGCATAGGAGGACCTCAAGGAAGGCCTATACAAATTGTCCCCGCTGGACCCGGCACAACACCAGGAACCGTAACAGGACCTGATGGATCACCAGTAAAATTTATTGTACCCAATGGCGCCTTTATGACTCCGGGTTCAATACCTGGACCAGATGGAAACCCTATTCATGTAGAACCTGCAGGACCAGGAACAACTCCTGGTGCAGAAAGAGGACCCGATGGGAAAATTAATAAAATATTTTTACCAACAACGCCAGTAAGACCATCACCGGTACCACAAACTACACCGACAAAAGTTTCGGGACCTCAAGGTAAGCCCATATTAATCTTACCAGCAGGTCCAGGTACTACTCCAGGTACTGTCACAGGCCCTGATGGAAAACCCAAGAAATTCATTGTTCCCAGAGGAGCATTTACAACCCCAGGATCAGTTCCAGGCCCAGATGGAAAACCCATTCCAGTTGAACCCGCAGGACCCGGAACCACTCCTGGAACTCTAACAGATTCCGACGGAAACGTTGACAAAATAATATTACCAACAACTCCAAAAGGACAATATTATTTTCCAATTACTCCAAAACCTACTCCTACACCTGTCAGTAATCCTCAAGGAAAACCTATTCAAATAGTTCCAGCAGGTCCAGGTACTACTCCAGGTACTGTCACAGGCCCTGATGGATCGGTAAAATTCATCGTTCCAGATGGAGCTTTCACCATGATCTCCAGGTCTTTGAGGTCTGCTAGGTGTGCTGGACCAGGCACCACACCAGGTTTAGTAACAGGACCTGATGGGAAACCGAAAAAACTTATTCTTCCCAGCACACCTAGCAGACCTCAAAGACCTGGAGATCATGGTCCAGAATTCCCAACATCTACTCCAATTCCAGGTCCGAAAGGAAAACCTATTCAAATTGTACCTGCAGGACCAGGAACAACTCCAGGAACAGTCACTGGTCCAGACGGACAACCCACAAAATTCATCATTCCAATTGGAGCATTCACAACACCAGGCTCCATACCGGGACCAGATGGTAAACCAATTTCTGTTGAACCAGCAGGACCAGGTACAACTCCAGGAGCTGAAACAGGACCGGATGGAAAAATAAACAAAATTATTGTCCCTACCACACCAAAACAACCAATGCGACCAGGGTTCAATTTCCCAACACCTGCAACTACACCAACTCCAGTACCCGGCCCAGGAGGTAAACCAATACAAGTGGTTCCAGCAGGTCCAGGTACAACACCAGGAACTGTCACTGGCCCAGATGGAAAACCAACAAAATTCATTATTCCCATAGGAGCATTCACAACACCCGGTTCAATACCCGGTCCAGATGGAAAACCCATTCCAGTCGAGCCAGCAGGACCTGGAACCACGCCAGGAGTAGAAACTGGTCCTGATGGAAAAGTAACTAAACTTATTGTTCCAACAACACCAAAAGGACCACAAGCACCCGGTGGTAGTCCATTCTACCCACAAGGACCTGGTGGTCAAACAACTACACCACGCCCAGTCCGAGGCCCAGGTGGAAGACCCATACAAATCGTTCCCGCTGGACCAGGTACTACACCAGGTACCGTTACTGGACCAGATGGAAAACCCACTAAATTCATTGTCCCCAACGGTGCATTTACAACACCAGGTTCAATACCAGGACCAGACGGCAAACCCATCCCAGTTGAACCAGCAGGACCAGGAACAACACCAGGAGCTGAAACAGGACCAGATGGAAAGATAACAAAACTTATACTTCCAACAACACCTAAAGGACCTAATGGTAGTCCATTCTATCCTCAAGGTCCAGGTAGCCCTTATAATCCATACGGACCTCAAGGACCTGGTGGCCAAACAACAACACCAGCACCTGTTCGAGGCCCAGGTGGCAGACCCATACAAGTAGTTCCGGCAGGACCAGGAACAACACCAGGAACCATTACAGGACCAGATGGAAAACCCACTAAATTCATTGTCCCCAACGGTGCATTTACAACACCAGGTTCAATACCCGGACCAGACGGAAAACCTATTCCAGTGGAACCAGCAGGACCAGGCACTACTCCAGGCGCTGAGACTGGCCCAGATGGAAAGATAAATAAACTTGTTGTCCCAACTACAACTACTCCAAGAGGACCACAAGGACCCGGCGGTATGCCTTACTACCCACAAGGACCAGGAGGCAGTCCGTTTAATCCATTCGGACCCCAAGGACCAGGAGGACCAACCACTACTACTACTCCAGCACCAGTACCAGGCCCAGATGGTAGCCCCATTCAAGTTGTCCCTGCAGGACCAGGTACAACACCAGGAACTGTCACAGGTCCAGATGGTAAGCCAAGGAAATTCATTGTCCCCAACGGTGCATTTACAACACCAGGATCGATTCCCGGACCAGACGGAAAGCCTATTCCAGTGGAACCAGCAGGACCAGGCACTACTCCAGGCGCTGAGACTGGCCCAGATGGAAAGATAAATAAACTTGTTGTCCCAACAACAACTACTCCAAGAGGACCACAAGGACCCGGTGGTAGTCCATTCTACCCACAAGGACCTGGTGGTATGCCTTACTATCCACAAGGTCCAGGAGGCAGTCCGTTTAATCCATTCGGACCCCGAGGACCTGGAGGACAAACTACTACTACTACTCCAGCACCAGTACCAGGCCCAGATGGTAACCCCATTCAAGTTGTCCCTGCAGGACCAGGTACTACACCAGGAACTGTCACAGGTCCAGATGGTAAACCAAGGAAATTCATTGTCCCCAACGGTGCATTTACAACACCAGGATCGATTCCCGGACCAGACGGAAAGCCTATTCCAGTGGAACCAGCAGGACCAGGCACTACTCCAGGCGCTGAGACTGGCCCAGATGGAAAGATAAATAAACTTGTTGTCCCAACAACAACTACTCCAAGAGGACCACAAGGACCCGGCGGTATGCCTTACTACCCACAAGGACCAGGAGGCAGTCCGTTTAATCCATACGGACCCCAAGGACCAGGAGGACCAACCACTACTACTACTCCAGCACCAGTACCAGGCCCAGATGGTAGCCCCATTCAAGTTGTCCCTGCAGGACCAGGTACAACACCAGGAACTGTCACAGGTCCAGATGGTAAACCAAGGAAATTCATTGTCCCCAACGGTGCATTTACAACACCAGGATCGATTCCCGGACCAGACGGAAAGCCTATTCCAGTGGAACCAGCAGGACCAGGCACTACTCCAGGCGCTGAGACTGGCCCAGATGGAAAGATAAATAAACTCATTGTCCCTACTACTCCAAAGGGACCACAAGGACCCGGTGGTATACCTTACTATCCACAAGGTCCAGGAGGCAGTCCGTTTAATCCATTCGGACCCCGAGGACCTGGAGGACAAACTACTACTACTACTCCAGCACCAGTACCAGGCCCAGATGGTAACCCCATTCAAGTTGTCCCTGCAGGGCCGGGTACTACACCAGGAACTGTCACAGGTCCAGATGGTAAACCAAGGAAATTCATTGTCCCCAACGGTGCATTTACAACACCAGGATCGATTCCCGGACCAGACGGAAAACCTATTCCAGTGGAACCAGCAGGACCAGGCACTACTCCAGGCGCTGAGACTGGCCCAGATGGAAAGATAAATAAACTTGTTGTCCCAACAACAACTACTCCAAGAGGACCACAAGGACCCGGTGGTAGTCCATTCTACCCACAAGGACCTGGTGGTATGCCTTACTATCCACAAGGTCCAGGAGGCAGTCCGTTTAATCCATTCGGAGGACCTGGAGGACAAACTACTACTACTACTCCAGCACCAGTACCAGGCCCAGATGGTAGCCCCATTCAAGTTGTCCCTGCAGGACCAGGTACTACACCAGGAACTGTCACAGGTCCAGATGGTAAACCAAGGAAATTCATTGTCCCCAACGGTGCATTTACAACACCAGGATCGATTCCCGGACCAGACGGAAAGCCTATTCCAGTGGAACCAGCAGGACCAGGCACTACTCCAGGCGCTGAGACTGGCCCAGATGGAAAGATAAATAAACTTGTTGTCCCAACAACAACTACTCCAAGAGGACCACAAGGACCCGGCGGTATGCCTTACTACCCACAAGGACCAGGAGGCAGTCCGTTTAATCCATTTGGACCCAGAGGACCTGGAGGTCAAACTACTACTACTACTCCAGCACCTGTACCAGGTCCCGATGGTAATCCAATACAGATAGTTCCAGCAGGTCCAGGTACTACTCCAGGTACTGTCACAGGCCCTGATGGAAAACCAAGGAAATTCATTGTCCCCAACGGTGCATTTACAACACCAGGATCGATTCCCGGACCAGACGGAAAGCCTATTCCAGTGGAACCAGCAGGACCAGGCACTACTCCAGGCGCTGAGACTGGCCCAGATGGAAAGATAAATAAACTTGTTGTCCCAACTACAACTACTCCAAGAGGACCACAAGGACCCGGCGGTATGCCTTACTACCCACAAGGACCAGGAGGCAGTCCGTTTAATCCATTTGGACCCAGAGGACCTGGAGGTCAAACTACTACTACTACTCCAGCACCAGTACCAGGCCCAGATGGTAGCCCCATTCAAGTTGTCCCTGCAGGACCAGGTACTACACCAGGAACTGTCACAGGTCCAGATGGTAAACCAAGGAAATTCATTGTCCCCAACGGTGCATTTACAACACCAGGATCGATTCCCGGACCAGACGGAAAGCCTATTCCAGTGGAACCAGCAGGACCAGGCACTACTCCAGGCGCTGAGACTGGCCCAGATGGAAAGATAAATAAACTTGTTGTCCCAACTACAACTACTCCAAGAGGACCACAAGGACCCGGTGGTAGTCCATTCTACCCAGGACCTGGTGGTATGCCTTACTATCCACAAGGTCCAGGAGGCAGTCCGTTTAATCCATTCGGACCCCGAGGACCTGGAGGACAAACTACTACTACTACTCCAGCACCAGTACCAGGCCCAGATGGTAACCCCATTCAAGTTGTCCCTGCAGGACCAGGTACAACACCAGGAACTGTCACAGGTCCAGATGGTAAACCAAGGAAATTCATTGTCCCCAACGGTGCATTTACAACACCAGGATCGATTCCGGGACCGGACGGAAAGCCTATTCCAGTGGAACCAGCAGGACCAGGCACTACTCCAGGCGCTGAGACTGGCCCAGATGGAAAGATAAATAAACTTGTTGTCCCAACTACAACTACTCCAAGAGGACCACAAGGACCCGGCGGTATGCCTTACTACCCACAAGGACCAGGAGGCAGTCCGTTTAATCCATTTGGACCCAGAGGACCTGGAGGTCAAACTACTACTACTACTCCAGCACCAGTACCAGGCCCAGATGGTAGCCCCATTCAAGTTGTCCCTGCAGGACCAGGTACTACACCAGGAACTGTCACAGGTCCAGATGGTAAACCAAGGAAATTCATTGTCCCCAACGGTGCATTTACAACACCAGGATCGATTCCCGGACCAGACGGAAAGCCTATTCCAGTGGAACCAGCAGGACCAGGCACTACTCCAGGCGCTGAGACTGGCCCAGATGGAAAGATAAATAAACTTGTTGTCCCAACTACAACTACTCCAAGAGGACCACAAGGACCCGGCGGTATGCCTTACTACCCACAAGGACCAGGAGGCAGTCCGTTTAATCCATACGGACCCCAAGGACCAGGAGGACCAACCACTACTACTACTCCAGCACCAGTACCAGGCCCAGATGGTAGCCCCATTCAAGTTGTCCCTGCAGGACCAGGTACAACACCAGGAACTGTCACAGGTCCAGATGGTAAGCCAAGGAAATTCATTGTCCCCAACGGTGCATTTACAACACCAGGATCGATTCCGGGACCGGACGGAAAGCCTATTCCAGTGGAACCAGCAGGACCAGGCACTACTCCAGGCGCTGAGACTGGCCCGGATGGAAAGATAAATAAACTTGTTGTCCCAACTACAACTACTCCAAGAGGACCACAAGGACCCGGCGGTATGCCTTACTACCCACAAGGACCAGGAGGCAGTCCGTTTAATCCATTTGGACCCAGAGGACCTGGAGGTCAAACTACTACTACTACTCCAGCACCAGTACCAGGCCCAGATGGTAGCCCCATTCAAGTTGTCCCTGCAGGACCAGGTACTACACCAGGAACTGTCACAGGTCCAGATGGTAAACCAAGGAAATTCATTGTCCCCAACGGTGCATTTACAACACCAGGATCGATTCCCGGACCAGACGGAAAGCCTATTCCAGTGGAACCAGCAGGACCAGGCACTACTCCAGGCGCTGAGACTGGCCCAGATGGAAAGATAAATAAACTTGTTGTCCCAACAACAACTACTCCAAGAGGACCACAAGGACCCGGCGGTATGCCTTACTACCCACAAGGACCAGGAGGCAGTCCGTTTAATCCATACGGACCCCAAGGACCAAGAGGACCAACCACTACTACTACTCCAGCACCAGTACCAGGCCCAGATGGTAGCCCTATTCAAGTTGTCCCTGCAGGACCAGGTACTACACCAGGAACTGTCACAGGTCCAGATGGTAAACCAAGGAAATTCATTGTCCCCAACGGTGCATTTACAACACCAGGATCGATTCCCGGACCAGACGGAAAGCCTATTCCAGTGGAACCAGCAGGACCAGGCACTACTCCAGGCGCTGAGACTGGCCCAGATGGAAAGATAAATAAACTTGTTGTCCCAACTACAACTACTCCAAGAGGACCACAAGGACCCGGCGGTATGCCTTACTACCCACAAGGACCAGGAGGCAGTCCGTTTAATCCATACGGACCCCAAGGACCAGGAGGACCAACCACTACTACTACTCCAGCACCAGTACCAGGCCCAGATGGTAGCCCCATTCAAGTTGTCCCTGCAGGACCAGGTACAACACCAGGAACTGTCACAGGTCCAGATGGTAAGCCAAGGAAATTCATTGTCCCCAACGGTGCATTTACAACACCAGGATCGATTCCCGGACCAGACGGAAAGCCTATTCCAGTGGAACCAGCAGGACCAGGCACTACTCCAGGCGCTGAAACTGGCCCAGATGGAAAGATAAATAAACTTGTTGTCCCAACTACAACTACTCCAAGAGGACCACAAGGACCCGGCGGTATGCCTTACTACCCACAAGGACCAGGAGGCAGTCCGTTTAATCCATTCGGACCCCAAGGACCAGGAGGACGAACCACTACTACTACTCCAGCACCAGTGCCAGGCCCTGATGGTAGCCCCATTCAAGTTGTCCCTGCAGGACCAGGTACAACACCAGGAACTGTCACAGGTCCAGATGGTAAACCAAGGAAATTCATTGTCCCCAACGGTGCATTTACAACACCAGGATCGATTCCGGGACCGGACGGAAAGCCTATTCCAGTGGAACCAGCAGGACCAGGCACTACTCCAGGCGCTGAGACTGGCCCGGATGGAAAGATAAATAAACTTGTTGTCCCAACTACAACTACTCCAAGAGGACCACAAGGACCCGGCGGTATGCCTTACTACCCACAAGGACCAGGAGGCAGTCCGTTTAATCCATTTGGACCCAGAGGACCTGGAGGTCAAACTACTACTACTACTCCAGCACCAGTACCAGGCCCAGATGGTAGCCCCATTCAAGTTGTCCCTGCAGGACCAGGTACTACACCAGGAACTGTCACAGGTCCAGATGGTAAACCAAGGAAATTCATTGTCCCCAACGGTGCATTTACAACACCAGGATCGATTCCCGGACCAGACGGAAAGCCTATTCCAGTGGAACCAGCAGGACCAGGCACTACTCCAGGCGCTGAGACTGGCCCAGATGGAAAGATAAATAAACTTGTTGTCCCAACAACAACTACTCCAAGAGGACCACAAGGACCCGGCGGTATGCCTTACTACCCACAAGGACCAGGAGGCAGTCCGTTTAATCCATACGGACCCCAAGGACCAAGAGGACCAACCACTACTACTACTCCAGCACCAGTACCAGGCCCAGATGGTAGCCCTATTCAAGTTGTCCCTGCAGGACCAGGTACTACACCAGGAACTGTCACAGGTCCAGATGGTAAACCAAGGAAATTCATTGTCCCCAACGGTGCATTTACAACACCAGGATCGATTCCCGGACCAGACGGAAAGCCTATTCCAGTGGAACCAGCAGGACCAGGCACTACTCCAGGCGCTGAGACTGGCCCAGATGGAAAGATAAATAAACTTGTTGTCCCAACTACAACTACTCCAAGAGGACCACAAGGACCCGGCGGTATGCCTTACTACCCACAAGGACCAGGAGGCAGTCCGTTTAATCCATACGGACCCCAAGGACCAGGAGGACCAACCACTACTACTACTCCAGCACCAGTACCAGGCCCAGATGGTAGCCCCATTCAAGTTGTCCCTGCAGGACCAGGTACAACACCAGGAACTGTCACAGGTCCAGATGGTAAGCCAAGGAAATTCATTGTCCCCAACGGTGCATTTACAACACCAGGATCAATTCCCGGACCAGACGGAAAGCCTATTCCAGTGGAACCAGCAGGACCAGGCACTACTCCAGGCGCTGAGACTGGCCCAGATGGAAAGATAAATAAACTTGTTGTCCCAACTACAACTACTCCAAGAGGACCACAAGGACCCGGCGGTATGCCTTACTACCCACAAGGACCAGGAGGCAGTCCGTTTAATCCATTCGGACCCCAAGGACCAGGAGGACGAACCACTACTACTACTCCAGCACCAGTGCCAGGCCCTGATGGTAGCCCCATTCAAGTTGTCCCTGCAGGACCAGGTACAACACCAGGAACTGTCACAGGTCCAGATGGTAAACCAAGGAAATTCATTGTCCCCAACGGTGCATTTACAACACCAGGATCGATTCCGGGACCGGACGGAAAGCCTATTCCAGTGGAACCAGCAGGACCAGGCACTACTCCAGGCGCTGAGACTGGCCCGGATGGAAAGATAAATAAACTTGTTGTCCCAACTACAACTACTCCAAGAGGACCACAAGGACCCGGCGGTATGCCTTACTACCCACAAGGACCAGGAGGCAGTCCGTTTAATCCATTTGGACCCAGAGGACCTGGAGGTCAAACTACTACTACTACTCCAGCACCAGTACCAGGCCCAGATGGTAGCCCCATTCAAGTTGTCCCTGCAGGACCAGGTACTACACCAGGAACTGTCACAGGTCCAGATGGTAAACCAAGGAAATTCATTGTCCCCAACGGTGCATTTACAACACCAGGATCGATTCCCGGACCAGACGGAAAGCCTATTCCAGTGGAACCAGCAGGACCAGGCACTACTCCAGGCGCTGAGACTGGCCCAGATGGAAAGATAAATAAACTTGTTGTCCCAACTACAACTACTCCAAGAGGACCACAAGGACCCGGCGGTATGCCTTACTACCCACAAGGACCAGGAGGCAGTCCGTTTAATCCATACGGACCCCAAGGACCAGGAGGACCAACCACTACTACTACTCCAGCACCAGTACCAGGCCCAGATGGTAGCCCCATTCAAGTTGTCCCTGCAGGACCAGGTACAACACCAGGAACTGTCACAGGTCCAGATGGTAAGCCCAGGAAATTCATTGTCCCCAACGGTGCATTTACAACACCAGGATCGATTCCCGGACCAGATGGAAAGCCTATTCCAGTGGAACCAGCAGGACCAGGCACTACTCCAGGCGCTGAGACTGGCCCAGATGGAAAGATAAATAAACTTGTTGTCCCAACTACAACTACTCCAAGAGGACCACAAGGACCCGGCGGTATGCCTTACTACCCACAAGGACCAGGAGGCAGTCCGTTTAATCCATTCGGACCCCAAGGACCAGGAGGACGAACCACTACTACTACTCCAGCACCAGTACCAGGCCCAGATGGTAGCCCCATTCAAGTTGTCCCTGCAGGACCAGGTACAACACCAGGAACTGTCACAGGCCCAGATGGTAAGCCCAGGAAATTCATTGTCCCCAACGGTGCATTTACAACACCAGGATCGATTCCCGGACCAGATGGAAAGCCTATTCCAGTGGAACCAGCAGGACCAGGCACTACTCCAGGCGCTGAGACTGGCCCAGATGGAAAGATAAATAAACTTGTTGTCCCAACTACAACTACTCCAAGAGGACCACAAGGACCCGGCGGTATGCCTTACTACCCACAAGGACCAGGAGGCAGTCCGTTTAATCCATTCGGACCCCAAGGACCAGGAGGACCAACCACTACTACTACTCCAGCACCAGTACCAGGCCCAGATGGTAGTCCCATTCAAGTTGTCCCTGCAGGACCAGGTACAACACCAGGAACTGTCACAGGCCCAGATGGTAAGCCCAGGAAATTCATTGTCCCCAACGGTGCATTTACAACACCAGGATCGATTCCCGGACCAGATGGAAAGCCTATTCCAGTGGAACCAGCAGGACCAGGCACTACTCCAGGCGCTGAGACTGGCCCAGATGGAAAGATAAATAAACTTGTTGTCCCAACTACAACTACTCCAAGAGGACCACAAGGACCCGGCGGTATGCCTTACTACCCACAAGGACCAGGAGGCAGTCCGTTTAATCCATTCGGACCCCAAGGACCAGGAGGACCAACCACTACTACTACTCCAGCACCAGTACCAGGCCCAGATGGTAGCCCCATTCAAGTTGTCCCTGCAGGACCAGGTACAACACCAGGAACTGTCACAGGTCCAGATGGTAAGCCCAGGAAATTCATTGTCCCCAACGGTGCATTTACAACACCAGGATCTATTCCGGGACCAGACGGAAAGCCTATTCCAGTGGAACCAGCAGGACCAGGCACTACTCCAGGCACTGTCACTGGCCCAGATGGAAAGATAAATAAACTTGTTGTCCCAACCACTCCTAAATCGCCAATTAGTAGCCAGGGCCAGAAAGGAACAGGTCAGAATCCAGGAGGTTCTAATAATTCTATAGGACCTCTTCCGCAAACTACTACTACACCACAGTCCTTACCAGGTCCCGATGGTACACCAATACCGGTGGTTCCAGCAGGTCCAGGTACAACTCCAGGAACTGTCACAGGTTCTGATGGAAAACCAAAGAAATTCGTGGTTCCAAGAGGGGCATTTACAACTCCAGGATCAGTTCCAGGACCCGATGGAAAACCCATTCCAGTTGAACCTGCAGGACCTGGAACCACACCAGGCTTCCAAACAGGCCCTGATGGTAAAATCAATAAAGTTGTTGTTCAAACTACCACTACTCCTAAAGGACCTGGAGGCCAGCCAGGCAATCCATACGGACCAGGATTCAATTTCATGACACCAGCAACAACTCCAACACCTGTACCAGGTCCCGATGGTAATCCAATACAGATAGTTCCAGCAGGTCCAGGTACTACTCCAGGAACTGTCACAGGCCCTGATGGAAAACCAAAGAAATTCATTGTTCCCAGAGGAGCATTTACAACCCCAGGATCAGTTCCAGGCCCCGATGGAAAACCCATTCCAGTTGAACCCGCAGGACCCGGAACCACACCAGGCTTCCAAACAGGCCCTGATGGTAAAATCAATAAGGTCGTAGTCCCAACTACCACTACTCCTCAAGGACCTGGAGGCCAGCCAGGCAATCCATACGGACCAGGATTCAATTTCATGACACCAGCAACAACTCCAACACCTGTACCAGGTCCCGATGGTAATCCAATACAGATAGTTCCAGCAGGTCCAGGTACTACTCCAGGAACTGTCACAGGCCCTGATGGAAAACCAAAGAAATTCATTGTTCCCAGAGGAGCATTTACAACCCCAGGATCAGTTCCAGGCCCCGATGGAAAACCCATTCCAGTTGAACCCGCAGGACCCGGAACCACACCAGGCTTCCAAACCGGCCCTGATGGTAAAATCAATAAGGTCGTAGTCCCAACTACCACTACTCCTCAAGGACCTGGAGGCCAGCCAGGCAATCCATACGGACCAGGATTCAATTTCATGACACCAGCAACAACTCCAACACCTGTACCAGGTCCCGATGGTAATCCAATACAGATAGTTCCAGCAGGTCCAGGTACTACTCCAGGAACTGTCACAGGCCCTGATGGAAAACCCAAGAAATTCATTGTTCCCAGAGGAGCATTTACAACCCCAGGATCAGTTCCAGGCCCCGATGGAAAACCCATTCCAGTTGAACCCGCAGGACCCGGAACCACACCAGGCTTCCAAACAGGCCCTGATGGTAAAATCAATAAGGTCGTAGTCCCAACTACCACTACTCCTGAAGGACCTGGAGGCCAGCCAGGAAATCCATACGGACCAGGATTCAATTTCATGACACCAGCAACAACTCCAACACCTGTACCAGGTCCCGATGGTAATCCAATACAGATAGTTCCAGCAGGTCCAGGTACTACTCCAGGAACTGTCACAGGCCCTGATGGAAAACCAAAGAAATTCATTGTTCCCAGAGGAGCATTTACAACCCCAGGATCAGTTCCAGGCCCTGATGGAAAACCCATTCCAGTTGAACCCGCAGGACCCGGAACCACACCAGGCTTCCAAACGGGCCCTGATGGTAAAATCAATAAGGTCGTAGTCCCAACTACCACTACTCCTCAAGGACCTGGAGGCCAGCCAGGCAATCCATACGGACCAGGATTCAATTTCATGACACCAGCAACAACTCCAACACCTGTACCAGGTCCCGATGGTAATCCAATACAGATAGTTCCAGCAGGTCCAGGTACTACTCCAGGAACTGTCACAGGCCCTGATGGAAAACCCAAGAAATTCATTGTTCCCAGAGGAGCATTTACAACCCCAGGATCAGTTCCAGGCCCCGATGGAAAACCCATTCCAGTAGAACCCGCAGGACCCGGAACCACACCAGGCTTCCAAACAGGCCCTGATGGTAAAATCAATAAGGTCGTAGTCCCAACTACCACTACTCCTCAAGGACCTGGAGGCCAGCCAGGTAATCCATACGGACCAGGATTCAATTTCATGACACCAGCAACAACTCCAACACCTGTACCAGGTCCCGATGGTAATCCAATACAGATAGTTCCAGCAGGTCCAGGTACTACTCCAGGTACTGTCACAGGCCCTGATGGAAAACCCAAGAAATTCATTGTTCCCAGAGGAGCATTTACTACCCCAGGATCTGTTCCAGGCCCAGATGGAAAACCCATTCCAGTTGAACCCGCTGGACCCGGAACCACACCAGGCTTCCAAACAGGCCCTGATGGTAAAATCAATAAGATCGTAGTCCCAACTACCACTACTCCTCAAGGACCTGGAGGCCAGCCAGGCAATCCATACGGACCAGGATTCAATTTCATGACACCAGCAACAACTCCAACACCTGTACCAGGTCCCGATGGTAATCCAATACAGATAGTTCCAGCAGGTCCAGGTACTACTCCAGGAACTGTCACAGGCCCTGATGGAAAACCAAAGAAATTCATTGTTCCCAGAGGAGCATTTACAACCCCAGGATCAGTTCCAGGCCCCGATGGAAAACCCATTCCAGTTGAACCCGCAGGACCCGGAACCACACCAGGCTTCCAAACAGGCCCTGATGGTAAAATCAATAAGGTCGTAGTGCCAACTACCACTACTCCTCAAGGACCTGGAGGCCAGCCAGGCAATCCATACGGACCAGGATTCAATTTCATGACACCAGCAACAACTCCAACACCTGTACCAGGTCCCGATGGTAATCCAATACAGATAGTTCCAGCAGGTCCAGGTACTACTCCAGGTACTGTCACGGGCCCTGATGGAAAACCCAAGAAATTCATTGTTCCCAGAGGAGCATTTACAACCCCAGGATCAGTTCCAGGCCCAGATGGAAAACCCATTCCAGTTGAACCCGCTGGACCCGGAACCACACCAGGCTTCCAAACAGGCCCTGATGGTAAAATCAATAAGGTCGTAGTCCCAACTACCACTACTCCTCAAGGACCTGGAGGCCAGCCAGGCAATCCATACGGACCAGGATTCAATTTCATGACACCAGCAACAACTCCAACACCTGTACCAGGTCCCGATGGTAATCCAATACAGATAGTTCCAGCAGGTCCAGGTACTACTCCAGGAACTGTCACAGGCCCTGATGGAAAACCCAAGAAATTCATTGTTCCCAGAGGAGCATTTACAACCCCAGGATCAGTTCCAGGCCCCGATGGAAAACCCATTCCAGTTGAACCCGCAGGACCCGGAACCACACCAGGCTTCCAAACAGGCCCTGATGGCAAAATCAATAAGGTCGTAGTGCCAACTACCACTACTCCTCAAGGACCTGGAGGCCAGCCAGGCAATCCATACGGACCAGGATTCAATTTCATGACACCAGCAACAACTCCAACACCTGTACCAGGTCCCGATGGTAATCCAATACAGATAGTTCCAGCAGGTCCAGGTACTACTCCAGGAACTGTCACAGGCCCTGATGGAAAACCAAAGAAATTCATTGTTCCCAGAGGAGCATTTACAACCCCAGGATCAGTTCCAGGCCCCGATGGAAAACCCATTCCAGTTGAACCCGCAGGACCCGGAACCACACCAGGCTTCCAAACGGGCCCTGATGGTAAAATCAATAAGGTCGTAGTCCCAACTACCACTACTCCTCAAGGACCTGGAGGCCAGCCAGGCAATCCATACGGACCAGGATTCAATTTCATGACACCAGCAACAACTCCAACACCTGTACCAGGTCCCGATGGTAATCCAATACAGATAGTTCCAGCAGGTCCAGGTACTACTCCAGGAACTGTCACAGGCCCTGATGGAAAACCCAAGAAATTCATTGTTCCCAGAGGAGCATTTACAACCCCAGGATCAGTTCCAGGCCCCGATGGAAAACCCATTCCAGTTGAACCCGCAGGACCCGGAACCACACCAGGCTTCCAAACAGGCCCTGATGGTAAAATCAATAAGGTCGTAGTCCCAACTACCACTACTCCTCAAGGACCTGGAGGCCAGCCAGGCAATCCATACGGACCAGGATTCAATTTCATGACACCAGCAACAACTCCAACACCTGTACCAGGTCCCGATGGTAATCCAATACAGATAGTTCCAGCAGGTCCAGGTACTACTCCAGGAACTGTCACAGGCCCTGATGGAAAACCAAAGAAATTCATTGTTCCCAGAGGAGCATTTACAACCCCAGGATCAGTTCCAGGCCCCGATGGAAAACCCATTCCAGTTGAACCCGCAGGACCCGGAACCACACCAGGCTTCCAAACGGGCCCTGATGGTAAAATCAATAAGGTCGTAGTCCCAACTACCACTACTCCTCAAGGACCTGGAGGCCAGCCAGGCAATCCATACGGACCAGGATTCAATTTCATGACACCAGCAACAACTCCAACACCTGTACCAGGTCCCGATGGTAATCCAATACAGATAGTTCCAGCAGGTCCAGGTACTACTCCAGGTACTGTCACAGGCCCTGATGGAAAACCCAAGAAATTCATTGTTCCCAGAGGAGCATTTACAACCCCAGGATCAGTTCCAGGCCCCGATGGAAAACCCATTCCAGTAGAACCCGCAGGACCGGGAACGACACCAGGCTTCCAAACAGGCCCTGATGGTAAAATCAATAAGGTCGTAGTCCCAACTACCACTACTCCTCAAGGACCTGGAGGCCAGCCAGGTAATCCATACGGACCAGGATTCAATTTCATGACACCAGCAACAACTCCAACACCTGTACCAGGTCCCGATGGTAATCCAATACAGATAGTTCCAGCAGGTCCAGGTACTACTCCAGGTACTGTCACAGGCCCTGATGGAAAACCCAAGAAATTCATTGTTCCCAGAGGAGCATTTACAACCCCAGGATCAGTTCCAGGCCCAGATGGAAAACCCATTCCAGTTGAACCCGCTGGACCCGGAACCACACCAGGCTTCCAAACAGGCCCTGATGGTAAAATCAATAAGGTCGTAGTCCCAACTACCACTACTCCTCAAGGACCTGGAAGCCAGCCAGGCAATCCATACGGACCAGGATTCAATTTCATGACACCAGCAACAACTCCAACACCTGTCCCAGGTCCCGATGGTAATCCAATACAGATAGTTCCAGCAGGTCCAGGTACTACTCCAGGTACTGTCACAGGCCCTGATGGAAAACCCAAGAAATTCATTGTTCCCAGAGGAGCATTTTCAACCCCAGGATCAGTTCCAGGCCCAGATGGAAAACCCATTCCAGTTGAACCCGCAGGACCCGGAACCACACCAGGCTTCCAAACAGGCCCTGATGGTAAAATCAATAAGGTCGTAGTCCCAACTACCACTACTCCTCAAGGACCTGGACGCCAGCCAGGCAATCCATACGGACCAGGATTCAATTTCATGACACCAGCAACAACTCCAACACCTGTACCAGGTCCCGATGGTAATCCAATACAGATAGTTCCAGCAGGTCCAGGTACTACTCCAGGAACTGTCACAGGGCCTGATGGAAAACCCAAGAAATTCATTGTTCCCAGAGGAGCATTTACAACCCCAGGATCAGTTCCAGGCCCCGATGGAAAACCCATTCCAGTTGAACCCGCAGGACCCGGAACCACACCAGGCTTCCAAACAGGCCCTGATGGTAAAATCAATAAGGTCGTAGTCCCAACTACCACTACTCCTCAAGGACCTGGAGGCCAGCCAGGCAATCCATACGGACCAGGATTCAATTTCATGACACCAGCAACAACTCCAACCCCTGTACCAGGTCCCGATGGTAATCCAATACAGATAGTTCCAGCAGGTCCGGGTACTACTCCAGGTACTGTCACAGGCCCTGATGGAAAACCCAAGAAATTCATTGTTCCCAGAGGAGCATTTACAACCCCAGGATCAGTTCCAGGCCCCGATGGAAAACCCATTCCAGTTGAACCCGCAGGACCCGGAACCACACCAGGCTTCCAAACAGGCCCTGATGGTAAAATCAATAAGGTCGTAGTCCCAACTACCACTACTCCTCAAGGACCTGGAGGCCAGCCAGGCAATCCATACGGACCAGGATTCAATTTCATGACACCAGCAACAACTCCAACACCTGTACCAGGTCCCGATGGTAATCCAATACAGATAGTTCCAGCAGGTCCAGGTACTACTCCAGGTACTGTCACAGGCCCTGATGGAAAACCCAAGAAATTCATTGTTCCCAGAGGAGCATTTACAACCCCAGGATCAGTTCCAGGCCCAGATGGAAAACCCATTCCAGTTGAACCCGCAGGACCCGGAACCACACCAGGCTTCCAAACAGGCCCTGATGGTAAAATCAATAAGGTCGTAGTCCCAACTACCACTACTCCTCAAGGACCTGGAGGCCAGCCAGGCAATCCATACGGACCAGGATTCAATTTCATGACACCAGCAACAACTCCAACACCTGTACCAGGTCCCGACGGTAATCCAATACAGATAGTTCCAGCAGGTCCAGGTACTACTCCAGGTACTGTCACAGGCCCTGATGGAAAACCCAAGAAATTCATTGTTCCCAGAGGAGCATTTTCAACCCCAGGATCAGTTCCAGGCCCAGATGGAAAACCCATTCCAGTTGAACCCGCAGGACCCGGAACCACACCAGGCTTCCAAACGGGCCCTGATGGTAAAATCAATAAGGTCGTAGTCCCAACTACCACTACTCCTCAAGGACCTGGAGGCCAGCCAGGCAATCCATACGGACCAGGATTCAATTTCATGACACCAGCAACAACTCCAACACCTGTACCAGGTCCCGATGGTAATCCAATACAGATAGTTCCAGCAGGTCCAGGTACTACTCCAGGTACTGTCACAGGCCCTGATGGAAAACCCAAGAAATTCATTGTTCCCAGAGGAGCATTTACAACCCCAGGATCAGTTCCAGGCCCCGATGGAAAACCCATTCCAGTTGAACCCGCAGGACCCGGAACCACACCAGGCTTCCAAACAGATCCTGATGGTAAAATCAATAAGGTCGTAGTCCCAACTACCACTACTCCTCAAGGACCTGGAGGCCAGCCAGGCAATCCATACGGACCAGGATTCAATTTCATGACACCAGCAACAACTCCAACACCTGTACCAGGTCCCAATGGTAATCCAATACAGATAGTTCCAGCAGGTCCAGGTACTACTCCAGGAACTGTCACAGGCCGTGATGGTAACCCCGTTAAATTTATTGTGCCTAATGGTGCGTTTACAACACCAGGATCGGTCCCAGGCCCCGATGGAAAACCCATTCCAGTAGAACCTGCAGGACCCGGAACCACACCAGGCTTCCAAACAGGCCCCGATGGTAAAATCAATAAAATTGTTGTCCCAACTACCACAACTCCTCAAGGACCTGGAGGGCAGCCATACAATCCATTCGGACCAGGATTCAATTTCATGACTCCAGGAACAACTCCGACACCTGTACCTGGTCCCAATGGTAATCCAATACAGATAGTTCCGGCAGGTCCAGGTACTACTCCAGGAACTGTCACAGGCCCTGATGGTAACCCCGTTAAATTTATTGTGCCTAATGGTGCGTTTACAACACCAGGATCGGTCCCAGGCCCCGATGGAAAACCCATTCCAGTAGAACCTGCAGGACCCGGAACCACACCAGGCTTCCAAACAGGCCCCGATGGTAAAATCAATAAAATTGTTGTCCCAACTACCACAACTCCTCAAGGACCTGGAGGGCAGCCATACAATCCATTCGGACCAGGATTCAATTTCATGACTCCAGGAACAACTCCGACACCTGTACCTGGTCCCAATGGTAATCCAATACAGATAGTTCCGGCAGGTCCAGGTACTACTCCAGGAACTGTCACTGGACCTGATGGAAATCCCGTTAAATTTATTATTCCGAGCGGGGCTTTTACAACTCCAGGAACCGTCCCAGGTCCTGATGGAAAACCCATTCCAGTTGAACCTGCCGGACCCGGAACAACACCAGGCTTCCAAACAGGCCCTGATGGAAAAATAAATAAAATTTTTGTACCCACTACACCAGGTTATCCAGGATTTCAATTTGTAACACCAAAACCAATTAAAGGTCCGAGGGGAAAACCTATTCAAATTGTTCCTGCTAGACCTGGTACCACTCCAGGAACTGTCACAGGTCCTGATGGGTATCCAATAAGATTTGTTGTCCCACAAGGGGCATTCACTACTCCTGGATCTATTCCTGGACCTAATGGAAAACCTATCCATGTCCAACCGGCTGGACCTGGAACTACTCCTGGAGCCAAAACGGGTCCTGATGGAGATATTGACAGCATTATTTTGCCTTCAACTCCAAAATCACCCCAGCCAGCTTACCAATTTCAATTTCAAACTCCCAAACCTGTTAAAGGACCTGGAGGAAAACCTATCCAAATAGTTCCAGCTGGTCCAGGCACTACTCCAGGTATTGTTACCGGACCCGATGGACAGCCAATAGAATTTATTGTCCCTTACGGAGCATTTACTACTCCTGGTTCTATCCCTGGGCCTAACGGAAAACCTATTCATGTTGGTCCAGCTGGTCCCGGAACTACCCCAGGGGCTAAAACTGATTCAGATGGTGATATAGATAGTATTGAATTACCTTCCACTCCGAAGGGACCAGGACTTGGATTTCAATTCCAATTTCAAACTCCAAGGCCGATTTCTGGACCCGAAGGTAGACCTATTCCAGTGGAACCAGCAGGACCAGGCACTACTCCAGGCGCTGAGACTGGCCCAGATGGAAAGATAAATAAACTTGTTGTCCCAACTACAACTACTCCAAGAGGACCACAAGGACCCGGCGGTATGCCTTACTACCCACAAGGACCAGGAGGCAGTCCGTTTAATCCATACCCAATTCAAATTATCCCAGCTGGTCCAGGTACTACACCGGGTGTAGTTACTGGCCCTGATGGAAAACCAGTAGAATTTATAGTTCCCTATGGAGCATTCACCACACCTGGTTCTATTCCTGGACCACACGGAAAGCCTATACGTGTTGGACCATCTGGTCCTGGAACTACTCCTGGTGCTGAAACTGATTCTGATGGTGATATAGATAATATTATATTACCTTCCACAGTCAAAGGTCCAGGACCAGCACCCGGTTTCCGATATCAATTCCAGACCCCAAGGCCAATTCAAGGACCTAAAGGTAGACCACTTCAAATTGTACCAGCTGGTCCTGGCACCACGCCCGGAACTGTTACTGGACCGGATGGAAAACCAGTAAAATTCATTGTTCCAAATGGTGCATTCACTACTCCAGGTTCTATACCTGGACCTGATGGAAAACCCATTCATGTTCAGCCTGCTGGACCTGGAACCACTCCAGGAGCAATAACAGATTCCGATGGAGACGTAGTACAAATATTTTTACCTAGCACTCCAGCTCCTAAACCTGTATATCCAACGACACCAACTGCTATAACTGGACCTAAAGGAAATCCAATTGTTATTTATCCTGCTGGACCAGGAACAACACCCGGAACAGTGACAGGGCCAGATGGCAAACCAACGCAGTTTATAGTGCCATTAGGGGCTTTCACCACTCCAGGTTCGTTCCCGGGACCTGATGGGAAACCAATACCTGTCGAACCAGCTGGTCCAGGCACCACACCAGGAGCAGTAACGGGTCCAGATGGAAAAATAAATAGAATTTATTTGCCAACAACTCCTAGTCCACTATCAAACCAATCACAATTTCCACGTACCACAACAGCAGTACCTGGTCCCGGACCTCAACCTCTCCAGATCGTACCTGCGGGCCCTGGAACTACTCCTGGAACTGTTACTGGACCAGACGGAAGGCCAACAAAATTCATTGTTCCCAATGGTGCATTCTCTACTCCAGGTTCTATACCTGGTCCTGATGGAAAACCCATTCATGTTCAGCCTGCTGGACCTGGAACCACACCAGGAGCAATAACAGACTCTGATGGAGATGTAGTACAAATATTTTTGCCAAGTACTCCAGCACCTAAACCTGTAAATCCAACGACGCCTACAGCTATAACTGGACCTAAAGGAAATCCAATTGTTATCTATCCGGCTGGACCAGGAACAACACCCGGAACAGTGACAGGACCAGATGGCAAACCTACACAGTTTATAGTACCATTAGGAGCTTTCTCCACTCCAGGTTCGATTCCTGGACCTGATGGAAAACCAATACCCGTCGAACCAGCTGGTCCAGGCACCACGCCAGGAACGCTAACTGATCCAGATGGAAGAGTAAATAGAATTTATTTGCCTACAACTCCTGCTCCTCCATCATACCAACCACAAGTTCCACTTACCACAACGCCTATACCAGGTCCCGGACCTCAACCGATCCAGATCATACCTGCGGGCCCTGGAACAACACCGGGAACTGTTACAGGACCAGACGGAAGGCCAACACAATTTATAGTCCCGCAAGGAGCATTTAGCACTCCTGGAACTATTCCTGGTGCTGATGGTAAACCCATTCCTGTCGAACCAGCAGGACCTGGAATGACTCCAGGTGCTCAAACTGGACCTGATGGAAAAATAACTAGAATAGTTCTGCCTACAACTACTCCTCTCCCACCACCTCCTGGACCGTTGAATCCTGATGGTTTACCTGTTGCACCTTTTGGGCCCGGGAACAGTCCTAATTATCAATCACCCGGTGGTTATCCAGGATTCCAATTTCCAGGTTACCCAGGTGCTCCAGGATCAGATGGTCCAACAAGGTACATAAATTCCAATGAGTTACCTAGTGGTGAGACTCCAGATGGATATTTGAATGTTGATTCCCTCCCAGACTTTGTCACTCCGGGTTTCCCTCAAAGTCCTTTAGGTTACTTGGATTTCAGTCAGTTGCCTGATAATTACAGTCCAGACTTTCCGGGTCAACTGGTTTTCCCCGGATACCCTAATTCCCCTGGAAACGGAAGAAACACTCCAGGCGGCTTTTTGAGCTTCCCAGACTTCCCGAAAGATATCACCAATAAATTGAATAGTCCGTTCAGCTTCCCACAAATAATTCAGGCTCTGCAACCTCTGTTCCCCGGAAACACCATAAACATGGGAGCCATTCCGAAGGACCAGTTGCAGAACATTCCCGGACTGGACGGCGACTACAACAACCTTCAGATTCCAGACATGGGAGACAGCAGCCACCCGACCGGCGGAGTCTTCTACCTTCCGGAACTCATACGTCTCATAAGCTACCTTCCGGTGGGATCTTTCCCAGGACGCGGACCGGGCACCATGAATCCGGACGGAACGTACAGCGATCCCTTCGACTTCCCGGGACTGAACGGCGCTCCCGGATACATCTGCGACTATCCGGATAACGGCGACGCGACGCCCGATCTCGGTCAGGAGGTCCAGGGCACGAACCAGGGTCCGGTCGGAGACGTGGAGGACGCCGCTCCGGGAAGCGACGACGACCTGGGGGCCCCGGCACCCCAGCTCGAATCGGACGAGTCCGACTGCGACGACGACGTCTTCGGCACCTTCAACAAGGCGAGGTCGTCTCTGCTCGACGTGGCCTCCAGCACGGGCGTGCAGACCATCAGTGATCTGATGCAGGCGCTCATCTCTGGAATCAACCCGTACGAGAACACTGTCGACTACAACGACTTCTTCAACGAGCTCTCGTCCCTGTTCTCGCAGGTCCGAGCCGGATCCGACTCGCAGGGTCCCAACAAGGAGTTCATAAAGATCCTGTTCGAAGCCCTCGTCGCCAGCCTGGAAGCCCTGAACGCCGCCAAGGTCAACGGCTTCAGGGACGTCTCGGTGCCCAGCGATCTGCCCGTGTACACGTCCTTCCTGTCCGAAATACTCTATTAGAGACATTTTTGCACCCACGTGAAGCGTTTTAAATGTGTAAGAAGCATATATAACGGCGAATTTTCTTGTAAGCAATTCAGAATTTTGTGTTTATAATAAAATATTTAACCTTTTGTGCATAGTGTTAATTTTTTTCCCTCGGTGTTATTTTGTAACAAAGCCGCATAAATTTCTCCTTTTAAAATTTGCTCAAACCAATATTTTGATTTTCGGATTTATCTTTAAGTATTGTAATTTACAATAAACAAGCAACATAAAATTTTTTTTTTTTTTTTTAAAGTCAATTCCTACTTTTTTTCCACTCTATTGCAGGAAAGATGTCTTTTATAAATAATTTTCATTCATTTTTTTAAGTTTATCTGGCGCCATCTATTGGTAGATACATGCAACTTAAATCTGAAAAAAAACTAAAATGAATGAGTTGAATTTAATTACTGAACTAACATTTGAAAAAACTGTATTCACATCCAGTGCCATCCATTGCAAGTTCAAAAAAATGTATTTGAAGTGAGCTAATAGAAAGAATTGAAAAAGGCAAAATGTTTGTTAGGTAATGCAGGCTTTTACTAAAACTACTCCATTTT
Source organism: Caerostris darwini (assembly GCA_021605075.1). Classification (NCBI taxonomy): domain Eukaryota; kingdom Metazoa; phylum Arthropoda; class Arachnida; order Araneae; family Araneidae; genus Caerostris; species Caerostris darwini. Next base: position 334,735 of record BPLQ01015712.1, read on the forward strand.
TCTCGTAAATATTTCCATTTGTACCTTATACACTATTTCTGAGTAACTATACGAGTTAGCCTTTTGCAGCCTCTTTGCTACTCTATCAAGATTACCATGGCCCAGTGAGCTGCGTCAACAATGTGTAGCATTCTCATAAAAATTTTTTTTTCTTTTCCATGTAGTTGCATTCAACTTTATGTGTGACTGACTGTACTCTTTTTTCTTTGAAGATTTAAAAGTACAATAAGTAATTCACATTTATTCTTAATATTCATAGAAACCACAAAATATGCAATAAGAAATTTATCGGGCTTAAAAAGTAAAATACGGAAATCAATAATATTTTTATTAGGGAAGAATTAAATACGCAAAATCAAAATACACTTTCAAAAATGGAATTTTTTAAAAATAATAATATTAATATAAATTATAAAAACTAATAACATACATTACTATATAATATATATTATTAAAACTGAAAATCTGCAATATTTTTTGTATTGAAATTCGAATTACGTTCAAATACAAATTGCTATACTTATGCAAAAAAAAAAAAAAAAAAAAAAAAAAATCACTCTGAGCTGGTAAACGAAAAATAATTGATTAAATGAAAATCACTTGACACAAAAGTATACATATACTTCAATGAAAATGAAAAATTGGCATAACTTGTACGATTAAAAATAATGTGTCTTGTGAATCACAAGTATCGGTCATTCTTTAAAAATCCATTTATTTCGGAACAATAAGTAAAGAAAATAGTTTGAAACCATCAGCAAAAATAAACAACACAAACTTCGCAATTTCAAAACGAATTTCGATATTTTATGATATGAAAGCAATAGATGATATGATCCATAAAAGCAATTATTTCGCAAAAGAATTTTTTTTTCCTAATCTGCTGTGTACAAAATGAACTTCATTTCAAATTGCGGTACAAATTAGTATTTTTTTTAAAATAATTCATTATTACAGTTCTTTGAGTATTGAAATACATAACTTTTTTTTTTTTTTTTTTTTTTTGTAAATTGCATTCGTTTGGGCTAATTTCTGATTATCTTGGAAGACATCAAGCCCCATGAGTACAAAAACATGCTCACAGGTTCGCTTTAAATTAAAATGTCGGCCTTGTGCTGCTACGACTTAGGCGAAACACGCTTTTTGAATATATTTAAGACGCCAACTATGGGTGTGCCTAAAGAAACGTCTCGGCCCGAGACTTGGGCTAGAGGGAGGTTCTCGTCTGGTTTTTAACTAGGCGAGGGCTAGACTTGAAGAGATGTACTCAAAGGTACACCGCCCCGTAGAGTTCCTTCTCTCTTAAGACGGAGCATGATAGCCGAATGGTTAGCGCTCTGGAGCTCGGTGCCACACGTTTTCGGGTTCAAGTCCCGGCGTGTCATGAAGGTTTGTAGTGGTTCGGAATACGCTTTAAGCCGTAGGTCCCGGTCTAATAGCATCATAAAGCGTTGTGGGGGTAGTGGTACTCTCGTCCGTAGCCTATCTTCAAGCTACTCGTGCCCCCTGGGTAGTGCTCAATGAGTAACAGCGGTGCAGGCCTTGCTGATGGCATGAAGATGAACTGTCTCTGCATTAGTACAACAACATTGAGAGGGAAAAATCCAGACTGAGGTCAAGAGAAAAAAAATGTGTGCCTGGAAAATAAAATAATTTAAAATGGTCTTACGAAGCAATAGGGTCAAAAGTTCTGTATTACAGTGATTAATTTTTTTTTTTTTTTTGATTTTGTCAACTTCACAGAATAATAATGTTTCAAAAAGTATAAAAAATGTCAATAATAAATGAGTCTCTTTAAAAACATAATAAAATAAATAAAGAGCTACAAATGTATAAAATACACTTTTGTTTAAAATGGACTAAAAAAACGAAAACTAATCTTTCATGTAATTCAAAGGAAACAAATGATTAAATAGTGTCCTTTGCAAAACCTCTCTGCGATTTTATTTTGAAAATGAGATAAACGTGGATTTTTAAATAATACACAAATTATTGCAAATGTATTTATCGCTTGATTCATTGCCCTTTGAATGAATTATCCAGATTTATTTTGCAGAGATCGAAGTTTTAGATTGTCCGGACAAAATGTCCCCGAAAGGTTTGTGCTTCACCTCTAGGGCATGTGGCCTGACGGTCAACTGGATAGCGCTCTGGTCGTGGATACCACAGACTCCAGGTTCAAATCCTGGCAGAGGCATGGATGTTTGGTGGTGGTTTGAAATCCACTGTAAACGGGAGGTCCCAATCTAATTAGCCTAAAGTGCGCGCAACATGACCGTAGAACGACTAATAGAGCGAACTGCAACCGTAGAGCAAGTTTCTCAGATGGTACCTTTAAGGAGTGTTCGTTCAAAAACTGTGACAGGAAAATATATGTGCAGTGTAGCTGAGTTGCTGTCTGGGTAACATTTGGTACCACAGGTTTCACGTTCGAATCTTGGCGATGGCATGGATGTTTGTGAGTGGTTCGGAATCCATTTAAAACTGTAGGTCCCGGTCTGTTTAGCAGTCATAAGTACGAGATGACGGTAGAGCGACAAACTAAACTCTGGGTAAAACTGAATCTGTTACACCTCTGACATTCTAAATTGGTTTGGTTTGTCGCTCTATGGTACTCTTGTGCACACGAGGGCTAAACGGATCGGAACCTCCAGTTTAAAGTGGATTTCGAACCCCAATAAACATCCATTGGCACCACGGGGACTGTAACCTGAAGCTTGTGATACCGAACACCAGAGCGCTAGCCACTCGGCCATCAGGCTTCCTCCTGACATTCTAAAGGCCAATGACTTAGGGTAAAATGGCTGGTATTAGAGAAAAAAAAAAGAAGGAAATTACTACCCGAGGTTTCAAATTATTTCAGGATTACTTAACACTTTTTATTATCATGGTTTTATGTCCAGATGTTGGGAGGTATTTTGACCGTCCACCAGACACTTACAACACAATACCCGACACAACTAGTCGCTGGCAAGCGGAAACAATCGTCAATACTCTATTCGGTGATATAACTTCCACGTGGGCCTGGATGGCCGAGTAGCTAGCGCTATGTACCACAGATTTCGGGTTCGCATCCCGGCGGGGCCATGGATGTCTGTAGTGGTTCGGAATCCACTTTAAACCGTAGGTCCCGGTCTAATAGGATCGTAGAAGTTAGAGCCCAATCAGACTTCTATTCACCACCCACATCATTCCGAAACTGTACAGAGGCAACTTAGTTCTAGGTACAGTGGTGTGGTGTAGTAGTAGTAGCAACATTGTTACTCCGCGTCCGTGGCTTATCTTCAAGTTACACGCGCCCCCTGGGTAATGCAAAGTGAGTAACGTCTGTGCAGCGCTTGCCTTAAGGCATCCAAGACAGCTGTCTAAGTGTTTGTTGTTGTTATCGTATTCCTCATGGAAGGAGGGTGCAGCTTCTGTTCTTATGGAGCACCCGTAGGTAGAAGTCTGACTTCTGCTCCGTGACGCTCTTACTCCTACGGCTTAAAGTGGATTCGGAACCACTACAGGCATCCATGGCACCGCCGGGACTCGAACCCGAAACCTGTGGCACCGAGCGCCAAAACGCTAGACACTCGGCCATTCAGGCCCTGTCTAAGTGTTTGCCAGCTGCATTAGAAGAAAAAAAAAACTTCCACGTGGCCTTTCGCCACAAAACCTTCACACGATTATCGGAATGGGAAGACTTCACCGAACCGGGATGCCTGCCCGGGAAAAAAGAACCCCCTCAAAGCGAATATTGCTCCTTTTTTATCGCTCCATAAAACTCGGATCGAAGAAACTGCCTTTTCCCGGAAGAGACAGGGAACTCGAAACCCTTCTCCTTCCGGATAACTCATTCCCGGATGGGTATCCGGCTCTGAGCTGTCCGGAAGTACGGCAGGGCGCAAAACTCCCGTTTTACGGGATTCAGGATCGGTTTAGCGGAACAAGTTCTTCCTTCTAAAGATGTGTTTCCGCTGGCGGTCCTAATGCCGCTATCAAGTAATGGTTTTCCGGGAACTGCCTTTTAGAGCGCCGTTTCCAGGAAAAGCAAAGAAATGCACAACAATGTCGTTAACAGAGTTTTAAAGATGGTACTTTTGAATGCTGGACCTTTTGGCATGCCACTGGAACAGCAGAAATGCAGCATCACACAAGTCAGGGGCTGCCCTCATGATTGAGCTGCCAATATAATTTTTTATTAGAACCCAAAGTTAGGCTGGTAAAATAAAAAGATGGTCCAAGAAAAGTCAAGAGCCAAAAAATGGTAGTTTGTTTAAATTATTAAATGAAGTACTTTTTTAAAGACAATTATTTTAATAATTCATTTCTTTAGCAATCTCACTGCTTATGTTTCGATAGCATGGATTTCTTTGCATCTTTAAGAATCATCATCAGACCAACTCATCATCTCTTACCTAGCAATAGAAAAGAAGAAGTACTCATTTCAAGATTTCGTACCAAAACCTGTCCTTCTAAAGCCAGACTCAATAGATTTGGATTAACATCTTCTCCACTATGCTCAAGATGCAAAAAATCTGAAATCGAGGAACCTATTTTATTCCAACGCACTCAATATGATGTATAGAGAGAAAAGCTTAAACAGGCTTTTGGATATAAAGTCCTATCCTATTCTTGGTTATTGGATATGAATAGCGAACCTTATTATAAAACTATACCACTAATTAATTTTTTACAAAAAATTACGTAATTTTTTTTTTCTGTGTGTGTGTGTAAACTTTTTTGTACTGTTTAGTGACAGAAGTTCGGTGCTTCTTCTTTAATACTTTTGGAATTAGTCAAAGTCTACTGATTATCTGAAGATCTTTTTTTATTTGTATTATCTTTTCTTATTTCTTCTGAAGAGTAATTGGATACATTGAGATAGAGCAGCTAACGCGAGCATAAATCTCAAAGTCAAGTCAAGTCAAATCAAGTTAAGAATCATCTTACAGTTTTTACGGTTCGCATCGCTTTTGTTCCGTTCTAGCCAGTCTTTACACTCTGTTTAATTCCACCAAAAACTGACACCAATCATGTGTCATCTTGAATTAAAATGCATCCACTCACTACAGCTAGGGTAAAATGATTCATCTCTATTTAAGACACAGCAAAAGGAAATAAAGCACTGTTGAAGCAGACAATAGCATCAGGATTAATAATTTTTTAAAGCAAAAATCAAACTTGATAGAAAACGAAACTTTAGGCAAAACTATTTTTTTCCGGCAAGCATATCCTACGCACATTTAAATACCTACTTAGCCAATTTTCGAAATAAAAATCAAGAATCCAGGAATTGAAGTAAAATCGAATCATCAGCAGATTTGCTTAGCAGATTCATCATTATTCAAGATGCAACACAGGGCTGACTGTTACATTCTAACTAGATTTTTTTTTATAATTAAGAATGAACGCACTTGAGAGAAGGCCTGGAGTATTTTCTTTTCTCTATGTGGAATCTTACAGGCTAGAAAGATGAGGGTGGAAAATCAGTGGGCCTCCTGTATGCTACGAATAATCCACTGACTGGTGTTGAAGGGAGGACAGTGTCTTTTAGCGTTCACTGCCCAGCATGTGAGTGTTGTATATGAGGAAACCCGGAAAAACTCCCACCAGGCAGTCTGATTTGTCAATGCGTGATGCTTTACACACTTTGATACAATCTCCATTGAGTCTTTCTCTTACTTACTTGCCGTCAGCAAATTCGATCTTCAGCCCCCCGCCCCACCCCCTGTGTTGGCATGAATTGTGCGACCCGGGGATTCGCATCATCCGAAGTGCTTTGCAGCCTATAGATCTATCTTGGTTATTCCCGATGGATACAGGTGGTAGATCGTCGCTTGCCGCATGTCAAACAGGGCTTTCTCAATTCAATCTCCACCATCGGAGGCGGCCTAGTGGCCAAGTGGCTAGCGCTCTGGCACTTAATACCACAGGCTCCAGATTCGAATCCTAACGCTGGTATGGATGTTTATGAGTGGTCCAAAATCCCCTTTTAATTGTAGGTCTAGGTCTGTTTAGCCCTCGTGTGCGCAAGATGACCGGAGAGCGACAAAACCAAACCCCCATTGGAGCTTCGCTAAGTGCAAACGCCAATCTACAGAAAATTCATGTAAGAAATTGCTGTAAGAAAAACACAAGACATGCCCAGACAATGTCTTGAATGCCCAGACATTGCCGCATTTCCAAAACGTCCTGAGGGGGAAACAAACAAAAAGTCAAATTTGATGATCCTCAAACAGATCCCTGTAGAGAAAAGTCATTGACAGGAAAGAAAAAATTAAATTTGATAATTAAAAATATATCAACATTATTTTTATTAATTATGTATGTTATCTAACTGTTTTTGTGTTTGTATATTTTAGTATTAGCAACGTTTAAATCATTTTATATAACCCATGTTATGTTATTTATTATTGAATTAGATAATAAAACGTTGATGACAGGAAATTTGAAATAGATGCATGAATATTATTTCGTAAAATTTGGCAAAAAAAAAAAAAAAAAAAAAAAAGGATGTTTGGATTTACTTACTATTGTGTCCAAAAAGTAAGACCTATTCTTTTTTCTTCAAAAACTCTGTATTTATTCTTCCAAATTTATTTAATCCCGTCCGGACGCAATGCACTTATGCCAACTTTTTTAACAGTCCTCAATGCATGCTAAAAAGTCATCGGCAAGGATGGCCTTCAAAGTGCGGCGATTCAAGCTGAACCCCTTCCAACGACTCAAAACGATGTCCCCGGAGGGGTCTTTTGAGTTTAAGGAATAGCCAGAAGTCGCACAGTGTGAATACGACGGTTGTGGAACGATATGGGTTTCATTTTTAGCGAAAAAGTCACGAAGAATCAATGCAGTGTGAGCTGGTGCATTGAGTGTTTTCGGTACCAATCGAGATTCGACGCGTTTGAGGCCCGAAATGGAATGGACCGATCCTTTTGAAATTCCAACATCATCAGCAACGTCTCTAATCGTAAACCGACGGTTTGCAAGCACCAAATCTTAATTTTTTTGGACGTGAGCTTTGTCGGTTGAGGTGGAGGGTCGCCCAGAGGGCTCTTCGTCTTCAACGAGTTCTCTGCCTTCTTTGAACTGTTTATACCACTTCTAAACATTTCTTTCCGATATGGGAATGCTCGCCGAATGCCTTCTGCAACATTCTATACGTTTCCACGAACAAAATTGAATGCGAGTTCTTTGCTCAATTCATTCAGACATTTCAAAAATCGCCGGAATCAATATTAGCGTCTCACAAAACCAAGCGTAAGTCACACACTAATGAATATTTTGACGTCAAATTTTACACAGATGTCAAGGACAGTGCCAGCAATCTAAAAGAGAAGAAAAATTGAAATTCCCTAAGCCTCGGGAATTTTAAATTTAAAATTGGTCTTACTTTTTGGACACAGTAGTAAACACTCCTAACTAAAATAATATGTATAACATATCACGTGTATTGACTTGTTTATATGTAGATCTATATCCCTTATGCACGCATTGAATAACGACGCTATTCTAAAACAGAGGTGACCAACCGAAACGATCTTTCGGGCCACTTTGGAAATGCATCGTAACTTCGCGGGCCGCCTATAAAATTATATATCCCCCTATCAGATTTGGACCCACTACAGACATTTTCTTTGAAGCGAAAAATTGAAACAGAATGAATTGTTATTTTTGTGTTTACTAGTATCCTTACATGCAAGCATAGATACTATAATAATAATGATACTAAATGCACATTGTAAAGAAATATAGGACACTCAAAATGAAATATGAAAAATATATAACTGTAAACGAAATAATTAAAAAATATTTTTTTACTAGAGATTTACTTTAATTTTGCTTGTTGGGTACAAGTCAGGGACATATACCGAGACACCACAGTGGGTGCATCAAGTTATCAGTCACTTCTCTGCACGTTTCTCAGACTGGGTGTTAGCAAAAATAGGTTTCCCAATAAAACACTAACTTCGCCTTCCCTTCCCTTAAAGCAGTGCCCACCGGTCAGCACCTCAGAAGAGCGATCCCAGCGAGGCGAGTCGGCCTTCCATTTAGACCAATGGGAGGAAGCATGAAAATCCCATTTGGCGGGAGTACAAAGTCCAGTCGGTCTGCGGAAAGTGGGCAATTCATTTCGGGAGTCGGGCCATTTCAGCTCCATTTGGGATCATTACGGGAGGACGGCCGGATGGAGACCGTTGCCCGGGCAACCGGACTTTTTGGGGAGAAAATCGACACACTGGATCTCCACGGGCATCTTTAGGGGCTATTAGTAAGGCGGAGAAAAAATATTTCTCTTCTTTTTTTTATCCTTTCCTTAATTGTTGCTTTTTCAAATGAAATGTCCTGACATCAACCTTATAAATAAATATGTATGTTAATTATACAATTATTGTTGTCTGAGAAGGAATGTATGTAAATTATAATTCAAACTAATTTTCATGGCGTTCCTTTTTAACTCTATCACATTCGATAAAAATGTATATTTTATTTAGGAATGAACTCAACCTCTTTAGAGACCTGTAAGAGAAATTTAACATCATTATTAATTTTTGTATAGTGCCTTCCTAATTTTTTTCTATCCATAAGAATTGCTGTCAACATAAAGTGATTAAAACGTAATCAAACAAAATGCTAAATATTCTTCTTTGTTAAAAGAAAATAATGGATTTAAATGGATTAATTAATACTTTTCCCATGTAAAAATATGACAAAAGTACCAATAATGACACAAATAGGGCTAACTTGATTTGCAGTCAGGTTAAATCATGTGGCCTTCATAGCAGATGAGCAAATATTGTAAATAACACTTAACCTAATGACTTGACATAAGTTGACTTATTATTATCACTTAAGGTAACACATCAGGTCATGTCATTAGGTAAGATCACCAGAATTTTTAATCTCTGAACATTGGATTTATTTATTATTATATATATTTTTTTTATTGGACTGACTTTTACAAAGAAAGTGCATGGAAGTTATGTTCTAATACTGTTCTATTCATTGATTCAAAGAGAAATGAAAAATAGAAAGAAATGGATTTTTAGAGTGGAATACTTCTTCAAGAAAAATAATAATTGCAGATTTCAAATTACTTTGGAATTTTAAGTTCAATACGTAATGATTTCTGTAGCTTTGAGAGTGCAGAACAAAATTTTGAACAAAATTTGTCAGATGAACTTCAATTATCAATATACGTAATACAGAAAAATATTAGTATTTTATATACAATAATTCTATATTAATTAAGAAAAGGGAGAAAATGGCACGTGGCAAATAAAGTTAAAGAAAAGTAGAAGAAATTGAAATAAAGTGCCTTCACTAACCTAAAGTATAGCTTCAGAAGCCAATGCATTTCAATGCCAGATCCTTTGATTACTACTACTACACCATATCACTGTGCCTAGAGAACTGAGTTGCCCTTTATAGTTTGTAAATGATGTGGGTGAGAAGTCTGATTGGGCTCTGTGACCTTCTATGGTCATAGGAGATCGGGACCTACGGAAAAAGAGGGAAAAGAGAATCCATAAAGAGGATTCCGAAACACCACACCACATCACTGTGCCTAGAGTTGTTTGTTTCAATGATAGTTGTGTGTTTCAATCTAGAGTTGTGTGTTTCAATGATGTTGAAACTTTTGTAGAGAGCTTTAAATTGTGCTTAATCTGAGTCTAGTGATTATTGATTTTTGTTTTAGATTACAATTTTGTTATATAATCTATGTTCTCGACCAGAAAGGTCATTATCTTGATTATTTTTTCCTTTATTGATCTAGATGTTGCTACTTTGTCGGCCCAATTTTGATAGTTGTCTACTGTGGGTTGCTGAGCATGATTTGCTTCTGTTAGTGGACAGCTGAAGAGATAGTGATCTGGTGAACCGATTTCTCCACAGATGCAAAGATCTGAGTTTACTATAATGAATCTGTGTATACACGACGGGAAGGGTCCATGGCCAATTACAAAATAATTTAGCAATGTATTTGTGGATACCTTTGGAATGAAGTTATAGGTTATTTTTCCCGTTGATCTTGAGTCCTTGTCGTCTTGCCAAATGTCAAAGCTAATTTTTTGAGTTCTTTTCTTAAATAACTATTGGGTCTTGGAATATTTTCTAATTTTATTGTTGGTTGACTGGTCGTTTCTTTGGCTAATTCATCTGCTCTTTCGTTTCCCAGAATACCTGCGTGTGCTCTGACCCATGACAAAAGTAATTTTTTGATTTGATGTGTTTAGTATCTGATTTCTTATTTCTTGTATAAGGCTATTAGTATTGAAAAAAATGTGTTAATTGTTTGAAATGAAGATTTACTGTCGGTGTAGATGTTTATTTTTTTAGTGGATATTGCCCAATTTAGTGTCTGTTGTATTGCTATGAGCTCTGCCTGAAAGACTGAATCGTAATTTTGCAATTGATCTTTCCAATGGTAGATTCATTATTTTTTTCATATGCAACAAATGCTGCTCCAACTTTTTCTTCTAATTTCGATCCATCCTTGTAAATTTGAATGTTACTGTTCTGTTGTTGTGTAATCTCTAAAAATGATGTTTGTTTCTTCCATGGTGGTTCTAACCATTGAGAAATTGGTTCCGCGTAGTATGAAGTAAAATAAGCAGGGTTATGTGTATTTGCATTCCATCTAAGCCTGATTATTTGTCCATAAACCGCTTCTCTTTTTGCCTCTACATAGGTCGGCTGAAGACCACTTAGTATAAGTATTGCAGATGTTGGTGAAGTTCTGTATGAGTTGGTAATTCTTAGAGCGACTTGTCTCTGAATGGAGTTAATAATTTTTACTTTTCTGCTAATCTGGTTTCCTGCCCATATTGAGGCTGCATAGCAAATCTTTCCTTCAGCAACAGCCTTATACCATAACCTTGTTAGTTTGCCCATCCTCTTCCTGCCACAGTTGCAATTTTACTGGCTTTTGTGAGTAGGTCTTTTTTTAGTGATTTTTGCAGTTTAGTTACATTTTATTGACCAGTTGTTAAGTTTAACATGGGCTTTCTTTTTATATTGCCTTTTTTGCCAAATATCATGGTTTGTGTCTTATTTTGAACTCACATTGCTTAGAAGATGCAGAGCATTCTTTTAATTCTACGATACTCATAGCTTCAGGAGACGCAATAACTTTTTGATGCTGTATATTATTTTAATTCTACTATACCCACATTGCTTAAAAGATGCAACTATTTTGCGATGCAAAGTATTCCTTTAATTCTACATCTTTAGGAGATACTCCTAGCTTTAGGAGATGCAGTATCTTTTAATTCTACGATGCTCACACTTTTCACAAGATGCAAAGTATTCCTTTAATTCTATGATGCTCATAACTTCAGGAGACGCAATAACTTTGTGATGCAGTATAGTATTCTTTTAATTCTGCGATGCTCACATTTTTCAGAAAAAGCAATAACCCTATTGGAGGTGCATTCCTGAATAAGCTTAATTAAGTCGTCTCAGCACAGACCTCGGGCCAGCCCGTCTCCTCATAGCTATTCGGAGGAAGACGGATCCCCCGGCCATGAATGTTTCATTCAGCAGGCGGCCTAACGAGGCCTGAAACGGCGAGAGCCGAGGAGCTAAATATCGCCGCTTTCAATAATTCATGAGGGCCGCGCATTTCCGAAGCGGTCAGCGCTTTTATACACTCCGCAGGAAGCAATCAAAAGATTAATTCCAGCCGCCACAAGAGTGAGAACTGTGATTTATGGACTGTTTTCTTCTCGTTTTTAAGGGGCATGGGCCGAATCTATTTTTCCTACACCATCTCTCTCTCGAGAGAGAGAAAAAGAAAGGAGTGTGTTTTTAAAAATGGAATGAGAGCTGGGCGCCATGTTAGGCTTAACGAATTTCATGTTCAGAGACGGTAAACGAGAAAGAATACATTCATATTTATTATTGGCGTCGACTTTATAAATACATTAATGAGGAATTCGCATCCATAATTTTGACCTTGTGAAATTGCATAGAATTTTATCTGTGCTAAAATAAACACTGCAAAAGATTGTTTAAAAACGTAGTAAATATTGAAATTTTGTCGTTTGGTTTTAAAAAAAAACCTTCGAAAGGTTCTAAACTAGTCGATATTTCAAATAAATGAATTAATATAATTCTCTCGAATTTCAGAGGCCTGATGGCCAATTGGTTAGAATGACTAATAGAATGACTAAGTATTATGTCGGATACTGATATTGTCTACACAAGTTCAGTATGTGCATAAACGCATTCAATTTGCACCCTACAAAGGCAGCTTTCATTATAAACAACTTAACTTTCTGATTTTTTTTTTCTTTTATTCGCTTAAAAATGCCAAACAACGATAATGCACCAAATAATGTTTTCGAGAAACTAGAAGCGGTCATTTGCTTGCTACTAGAAGTGCTAAAGTCTATGTGATTTTCATTGCTGAAAAAATTTCCATTACAGCCTATGGGACTCCGCCGTCTGTAAGAAGTGGAATGGATCATTTAACATTAACTGAAGAAGAAGTAGTAATTATATCCACTGATCGTTGACTGAGGAATTAACATAAGAAATTGTCACCCTATTTAAAGGCAAAATGGGCTTCAAAGTCTGAAAAAGTTTTGAAAATTCTACAATTTTCAATGTTATATTTATGTGAGTTAGGATTTTCTACCCTCACTACAATGAAGTGTAAAAAGAAAGGAAATCTGCAATCCATTGAAGATGAAAGGAGAGTTTGCCTTTCTTGTATACGCCTAAACAGTGAAGAAATCGCCAGCAGTATCGCCAGTACATGTTTTAATCGTTTAAATTTTTATCAAGAGTGATTTATCTTTCATATTCCCATTAAAAATCTATCTTTATACTCCATTATGTGGCAAAATGGCTCATCCGACACATCCGAGGTGCCTAATCTGCCGGTCTGAAATGGGAGTACTGTAGTAATTGTAAAATAAATTGAATACAACCAACAACCAGAGTAAATATTCTTTAAAAGACATGAAACTCGAAAGCAGTTGGCACAAAAATGATCCACGACTGCTACGCTTGGAAAGGAGGTTGCATTAAGGCGTGATTAATATTTCGCACCCGGTTTGTAGGTTCTGTCCTCATCGAGATCTCCCCCCTCCCCCCGGCACCCCTTATAACCGAAAATTACTTATATAATTAGCAGCTTCTTCATCTGCAAATAAAAGCATACGATGATTCATGCCAGCCGCCTCCCGGTGCCTTTGTGAAAAGGCCGTGTAAAACGTTTTTACCGCCAGACAAAAGCGCCAAGATAAATAATACTCGTTGGAGCAAGCCAAGCAGAAACGGGCACAAAGGACCTTCTAAAAATGTTCTAAAGGGTTTTAAGTCAAGTCAAAAGCTCATTTCGAGTGGACAAAGAAAAAGAGGAATGGAAGGGGGGGGTTGAAGAAAAAGGAAGGGGGGCTGTTGGAATGTCAGAAGAAGACGACTTTTACACAGAAGACTCACAGAAGCGTGGACGGAAGGCTGGCTAATTCGCTCGCGGACATGCTTCCGAACAATGGGAAGAGCTTCGCCAATTAATAAAGCTCTCAAATTTCCGCAGCTGAAAGGGAATTTCGCTGGAAATGTTTTTCCATCGAGGACTTTTCTTTTCTATCTGGCCGGAATCCAAGGGAAAAGTGGTTTCAATGAAGATACTACAGCTCTTCAGCCCTTACTACAATGGCATTGTTTTGGGGGAATCGAGATATTACCAGCGGGGACTTTTATCTTGAGAAGAAGCCGCGAAGATTTTTGTTTTTCGATTCGCGTGACAAAATTGTTTTATCGGGAAGAATGCGTGAATGGAGTGGTTAATTGTAGCGTCACTTGATTTTCAAATGGCTGCTTCCAGAACATCTAGTATACGCTAATTATTTATTGACAGATTATTCTCAAATTTAAATCAATTAGGAATCATTCATGAAAATATTTATCACTAAACAATCGATATCAGTTCCGATTTAGATTTATATCCAATTGTAATCACTTTTTATTGTTTTCCTTCAACTGTTATATCCGGCGCCCTATTCATATTTTATTTTATCTGTTGCGATATTAGGGCAATTTTCCCCTCAATCTTTGATGTCTTGTTGATTTTGATTTTTATCGTTTAGCGCTGTGATCATAGGAAGGGTGACCAACCCATATAGAAGTAATAAAATAGAGCACCTCCTCCCACCCTATTCTGCGGCCTGATGGCCAATTGGAGCTCTGGACTTTGGTACCACAGGCCCCAGTACACAGCTCAAATTCTGGCGGTGGCAAAAATGTTTGTTAAGCCACTAACTAAAGTGGTTCGGAATCCCTGTTAAACTGCAGGTCTCCGGTCTGTTTAACCTTCTTGTTCACGAGATGACCGTAGAGTGACAAACCAAACTAAACCAACCCCCTATACTAAAAGAACAGACAGTTGGGACAATCAAATCCCGTTGGATACATTTAAAGAAATCGTATGTAATGAAACATTTAAGATAAATAAATATTTTATTAATTTTTTGCCTTAATGTTCTAAAGTTTGATCATAACGACCTTCAATGTACAGTTGATTGCTGTGCACACATCGAAATTGTAGTGAATTTCTACCAGACAAGACGGATCATGTGAGATGTCGTCAATAAACAGAAATCGTGAAAAATGGCAGAGACAGATCAAATTATACATAAATACAAAAACAAGATGAGAAAAAAGTCATAATGCGAGTAATAATACTCTTGTTGCTCTTTCCGAATTCCCCATTACCGTTAACAGTTGCACTCTAACTTCTATCAGCCATGAGTTCCACATATTCTCACAACAACCTCTTCAAACTTTCCTTGAATTTCTTTTGAACACTCACCATTTCCATATTTTGTAATATTCTAACCAAAATAATTTTAATAATTTGTTTTTTGTGTTTTAAAACTTTTGAAACATCTGGACATGAGAACTGGACCCCAACTGATCGTGTACAGTTGTACTGGATCCAATCCGTGTTAATAAACTAAGCAAAAAAGTCTCATGACATTTCATTTTCATTCAAAATCCATTTATCCTCCTGGTTTTCGATTTCAATATGCAGCAGCTTTTGGGCTATTATCTGTACATATACATACAGACGGGATTGGTTTGATTTGGTTTGTCGCTCTACGGTTATCTTGGGTACACTTTGGGCTAAACAGACCAAGACCTACAGTGTAAGTGGATTCCGAACCCCTCACAAACACTCATGTCATCGCCAGGATTCAAACTGGAGTCTGTGGTACCAAAGAACATAGCGCTAGCCAATTAGCCATCAGGCCGCATACAAGGAGGATTCAGCGGTAGTGGGACACGTTTTGAGGTTCGTGTGGCACAACTTACTAAAACACTTTGTGTAAGAAGCGACGCATTGCGGGCACAAACATAACAAATGTGAGATGAAAGCAAAAGCGTTATTTGACAACATTTGACCGTATTGCTTTGATGCAATTTTACAATAAATGCTCAAAATAACGACTACCCACAGTAAATACAGTGGTCTGATGGCCAACTGGCTATCGCTCTGGCCATTGGTACCGGATGCTTCAGGTTCGAATCCATGGATGTTTGTTGGTGGTTTAGAATCCACGTTAAACTGTAGGTCCCTGTCTATTTAGCCTAAAGTGTACACAAAATGACCGTAGAGCGACAAATCAAATCACAGTAAATATATGTTTTGTAGCATCGAGGGAGTGATGGGCGAGCCAGGCATTTCGCGCCCGCTACATCCGCAATGGATAGTCTAGCAATGAGGAGTAAGAATAGAAAAGGATGCGCATCGGTATTGCCAGCTAGAGAACTTGAAACTCTTCACGTGATAAGTATTATTTGGAGGATTGTGCCTGTCAGTTGCGAGAAATTTGTTTGAAAGTGTGTTCGTCTCTCAATCCTCTACAAAAAAGAAAAAAAAATGTGTGCTTTAGTAATCTGCAACGTCTCTTAATGTGGCCTGGTCGCCAACCTTTGGTTCCGTAGGCTTCAAATTGAATCTTGACAGTGGCATGGATGTTTGTGAGGGGTTCGGAATTCACTTTAAACTATAAGTCCTGGTCTGTTTAACCCTCGTGTGCACAAGATGACCGTAGATCCATAAACCAAACCAAGCACGGTGTCTCAAAGTTTGTCCCAAAAGACAATTGTATCACCCTGCATGTGCATAATAATTGGGTCAACTGAGATTTTTAATATGCTTATTACACCGAATTTCTCGCGGTGTTTTGGCTTTATTATTATTATTTTTTGTCTTTAATACCTCTTTAAAATAAATTAGCAATAATCTAAATAGCTTCGTTATAAGATTGACGAAAGTATATCTGTTGATAAGGGATTAAATTATTTGTAAGAAGACATATTTAAGACAATGTGTGGTTATCCTTTCACCCATTTCGATCAAACTTATTATTGTTATTAAAAATATATTCTATTTCCTGTTTTTGTTTAATATCTCAAATTCATAATTGCAAATTTTTTTCCATTTCAGAACTAAATGTTCAAGTCCAATTATCAAACAATGCATTTAAATCTACGCTTGTGATTAAATATTCTTCAATATCTAAATTTTGTAAACGAAATTCAGGAACTTTGCTTGAAAGTGAATTAAGGACTCTGCTCAGAAGTTGGGACAAAGTTGAAAATAAAGCCTTTTCTGAAATAAATTCTTAATTGTGTTCGCAATAATTCCAAGACGTGAAGTTATCGCCGAAGTTCAAAGTCCATTTTCCATTTACTTAATTGTTGTTCCTGGAATCGGAAAAGCTTTCAGCCTTTGTGCTGGAAATTCTCTTAAAAGCGACTGAATACAATTACCCATGACATTTCTTCTCGGAAAAATGTTGCGCCATCAAACAGCTAAACGAAGAATAACGTCGATATCCAAACTTTCAGGGCGACTCATTATCCCTACTTAAGTTCCCGATGCCCTCTGCCCTAAATTGCCCTCTTTTTATCTTTTTATGGCCATCCATCGCCGTCTGAAGCACAGGCATTTGGGAAGATATGCGAAAATGTATCGCAGCTTAATTGACCGTAATGGCTGTCGCTTTTAAAGTAAACGCTCTTCCATTCTTTCTTTTTTCCCGATTTTGCTCCTGCAAACTTATCTCTTTTCTCCTTGACGAGGGGAGAGGGGAAAAAACAAATCCGACTCGCAACAGAGAAGAGCAGGAATCGGAATTATCGGCAAAAGGAAAAAGTTTCTTCCTAAAAATGCTCTCGTTTTCCGTGTATCCGAGTAATTGTCGACGTAAAGGACTCGCATTTTCCCGAAATTCAGGCATGGATTCTCCTGATGGCATTAAAGAAGGAGGAAGGCTCCCGTCTCGTTGCAGTATGCTAAATCCCGTCCCCGAAGATGCATCAGGGTCGGCGATCATCAAAGGGAAGGCGTCGTGGCACTTAAAATCAGCGCCTAATGTCCTTGATGGGAAGGAGGGTTCGATTGACGAGCCTCGGAATTATTAAGGAATAAAAGGGGGAAACAACAAGAGGGGACATCTGCTGTCGCAAGAAGCGAACGTTAAAAGGGGAGGAAAAACAACAACAAACCTTTCTCGGGGTGGAAGATAGGGGGGTTGCTTCAGCTCAAAGAGCATCCCTGATATGCAGCAAAAGAGCTCGAAGTTTCTTGTTTTCGAAGACGAACATCTTCCGAAAGCAAAAGAGAGGAAAGGCAGCGTTTGACGAGTTCGTATTAATCAGTAATTTGATGTGCAGTCGCAGCAGAAGTTTGATAAGAACGTTTTCCAGGAATTTCCCGTCGCAGGAGGGAAAAAGGATCGTATTAAAGGAAGCGTCCTAATTTTATCCCGGAGAAAAGTTCAAAGGGGGTGTTTTCTTTTTCCACTTCGACGGTGATCAGCGTCAAGGTGCTCATGAAATATTCGTGCTCAGCGTTATCCCCCCCCAGGAGGAGGCTTAATGCAGTTTCTTCGTCAATAAAAGCGACATCAAAAATCATCTCATTTCAGCCCGTTAGCGAAAATTTCGCTGCTCAACGGACGAGGGAGCAATTTTTCTTCGCAAACTTTACTTCGTTATCCGTCAGCTAATAATGCGAGAGTTCCCGTACCCGCCGAATTGTAAAATCTGAAGTCTTGAATCGAGTCTTGCTTCGAAGGGAACATTCTTAAAAATTTTAAAAACAATTAATTCAGCTAGAACGTAAAATAGATGCAAAACATTAAGGGGAAAGTTTGGAATTCCTCCATGTAAAAATGACATTCATGCGACAAAGAAATAAACAAAATTATATTATAAATCTAAAGTAAAATGGTTATGCCTTCGATTTCATGTTATCGATAGGAAAGTTTTTAAAATTAAAAAACAAATAATTCATCTATAATGTAAAATAGGCGGGCCTGAAAGGCCGAGTGTCTAGTGCTCTGGCGCTCGGTGTCACAGGGTCGAGTCCCATCTGTGACATGGATGTTTGTAGTAGTTCGGAATCTGCTTTAAACCGAAGGTCCTGGTCTGACAGGATCGTAGAGAATTGCGGAGATAATGCTACTCCTCATTCGTAACTAATCTTCAAGTAACACGTACCCCCTGGGTAGTACTAAGTGAGTAATGTAGGTGCAGCCCTTGCTTACCGCATAAAAGATAACTGTCTAATTATTTGCCAGCTGCATTAGAAAAAAAATAATGTAAAATCGATAAACATTCATTGGAAAGTTTGAAATCCTTCCGTCACATCTGAGGTATTATTAAAATTTTATTTCAGATTTTATAATACAAGTTTGTTTTTTTCTTATCACATTAATGATATTTTTACATAATGACATTAATGCGATAGGAAAAAAAAAATTTTATTGTGAAATCTAAAGTTTTTCATATCCTCTTCGAAAGAAAATATTTTTAATATTGAAAAAAATAATAATTCAACTGGACTCTGAAATAGATGCAAAATATTAAATGAAATTTAACCCTGTAAAAATGCGATAGAAAATTTTCAATGTTAATATTTATAGTGGAGATATAATTATTGCAGTTCATTTCAAATAAATCTCTTTTCTATTTTGATTTATGAATTTGAGATTCGCATTGCAGTTAACTTGCATTTTTATCTCTTATGAATATGAGAAACAAGTAATATAAAAAAAATTTTAAAGTCAATTCTACTTAGGTCAACAAAGAAAAATTTTTAGTTACTTTTTATTAAATAATTACAATAATTATAAAATAATAAATTAAAATAATTTAAAAAAATGTATTTGAAGTTGAGTGTGTGAATAAAAAGTATTTTATGAACGATTGAAAATTTGAACAAGATATATAAGTATATATATAGGGAGAGTGTGAACAAATAGTAGGAATTGAATGGAGAAAGGTAAAGAAAAATAGTACAAACTTATATTTTTACCGAAAATATATTTTATAGATAGGTTGTAATAATGCTATTTGACTTAATTTGTTGCTTATCATTGCATGTGATTTCATATGCCTCTCCCTATCTTGTGAAGGTTTCTCTTCCATTTTAACTACCTTAAACAGATTAAAAGGTTGCTTTTGTACATTTTTAACCTTGCGTTACGCATGCCACTAACAATCCAATGACGTATGATGATGATGCTTTCTGTTAATGGTAAGTGTGCACCATTTGTTTGTTGTACAAAATAAAATCGGTAAGCCCCTTACCAAACAACGCGAATATCGATGTGAAATACTTACAGTGTCATAATTGCCATCGTATCTCCACATTTCTGAAAGCAGTGTTTGAAATGCACACTGTCAGCTGATCCGAACTCTCCTGTACTCTAGGCGGCCTGATGGCCAATTGGATAGCTCTCTGGCCTTTGGTACCACAGGATTCAGATTCGAATCCTGGCGGTAGCATGCATGTTTTTGAGTGGTTCGGAATCCTCTTTAAACTGTAGGTCCCAGTCTGTTTAGCCCTCGTGTGCATAAAATGATCGTAGAGCGACCACATTTTGTATCATTAGAGCCCAAGCTACCTCCTACTGCAATGTACCACCGTCTGCATAATGCTATATCACTTTACTTGAACTGATATGAGCGATAGAGGGTTAACATACGGCGATATAAAGGTAATTGACACTGTCAACATGAGCGATATAACGGGAAATTTCTGTACTATCAATCCCCTCTTATAACTATTCAATTTTTTAAGAAGAGAATTTCCATGAAACACTTTGAGTAGCCAGATGTGGCCTATTGTAATCCAATGAGCAAAGCAAGAATCATTGAAATTAAAGAATGCTCATCTCATAACAAGGAGAAATGGCCAATGGATTCTTTGTGAAAATGAGTTTCCCTTTTTAATGATTCCTGTGATTATGCATTATGAATTTCTACCAGCTTTATGAATCGTGAAATCTCGGTGTCCCCAGGAAAAAGTTGCTTCTTTCGTACCATGGGCGAGGGAAGGGAGGATCCCCTTTCACAGAAAAGAAAACATCAGTTTAATTCTTTCCGCATAGTTAGTTTCGAATGGAGGATGGGGTTGGGGACGTCGGTTATGGGGTGTTCCGCCACCCCTTTTTGGATGGGTGGGGGATTGCCAACGATCAATTAGCAGCAAACAGGGCGAAATGTATTCATGAGGAGACGAACCCCTGCGAGAGATGGATTCACGGTTTCGTGGTCGCCCTTCCCTTTCGCTGGATTTGGAACGCTGCTCGAATGGATGAGCAACCCCCGGCTCACCATTAAGCTGTGCGGTGGATGAATTGGCCAGTAAAAGATCTCGATGATTCGTTCTGAACTGAATAAAATATTCGTGCCAAAAGATTATTTTAAAACAGTTGTTTCGAAACTTATTTAACCTACCATCGCCCTTTACTGGAAAAAAAATTTCTCAGTACCAACTCGGAAATCTACCTTTTTTATGCTAAAAAATAGGAAGATCTAGCAAAATAGTATGTGTTTTCTTTTATACATCTGCATGACGTTCTGGAACGATTGCATGAAGTGCGTGGGAAGAGTATCCTCTCTCGAAGTACTTAGAAGTTGTCTGAGAAACCATACCTCTTTAATGCATACTTTTCGAGAAAAGTGCGAAAGAAAAAAATTTTCGGGAAAAAAAAAAGCTGTAGTGGAATAATGTGTAGCTGAAAAATGTATGAAAAAACAAAATGATTTAAGGCAATAAAAATAAAAATTGTATCTCTCGGTTACATGGTTTAAAGAGAAAATAGGTTTCAATAGATGTTACTGTTCTGCAATTGTGTGTATGTCTGTTATGAGGCCTTCGTTAGGCTCAGAAACAGTCGGAACTCCTTACATGGTGATAGTTATTTCGTTCGTGAATAGTCCATAGATACCTTACCTACGGTCAATGTAGTGACCAAGCATTACACACTGTGAGGTTACATGATACATTTCTTCTCCGCACCCTTAATTAAAGCTGTGTACTCCTTTGCCATTAAAACATATGTGGGCTTATGCAGATCGACGGGTGATGAAAAGAAAGCATTATAGCTTTAAGTTACAGTAAGTAACACATACTGCATACATTTTCATATGCATAGATTTACCTTTTATCTTTGTTCACCTTTCTCTAATAAAAATGTTCTCTAATAAAGTATTTCTTTTCTTCATTTTTTAAAGTATTTTTTTTTTAAATATTCCCTTCAGCTTTAAAACTAAAAGGTTCTTTTTAAATAAACTTTTAAATCAAAGACATAAATGTTATCTTTTTAAATTCTCCAAACAGTTTCAATGTTTAGAACTAAACTTTCTATTCACAGCAAGTACTGCAGGGAAGTCGAGTCTTGAACAATGGACAACTCCTTCTGAGAGGGTCATTTCAAAATGAATAAGAAAAGGGCTTCCCAGCCAGAGTGGCAATGAGAAGCAATCAGGAGGGGGAATTGCTTCTGATTCGAGTCGCTGTGCGAGTGGAGATCTAAATTACAAGGCGAGCGCCTGTAATTGCCGGCTACCGGTCTTTGGGAAGGTGGGCACTCCGCAGGCGCCGTGGTGGTGTAGGCCCCGGGGCGTGAACTCTTGAATGGTTTGACTCCTTGATGGCTTCGCACGTGGGAAAACCTCTCTTGAGCTGTGCGGCTTTTTTTTTTATTCTTGATTTGTTTGAATTAAGGGTCATTTTCTTTTTTTAAATATAAGGAATGAAGTGTGGTGAGGCTTTTGATATGAATCACTGTGAGATGGGTGGATGGAAAAGAGGCCTTATTTTATTATTATTATTATTAAGTTTTTCTTATTCAACAGATTAAAAAAAAAATATTTCACCAAATTGTTGACAGACTTGTTTCTCCAAACATTTCTGTATATTTATTAAATTCTAAGTTAAATAAAATGTTCTTTTTCAATGTCTGCACACCACACAAATACAATATTATTGAAAGAATAAATATTTTTTACTTGTTTTCACTAATTAAGTTAGAATTTTTTTTTTATTCTTATTCTTATGCGCGTATATACAGGGTAATTTAATATAGAATATGTTTATTTGCAATATTTATACATTTTAGTAATATATAAAGCCTTTTTTTTCTCAGTACATGTGATAAAATAAACTTTTCTGTTTATTAAAATACTGTTTTTTTTTAATTCACTCTCAGAAACATGCAGTAGGATTCGTTGAAGGAAAATAAATAAACAATCATTTATGAACATAATATGTATACAGGGTGATTATAATTAAAGTCCGACTTTCAAAATGCGGTAAAAAAAAAGAACCCCTCGTCACAATGAGTTCAAATTTGAACTGAAGATACCTGAAGAAGGGGGAAACGGTACGGCATCAAAAAATAGTTCCAAAGTGTATGAATAGAGGACGCTGTAAGCGATATAAAGAAAGTAAATTCGGCAGCCAGTGATAGTTTGAATCGAAATGACAATGAATTTGACGTGAGTTGCACATGAAACCAACTGTAGTGTTCCATGTGCTTGATTGTTTCGGTTTTTTTGTCATTCAACAGTTGTGACACTGTGAGTGATAAGCCCATCCATCACAGAAAGGTCATAACCAATCGGATGGGAAAAATCGGTGGAACTTTTTTTTGATGCCGTACCTTTCCCCCCTTCTTCAGGTATCTTCAGTTCAAATTTGAACTCATTGTGACGAATGGTTCTTTTTTTCACAGCATTTTGAAAGTGGGACTTTAATTATAATCCCGGATTAAACCATTCCTGTAATCTCCAGGCCCGTTTTTTTTCTCTTTTGGAACTCAGGTCACACGCCTCGGAATCGAGTGCAGAAAATTGTCGCCTAATTTCCGTCACTTAGCACCTCCCGGTTTAACGAGAATCGGGACACGAACCGCGGCAATTATGTTTCGTTTAGCCAAGTGTAAAATATGAGCGCCGCAAATTACTCGCGGGGCGCATCTCGCAGCCCGGTCACGTAGCCCCGGCATTCAGCTCGAGCAGAAGCCCCGAGCTGAGCGTGGGGCTCTCATGAATAGACAATGAGGGCGCCCCATGATGCTCTCCAACTATTTGAATACAAAAGAAAAAAAAAGAAAACAGAGAGAGGGAAAACATTTTTTTTTTACTGTTGATAAAATTTGGATTACCGTAAATTAATGCCTGTAATCAATGGTTTACATGCTAAAGAAAAATTAAATATTAATCTAGGCAACTCACTTTATTTAGGATCATTCCTATATTGATCATAAAATTCACTTGCACCGCATGGGTGTAGCTACTCGTGATGTCTGTCCTCTGTGCTCGTCGGGTGAAACCGTGGACTTTTTACATTTGACATCATGCACTGCACTTAATTTTATGACTTTTGTTGTTCTAATGCAGCTGGCAAGACAGAGACAATAGTCTTTATGCCCTGAGTGAGCAAGGGCTACACCACTGTGACTCATTTAACACTACTCAGAGGGCACGTGTAGCTTGAAGATAGGCTACGGACGCGTCACCCTTACTACTTCACACTTCACCATCACTTCCTATCTTACGCTGTTGTGCAAGAGGAGAAAAAGGTCTGCTATCGTACAACAATTTTCAAAAAAATAGGTTCATTTTTTTTTTTTTTTTTAAAACTATAAATGAATGTAAATTTAATTTTTCTCAATATTTAGCATTGATATTCTATTCATAAATTTTCCTTTCAAAATGATTACAAAATAAACCATTCATTTATATTAACTGTTTCTAATGTTTTATTCTATTTTATACAAAATGAATCGTATTTATTAACAAAATAACATTTCTTTACTTATTTACCTTTAGAAAGCAGATAGTTAAATAAATATATGACTTGAAAAGAAGCATTTCTCGAAATTTTGAGAATCTCATCGTGGCATGCTTACATAACGTAAATAAATGCGCCAAGAAAAGATGCCAAGGGGTGAGATAGCGCCAAGAAAGGGAGCCAAAGAATATCTCATTCTTTGGAGCGCCAAAAACTGGTCAAAAAATGGAGCCAGGGAGTGAGACAGCTCCAAGAAAAGGAACCAAGGGGTGAGATAGCGCCAACTCTAGTACGAAAGGATGGGAGACGTTTGCCCCAAATTTCTGCTCCTTTTGAATAGGGAGACGCGCTCTATTTTAATTTCTGCTCCAATTTTACGAATATTTTATGCCGATAAAATTTGGATTAAATTAAATTCCTGTTTATAATCAATTAATTATTCGCTAAAAAAAGCATAAAACTATGCAACCCACTTTATTTATCATCATCCTAAAGTAAATATAGATAAAAAGTGATGTTCTTATCGTTTTGCTCTTTTTCATTTAAAATGCTGCCACATTCTATCTATGCTAATAAACTGTCTGTGAACACCCATGAGAATCGGTTAACGCTAGCAATAATGAATGACTCGTTTGAGAACAGACACGATAAGAAATGTCTTCTATTTCCGTGTATTAGGTGAGAATTTTTAAAACTTGTTGTAAAGCTAATTTATTGATATCGGCTTGTATAAGTACGGATCAGCTAAAAGCGTTGGCACTTTTCCATTAACCTGCGTTAAGCGATGCATCGCCAAATACGGCACGCTTTTATTTCTTTAGTTATTGTTTCTTAAGTTTATGGAAAAAAATTTAATTTAATTGAAGTAAGTGATTCATTTTATGAAAATGAGTCGTTTTATTTTCTGAATTGCTTATATTGCTGGAATATTGTGCAGTCGCCAAAACGGAAAATCTGATGTCGGAGAATATTGCTAACGGGGAAATACCGAAAAGAGTTTTCAGCAAATGCGATCTCCTGCAGTTTGAAATTTGCAAGAATTTTTTTGGCCTCCCAACTTTTAGACAAGAAATGAAATGGCACAGTAAACAAGATCAGCGCAGACTACAGGAACAACTGAATTGAAATAGTGTGCTAGCTTCAGATAGGGTTACGACAGTAATACTTAAGTAGTATCATTGGCATCTGTCGTTTTACTCCTCAATGTAAATGATGTGGTACCTACTTGGCCGCATTTTCGGTTTGAACGTTACTGGAGGTGCGTGTGTGTTTTAAATTCCAGCTTGTATACGGGTTGTAAACTAATTTGAATAAATTCTTTTTTGTAATAAAAAAATACACGAATCGGCTTAAATTTTGAAATATACGGCAATGAGAATTTTAATGCATCTGACGCCTTTCTTCAGCTGCGTGTTTCAGTCCAGTTGTGAGGGGACCTGATGGCCGAGTGGCTAGCACTCGGTACCACAGGTTTCGGGTACGAGTCTCGACGGGATGGTTCGGAATCCACTTAAAGCCGTGGATCCCGGTCTAAATAGAATCGTAGAGAGTTGTGGGGGTAGTGTGACTCGTGTCCGTAACATATCTTCAAGCTACACGCGGCCCCTGGGTAGTGCTCAATGAGTAACAGCCGTGTAGCCCTTGCTTATGGCATAAAAGATAACTCTCTGTATTGCCAGCTGCATTAGAAAAAAAAACATAGAGTTGCGACATAGTGATTTTTTTTTTCCTTCAAATTTTTAAGATGTCTTTATTCAGAGATTTAGAGAGTAGCACAATCAATAAAACAAAGATAAAATAAGAGATTTTTTTTACGCGTCAATAACGAGATTTTATTCGAATTAATGAGAGAAATAAATTTTTAGCCCTATTACAGAATTAACATTAGAATAAGAATAATTCATGAGTAATAATTAATTTATTTAGAATAAGAAAATCCTGTCACTGCATTATATTTAATAAAAAATGAATTTTCCGACCTTCAACGATCATAATTTTTCTATTTGCATTCAAAATAGAAGAAATGCAGATCCTTCGAAAGGTCTCTTGTCTGCGGCAAAACGATGCATATCGGATCCAATCAAAAATGCATCGATTTGTTCAAGTCTCCAACTTTTTTTATTTTTATCGTAAACAAAATCTGTATTCAACAAATACGAAAATTAAATAGATAAAAAAAAAAAAAAAATCGAAATACAAAATTGAAGAAACGTTTCAGGTTCTGTTTAACTTGTCGAATCAGTCAAATGCATTTTATTCCAAAAAGTCCTCCAATATCCACCCGGAGAGCCAAAAAAAGCTGGGAAGACGCCGCCGACGTCAAATAAGGTAATGAATCTCAAGCAGAGCATGGCCTGCCTTCCGTGAATAAAAATCCAATTCACGTAAGTAAATATACGACCCAACCTCATTCAGCAAACACAAATGTACGAAGGATCTAAACCCACTTCATTTGCGTACAGATGGATTTATCGAAAATGGAAACGCATCTGCATATGTCTTTTGATGGGCGCCCCGCACTTGTTGCTCCGATTGATTTGATAGGGGGATGGGAGGAATGTATTGGCAAATAAATAGGAAAATAAAAGACGAGACGAGAGCTAAGCAGGCCGCACGAGAAAAATTCCCTTTTCCGAAATGATCTCGTCGACTTTACATTATTCATAGGGAAGAGGACTCTGCACGGCCGAAAATAGAAGATTCCTTTTCCAAAACACTCTTGAAATTTTAAAAGCGGCCGCGGTAAAAGCGACCCTCTACTTCGGTGCACACGGGATTCGAACTCGCAGCAAAGATAAAAATGAAAAAAAAAAAAAAAAAAAAAAACATATATACAGCCACTTTTCGAAATAATATTGATTTTTATAGGGTGTTTTTTTTTTATTTGTAGGAAAAAATTTCCCAAAAGATTTTTTCTTTTTGTTAAAACAAAAATTGTCGGAAAAATGGATTTTTCAAAAATAAATAAATTAAAAAAAAAAAAAAAAACTTGATAGCAAAGAAAGGCAACTGTAACATTCTTGCAATAGTTGCACATGTAAGTACGATAGCCTCCTTTTACAGTTTAAAAAAAAAATACATTAGTACTATGAATGTATTAGATCTTGAAAAATTTACCTGTGTAATTTTTTTTTTCTTGCATAAAGCTCGAAAAGGAGTTTTAAATGAACATTTCAATAACCATAATTCTTCTCCTGAAACTTACTCGATTAGCGTGCTCAGTAAGATAAATGCATGTGTAATATCGAAAAAGTTTGTGTTAAAAAAAAAAAAAAGGCAACCACCTTTAGAGATATTTTCAAAATAACATTTGTTTGTGTATTCATTTGTGTCTAAGTGTACATTTATAATTTGTATTAATATATTCTTGTGTATGTGTATATTTATAATCTGTGAGTCAAAGAGTATATTCTCGTGGGCATTTAAATGTGTCTACATTCGTGTATCTAAGTGTATATGAGAAAAAAAAAATCCCTCATATATCTAATTTTTACAGTTTTTTTTAAGATTAAGAATAGTAAAATAAAGCCAGAACATATTGGATGTGTACTTGTTTCATTACATAATATTGAAACATAGACGTGTACAGTGGTACCTCGACATACGAGTTTAATTCGTTCCGCAACCTTGCTCGTATCTTGAATTACTCGTATCTCGAAGCAAATTTCCCCATACAAAACAATTGAACTACCATTAATCCGTTCCAACCTCCAAAATGTCACCCCAGTTATTTTTGTTACGTGGTTTTGAATAATAAAAACGTATTTATAAATATCAAATATTTATTGCACAAAAACAAAAAAGAGAATGTAAAGAAATAAATTAGATATCCTCACTGGTCTTTGCATTTTTCCCGCTTTCACCTGTAGGCCGTTTAGAAAAAAACATGTCCAAGGAGGTTTGTTTCTTTCTCCCTCTCAGAATGTTCCGGAAATGAGTTAGGCAAGTGTCATTAAAAAGGTCAGATGCACGACCTGTTGCAACTTTTTCTGGGTGTTTTTTTTCCACGAACTGTGAAACACTCTCCCACATTCCTAAGATCTCCTTTATCTCACTTGTAGAAATAACCTCCTCCTCTGACTCCTCAAATCCAATTTCTTGCATAACCTCAGTATGCTGCTGTGACTGTAACTCTTGTATCTCCTCAGTCGTCAGTTCCTGGGTGTACTCCTCGATGAGCTCGTTCACGTCTCTCTCTTCCACCTCTAGACCCATGGATTTCCCCAGAGATACAATCTCCTCTTCTACTGAAACACCGGATTCCAATTCTTCATAGATCCTTTCAGCTACAGCTTCAGGCCACAGCTTTTTCCATGCAGAGGTCAAGGTCTTCGTTATAACTCCCAACCAGGTCTGATCAATAATTTGTAGGCAAATCGCTATATTAAAGTGGTCCTTCCAGAACTCTCGAAGGGTGAGGTTTGTGCTCTCCGTCACTTCAAAGCAGCGCCGAAACAGATGCTTGGTGTATAGTTTTTTAAAATTAGAAATCACTTGCTGATCCATGGGCTGCAGGATAGGAGTGGTGTTGGGTGGTAAGTAGAGAACCTTTATGAATTTTAACTCCTCGAGGATGTCATCTTCGAGGTTTGGTGGATGAGCAGGGGCATTGTCGAGGATGAGAAGGGCTTGCACAGGTAGGTTATTTTCCTGTAGATATTTCTTAACAGTAGGGCCGAAAACCAGGTTTACCCACTCCACAAAGAACTTCCTGGTGACCCATGCCTTCGGGTTCGACCTCCACATAACTTGCAGTTTTTCATTCAAAATCTTATGTGATTTAAATGCTCTGGGGTTTCGAATGGTACACGAGCAGAGGCTTGATCTTGCAGTCGCCACTCGCATTGGCGCACAGTGCTAGAGTCAATCTGTCCTTCATAGGTTTGTGGCCTGGCATCATCTTCTCCTCTGCCGTTATATATGTTCTATTCGGCATCTTTTTCCAGAACAGCCCTGTCTCATCACAGTTGAAGACTTGCTGAGAGATGTATCCTTGGGCTTTTATTAGATCGGAAAATGTTTTAATGTAATCCTCAGCTGCCTTCATATCTGAACTTGCTGCCTCACCATGTCTGACAACGCAGTGAATACCGCTCCTCTTTTTAAAATTCTCAAACCAGCCCCGGCTGGCTTTAAATGACTCTTCGGATGCCTCGTCGATGGAAGTCTGCGGGGTTTGCTGCAGCAAATCTCCGTAGATCGCTCTTGCCTTCTCGCAAATGATGGTCTGCGTCAAGGTATCTCCTTGGAGCTGCTTTTCTGTTACCCACACCATCAGCAGTTTCTCCATATTTTCATGAAGGGTGGTTCGCAGCTTGGAAATTATCGTAAGGCCCTTAGCCGGCGTTACACTCTTTATCGACTCCTTCCGTTTAAGCACAGAACATATCATGGACGTACTACGGCCATACTGCCTCGACAAGTCAACAACTCGAACATCTTGCTCATGTTTTTCTATAATTTCACGTTTTAATTCAATACTCATCATCTTTTTCTTAGCACTTGACTTTTTACAAACTTTTTTCCGATCCATGGTTATAAAAATAAACGAACTACAACTGTAAATGTAAACGCAACACAAAACGCGAACACAACTACACAACTTATCACAGCGGAAGCACGCTGCTAACTGATCGTGATGGCGCGACTGCGTGTTACTAACGAACCGAACCGAACCGGACTCGTATCTCGAATTTCGCTCGTAACTAAAAGCAAAAAATCACTTGCTCGTCGGCTCGTATCTCGAAAAACTCGTATGTTGGGGCACTCGTATGTCGAGGTACCACTGTATTTCAGAATATAATGAAAGTATATTGTTTTCAAATATTGTGTACTTGATCCACCACATTAAAATTATGAGCCTTCATGGATTTGCAAAATTTGTTTTCGAAACATATATTTTAATTTCAAATTTTATGCAAAATATGATTTCTATAGTGTTTTAGTGTTATAGTGATCTAAAATTTTTTTTAGTTAAAGGTATAGTAGGTTATAAATGAATTTCAGCAATTGCATTAATAATATGAATCTAATATACAAGACACTGAAATAAATGTAATGCTCCCTTTAACACAATGAAATACAAGAATTCCTCAAAATATTTCTTTTTAACTGAACAAAAAAAAAATCCCAAAAGAATTTTTCTTCCTATTAAAATTTTATAATTTGTATTAATAAGTAACAGTTTAATATATAGTGTATATATATATATTTGAAGATCTCCAGATCTAAATCCTATAAAGCGTGGGGACATTCCTTATTATGCCCTTCATATGTCTATTTTTTAAGTTAACATTTTTCTATTTCTTATACAATACTTAAAAATTTTAATTCTACAATTATTTTAAATTCACTTTATAACTTTTTTTTCCTATCGTAAACAATTTTTTAAGTATTTTTAGTCAATGACCTTTTCAGTGATAACTTATTATTAATGTAATCTAATGTTTGCATTTTATTAATTATCTTTTTTGAATGTCGTTTAACTTTTTTAAATTTATTATTAATGTAATCTGATGTTTACAGTTTATTAATTACCTTTTTTTTTAATGTCGTTTAAATTTTTTAAATTTATTATTAATGTAATCTGATGTTTACAGTTTATTACTTACGTTTTTTTAATGTCGTTTAAATTTTTTAGTTCATTAATTAATAATTTTCGTATAAAAAGTTGCACTTTTTCTCTTTTTGTAAAATTTATTTTTGTAGTTCATGCATTTATTTCATTAAAAATAAAACAGAATTTCTTTTCAGTGTTATGCAATGGGTACTTAGAAAAGCAATGTAACATTATCTGCCGGTATTTATTATTTTTATACAACACAAAAAACCATTTACGTTATATCGAAATCTAAGCACTTTATTGTTTTTAATTTTCGATTACCAACATATCATAACGATTTGTTTGTTTTGTCCAATTGACTTAGCTGCTCGTATTTATCATTGCTACTGTTTAAATACATATTTTCAAAACAGCCTATAATAGAACTATTTTTATATGCAATAAAATTTATGAGGTTGAATTGTTTGTGCTTTCAAAGTGGAGTTTTATATCCTATAATTTGTAATTATTTTCACACATATATTTTTAAGTTTTTGTAGGAATAGTATTTTTCATTGACATCAGAACAATGTTCTATTGATTTTAGAAAATATATATTGTTAATTTGATTTATGATTTGTTAGTGGAAAACAATGCAGACAAATATCAAATCTTCAGCTTTCTACATTTTTTTCTTTAATAAGATTAAAAAAGTTGTTCTTATCTTTATTAATGTAGGTAATTAATCAAGGCAAATATTAGAGCTGTTCTTGCACTTAGTTTGAACTGTGAGCTTTTCCTAACTTACATGGAACCATCTTTTGGACGCAACTGAAGAACTATCCAGCATTTTGATTTATTTTATTCATATCCGGTTTTCTGTTCAATATCACTCTACGTATTCTTAGTACGCCTTCATACTAGATATTGATATCGTATATATTAGAGATCATTATGAGTAATAAAATAATTAAATAATGCCTATATAAAGCAGCAAATAAATAATGTTGAAAATTTAATAAATTTTCTTAATATTTTTTTTTTCTTATTTTCTTTTCTTAATTTAATAAATAATTCTTATTATCTTATTTGTACTTCATGGGACCTGATGGTCGATTGGCTTGCCCTCTGGCACTCGGTACCACAAGTTTAAGGTTGGAGTCCCGGCGGTGCCATGGATGTTTGTAGTGGGTTCGGAATAACCCTTTAAACCATAGGTTCCGGTCTATTAGGATCGTAGAGCGTGGCAGGAGTATTGTGACTCTCGTCCGTAGCCTATTTTCAAGCTGCACGTGTCTCCTGGGTAGTGCTGAATGAGTTACAGTGGTGCAGCCCTTGCTCATAGCTTAAAGATTATAACTGTCTCTGTATTGCAAGCTGCATTAGAACAACAACAACATTTTTAGTACTGCATTTACAAACAAAAATAAGTCAAAGTATCTTTTTTTTTAGAAATTTAAATGTCACAATTTCATTTGATGGATTGAGAAAAAATCCCCCCCCCCCCCCGCCTTTTTTCTGTCATTAAATAAAAACTATTGCCAGAAGTCAGAGATGTTTTGGGCAAAATTAAAAAAAAAAAAATGATAGTAATAGCCTTTCAATGGATGCTGAAAAACGCAATGCTTGTACCGAATGTATTTGTAGGCAGAGTGACAATATTTATGCAAATGCCGCCCTTTCAATTCTCCGCATCCTTCACTCCGAAAAGAAACCTACTTAGGTGAAGCTCTTCCCCTTCAGGCTGCATTACCCGCAACTGGATGACCAGCGGCCAGCAAGGCGTGTCCATTCTGGGGCGGTCATTTGTGTGTTGGTGCGGGAATTTGGCTTCAAACCAATGCTAATGATGCGACGACCGCGGCCATCCATTCAGAGTCTTCACTTCGAAATGAGACAAAGATCATGGCATTTGTACGATATGCAACAGTGTAGAGATATAAAATGAATTGTACTTGGGGTACTTAAGGATCAAGGGCACGCTGAACAACGTAAGGCTTAAGGGTACGCTTATACAACATGAAGCGATATACTTGGAACACTTCCGCAATGTAATGTGAAAGAATACGTTAAAAAATGCCATATACAATGATACATACGTCTATTAACCATTCCAGATTCTTAGACTTAAATCAGACGAATTCTTATTGGAATAATATACATTGATGAGGTTATATAAAATAATTTAAACAAAGCTTAATGCTAAAATACATCAACATAAAAGCAGTCAGATCAAGAAATACATAAAATTTATCAAATTTCATTTTCTTTTTTTTCTACTTGGATCTGTCTGGTTGAATCCTTAGATTTCTTGTTTTGCAAAAAAATTCTGTCCAACAAAAACTTTGCTTTTGCCTTCAACTCAGGAGTTCGCCAGAAATGTGACATTATCTTGTCATTCCAGACACTGTTATGACGATTTTCTTGGATTTTGGTACCTCCTTTTCTTGGAACTTTGCTTTTGCCTTCAACTCAGGAGTTCGCCAGAAATGTGACATTATCTTGTCATTCCATTTTGTTATGACGATTTTTTTGGATTTTGGTACCTCCTTTTCTTTTCTTGGAACTTTGCTTTTGCCTTCAACTCAGGAGTTCGCCAGAAATGTGACATTATATTGTCATTCCAGACACTGTTATGACGATTTTCTTGGATTTTGGTACCTCCTTTTCTTTTCTTGGAACTTTGCTTTTGCCTTCAACTCAGGAGTTCGCCAGAAATGTGACATTATCTTGTCATTCCATTTTGTTATGACGATTTTTTTGGATTTTGGTACCTCCTTTTCTTTTCTTGGAACTTTGCTTTTGCCTTCAACTCAGGAGTTCGCCAGAAATGTGACATTATCTTGTCATTCCAGACACTGTTATGACGATTTTCTTGGATTTTGGTACCTCCTTTTCTTTTCTTGGAACTTTGCTTTTGCCTTCAACTCAGGAGTTCGCCAGAAATGTGACATTATCTTGTCATTCCATTTTGTTATGACGATTTTTTTGGATTTTGGTACCTCCTTTTCTTTTCTTGGAACTTTGCTTTTGCCTTCAACTCAGGAGTTCGTCAGAAATGTGACATTATCTTGTCATTCCAGACACTGTTATGACGATTTTCTTGGATTTTGGTACCTCCTTTTCTTTTCTTGGAACTTTGCTTTTGCCTTCAACTCAGGAGTTCGCCAGAAATGTGACATTATCTTGTCATTCCATTTTGTTATGACGATTTTTTTGGATTTTGGTACCTCCTTTTCTTTTCTTGGAACTTTGCTTTTGCCTTCAACTCAGGAGTTCGCCAGAAATGTGACATTATCTTGTCATTCCAGACACTGTTATGACGATTTTCTTGGATTTTGATACCTCCTTTTCTTTTCTTTGAACTTTGCTTTTGCCTTCAACTCAGGAGTTCGCCAGAAATGTGACATTATCTTGTCATTCCATTTTGTTATGACGATTTTTTTGGATTTTGGTACCTCCTTTTCTTTTCTTGGAACTTTGCTTTTGCCTTCAACTCAGGAGTTCGCCAGAAATGGGACATTATCTTGTCATTCCAGACACTGTTATGACGATTTTCTTGGATTTTGGTACCTCCTTTTCTTTTCTTGGAACTTTGCTTTTGCCTTCAACTCAGGAGTTCGCCAGAAATGTGACATTATCTTGTCATTCCAGACACTGTTATGACGATTTTCTTGGATTTTGGTACCTCCTTTTTGCAGTCAATACGTCTATCAAATCGGGCTTATTCCAAAGCGGACTTATATTTCTCTGGAAGTTTTGCATTTACTTCTGAAAAGTATAGTATATTTATTGAAAAGTACATATATAGAAAAGTATCCTGCATTTATCACAGGAAGTAATCCTGCATGTACCTTTGGAAGTCTTCTTTCATTTACCTCTGGAATTTTTCTTGGATTTAGTTCTAGGTTTCCTGCACCTACATCAGGAAGTTCTTCTACATTTATCTTTGGAAGTTTTCTTACATTTACCTCTGGAGTTTCTCCTGGATTTGGTTCTAGAAGTTTTCCTGATCAGGAAGTTCTGCTACATTTACCTTTGGAAGTTTCCTTACATGAAAATTATCATGCATTTACCTCTGGATATTATACCTCACTTACCCCCAGAAGTTTTCCTGCATTTACGCCTGAAAGTTATATATCATTTACATCTGGAAATTCTCCTTCATTTTGCTTTGGAAGTCCTGTTGTATTTTTCCTGAAAGTTTTTTACATTTCCCTCTGGGAGGCATTATTTTCCTCTCACACATTCACACACACCATGCAAACTCTGAAGCACACTAAAATGATGACTATCATTATAAAAATATCAACAATGTCCCCATTCTGTACCAATGTGTTAAGATCAGCACTTGAGATGATGACCACCTGGGAACTATTGGCATTCAAAATTTCTGTGGCTCTGAAACTCGAACTTTGGCAAGATCGCATGAGGCCCATTTGGGTCTATTTGAGAGGAAGAATTTGAGGGCTATTCTTCGAGGCGTTAAGGAAAGGAATTGTTTGAGAAGTTGTTAAAACGCAGAAATTTATAAATGCCATAAAGACCCAGATATTATAAATTTGATTAAGATCAATAGATTAAACTGGGCTACTTATACAATTAGGAAGAATGATTTAAACCCTGTAAAAAGCCTCGTTTTGGCAAGGCCACGGGGACGAAGTGAAAGAGGACGACCCAGGTTGAGATGGATAGATGCAGTTGAGAAGGTTTTTTGCTGTACTAGGAGTTAAGAATTGGAGGCCATTACCACGTGGGGGAATGCACGGAAATCTCTTCA
This sequence comes from Caerostris darwini, assembly GCA_021605075.1. Lineage (NCBI taxonomy): Eukaryota > Metazoa > Arthropoda > Arachnida > Araneae > Araneidae > Caerostris > Caerostris darwini. The sequence goes on from BPLQ01015712.1 coordinate 370,153, forward strand.
AAGGAAAGCATTGGCCTCCTCTGGGCTGTCGTGCTATTGAGGATGATGATGATGAGTGTGTTAAGAATTAACTGGAAAAAAAAAACTTTTTAAATTATGTTTTTTAAACTATTTTTAGAAATAAATTTTAGAATTATCTTTTATATCCTAAATTAAGAAACCTAAAATAGAAAAACATCTTATCCATTACTCAATTTTATGTAGTTTTTCTTTTATTTATTTTTTCAACCTATAAAAAAAAAGCTGCCGTGACACCATTTTAACCAGTGAGAAGCCAATCGAACCCTCTTTTCACTTTCAGACGACTTTATACGAAACTGAACTGGGACGAATTGGTTACAATCTCCACCCCTCTCGTTCGAGTCTCTTAACGACAAACGGTAGAAGCTTATAAATCATATATTCACAATCCCCCCCCAGCCCCCTTTTTTTTCATAGGGGGATGTACGCGGAGACATATTCAATTGAAGTATTGAGTGCGGTTAGGGAGGGGGACAGACGTCTGGATCAAAAAAGAGGGGAGGGAGTTGTGGTTTCCGTCTTTTGTCGGGAATCATGGAGTTTATCGTTTGGTTTTTCACGTTGGATGACGCTTGACTGTTCTCCAAATCGTCTGATATTCGAAAACTATTGGCGTAAGTCAATCCCTCTGCTATTATAAGGCAACAGTGGGCAAATGTGGCTCCAAAATTCAAAGTAAAAATTGAAAAAATTATCAAGAAAAAAAAATTAACTAAACTTATAATTATTAAATATCTTATTTTTTGTTAAATTCTTTCAACTGAAATTTTTAATAAAATTGTTGACCTATATATTTTTTAATTTATAGTATCAATTTGATTTTAAATATAGTTAAAAGTGTTACTCGCTTCCATAGCCTATCTTCGTGCCACACATGTCCCCTGGGTAGTGCTCAATGAGTAATAGCGGTGCAGCCTTTGCTTATGGCATAAAGATTAACTGTCCCTGTATTGCTAGCTGCATTAGATCAACAACATAAAATTAAACTTATCTTTTGTACATAATTTTATTGAAAATATGACCTGGCTCCCAAATGAATTAAGGAATCTGTATGAGGATCTGTTTGAACTAACCTGTGCCCGGTGTCTGTTATAGCGAGTTGCTGTTTATTAACTGTACTAGTTGTGGGTTTACATAGCATTGCATTGGACCGCAGATAAAAGCTACGGGAAAGTGTTTTAATTCTTAGTTTAATTATTCCTGCGTTTTATATTCTTGTCTCTAAAAATTTATTTCGAAAAGTTTCACATTATTTGGCTGAGGATTAATCTCTGTCGTTACTATTAATATTAAAAAGTGATTTGAGATGGACAAATATCAACCCTCATTGAAATGTGTTAACTTCTGAAGTAAGTTAGAAGAGAAGTCAATATATTTTATTTTTGTAATATGAGAAATAATTCCCGGACATTCTATATTCCTCATTTGCTCACATTCTTATTGAATCTGAAATTGAAAATAAAAATACATAAAAATCAAATAAAAATTTACATTCCCAAATGACATAACAATTTAACAAAAATATTAGTAAAATAGGATTCAATATTCGAAAGAAATAATTTTTTTTTCTTTCTTGTTTCAAGAAACCGATAACGTGGGCTAAATCTCAAATTAGGTGACGTTTTGTTTGATATTTTTTTCAATTTTTCATATGAGAATTCATTAAATATGGATTCCAACACAATTTCCTATCGCAACCAAACAATGTTCATTTGTTAAGCTTGTAGAAATTAACTAATATTACTCGAAACAAAATCAATATGGTTTCATAAAATTGATCTTACATAAGGAATGCAGTAAACATAACAATTTCATCAGCTGAAGTCATAAAATGTTTAATTCAAACCTTTTAGAATACTGTATATTTTTTCCAATATAAATATTTTTTGATTAACATATGTTTTCACGTCTAATTTATTTTTGCTTTTATGTTTTTATTTACATTTTTTTTTAAATTGCTAAAATGCTCTTTGATTCTCAATTTCAGTTTCTTAACTCAAACTTCTTGTTCAATTAGTGTTATGCAAAACAACTTCTAGCATCGAAATTTGAACACATTATAGCAATTTTTTAGAAAATTATTCTCTGCTTTTTATTCACTTTTCTTGCAATTTTCACAAAATGGTCACTTGTAATGCTTGCAAAAAACGTTTTTATTATCTATAGTTAAAATTCTTACATTAAAATTAGAAATTTATTTATATTTAAATTAATTGTTTGTCTAACAGGGCATGATATCTGAAGCATAAAATGTGTCTTGAAAAATTAAAATTGTGATGAAAATGGCATTTTATACTTTTTGTAAGAACGAAAAATTATATTGAAGAAAAGAATACATAATATACTAAAAAAATGCTAATTTAAATTTTAAGATTTCTATTCCTTTACCCTAAGGAGGGGTCTAATTAAAAAAAATTAAGATTTTGGCTGGTGGTTAGTTGATGAGAACTACGTATCCAAAGGTTTGGTTTGTCGCTCTACGGTCATCTTGTGCACACGAGGGCTAAACAGGCAGGGACCTACAATTTACAAGTGGATTACTACTACTACCACACTCCATCACTGTGTCTAGAGCTGAGTTGCCCCTTTACAGTTTGGGAATGATGTGGGTGAGAAGAAGTCTGATTGGGCTATGTGGCGCTCTACGGTCCTATGAGACCGGGACCTACGGTTTAAAGTGGAATCCAAACCACTACAAACATCCATGCCACCACCAGGATTCGAACCTGAAACCTGTGGTACCAAAGGCCAGAGTGCTAGTCAGTTGGCCAGGTATCCAAGGAGAAATATTGAGAAGACATTTATAATACCATTTATATTATGTTTGTAGACAAGATTGTGTATTTCCTTAGCGAATGAGTCGTACTATATGTATTGTCATTATTGATGCAATACAGTGTCATGAATTGACATTATGGAACGTATTTCTTTTATTTTTTGCTGTAGGTTATATATATATATATATATATATATATATACATAAAAATATACATATATACACATAATATAAAACAAAATGAAAGCGATTTTTAATCACTATAGCCATATCGACAGTCGTAAGAGAGAAGAAATTTGAAGAAACTGTAACGAACAGACCCCAAAATGAAATAATTGAATATAGAATTGCTTTCGATGGAATCTCCCAGAAAATCATTGAGAAGATTATAAAGGCAAGGTGAAGTTTCTAACAGAACACGCCAATGCATTGTGAAGATTCTGGAAATTTCAAGAATTGAAAGAAGCTGATGCAGGTTGAAGTTGTGCAAGGATCGAAAGAAAGTGATTGAAGTTGAAATTGAGCAGCTATTAAAAAACTGATTAAAGATGAAGTGAAAACCGATTGAAGTTGAATTCATGTAGGAATTAAAGAAATAAATTGTTGTGGTTATGCAGGCATCGAAAGAAACCGATTGAAGTTGAAGTTGTGCAGGAATTGAACGAAATTGATAACATTGAAAGATTATTTACTCTACTGCGGTTGGAAGCAAAAGGTATCACCGCTTTAATTTATGTGAATTATTTCCTTTTGCAGAACAGGAAATGAACCATGCTACAAATACCAAAATACAAGTTTATGCTTTCGTTTATTAAAAAAGTTATTAATAAATTCATAGGTATAACGATTTTTGTACTTACTTAATTAATTGAAATAATGAAGTAAGATAATTATATTAATTATATTATAAGCTTAATAATAATAGTATTATAATATTAATTAATATTCGTAATATAACAAGAATCTATTTCCAATTTTCAGAGGTGCCCTTATGCCTTGCTTACTATCGTCTACCAACCATGAATATTGAGTACTTTACGAAGTCTATGTATAACCATAACAAAGACTCAGACATAACTACTAATAATTCAAGTTTTTTGGAACACACACATTTGCCTTGTTGTGCGGTTAACTAACTACAGGCAGTCACGCCGCTGACTTGTCTCACTTTGAGCCCAAAGGTAGAGGGGGCGTGTAATTTTTATTCAACTCCCCCCATCCCTTCCATTTTTCAACTTTGAAGGGGACGGAATGAAACCGAAATAAATGTGGATTGCAGCCATTTTTTTTCTGTGCAAAAAGAGAGAACGATTACCGCCGCTGCATGCCAGAACAATGAGGGAGGGAGAGGGATGGAGGAGGGAAGGGGGAGGGGGGAGGGAAATCGGGAATAACCTCAACTTCCGTAGAATTACGTAGATCGTTTGCCGAAGTAACGAGCTCCGATTTTTGGGAGGGGGGAGCCGAGGTTTGTGTAAACACCGACTCCAGTGTTAGGGGTGATAATGATCCCGCAGAAACGCTTAATCTTCTTTTGGATTCTACTTATCCATCCCCTCGAACACCCCCTCAAGGGTTGCGTGGAATTATCGTGTGTCGTCCACGCATTAATGGATGTGTGTTTTTTGTATTTTCTTTTTAGTGTGCCATCCACTGCTGCGGAGGAGACCTTTGTTGTATTCCACTCTTCTATTATACTCAGAGTGAGGGATGTGCTGTTTCTAGCAGCTGGCCCCCACATTAATTTACTCAGCAAACTAGTTTTATGACGTTCGACTTTAAAATTCAAAGCGTGGTTGTGTGCAAGTTATATATAATCTTCAAATTATTCATGTAAAGTCTCTTCATTTTATTTCAAGCGATGAAATGTTATAAATAACTATTCATTTAATGAATAATTTTAATATATTCCATCTGGATACGAGAAAAAAGACTTTCATATATTTCCAAAGATAAGAACATTTTCCGATATAAGTATTTAACGATAAGGATAGTTATTAATTTGTTTTCTCTTCTTAATACTTAAGTACACTCATGTCCATAAATTAAGGATAATTCAGAATCACACAAAAATTGAACTCTAAAATAAAAATTTCACCTGTAGAATTATCACACACATCTTGAAGAAGAATATGCAAATTACAGGAAACCACCAGATGGCGCGGATAGTACGTCACAATGACGAGAGTGTAAGAGAGGGGTATATAAGGAATGGTGGCAAAGAAGTAAAATTGTTCGCAAACGCTTTAAAAGCCTTTCAGTGCAATAACCGCATAGTTATGGCACAAAGGAAGCATTTGAATGATTTTTTACGTGGTAGAATTATCGAACGACTGGAATGTGGACGTACCCAGCTGGAAGTATCCGAGGAACATGGAATCGCCCAGAGTGCCATCCCCAGGCTTTGGCAACGATTCCAAGATGATGGTAATGTGAGTAGATGTTACAGCACAGGTCGCCCCCGAGTTACAACGCCGAATGAGGACCGGTATTTAGCAGTTACTGCCAAAAGAAACAGACGGAGCACAGCATCAGACCTGTCTCATCAGCTCTCTTCAGCTACCGGTACGACAGTTTCAAGGCAGACCGTGTACAGACGCTTAGGGCACATTGGTCTATATGCTCGTAGGCCTGTCAGATGTGTTCCACTTACGGCAACTCACTGTCGCCTGCGATTAACCTGGAGTAGAGAGCATGCATGCATTGTGGACACCGCAACAGTGGTCTGGCGTGATGTTTTCCGACGAGTCCAGGTTTAGTTTGCAGTCTGATTCTCGCCGGACTTTCATATGGAGAGCGCCAGGTACTCGTTACCACCAAGAGAACACCATTGAACGACACCGTTACGGTAGTGCAGGATGGCTCGTTTGGGGAGGAATTATTCTTGGTTCCAGAACTGACCTGCATGTTCAGAGTGTAACGATGACAGGCCACATCTATCGGTCATTCTGGAACAACATGTACGTTTGTTTCGGGGCGCCATGGGTGCTGAATTTCTATTTATGGATGACAACGCCGTCCTCACCGTGCAAACATTGTAGACGAATGCCTTCAATTGGAGGATATCACCCGTATGGATTGGCCAGCATACTCACCGGACTTGAATCCAATAGAGCATGAGTGGGATATGCTTGGCCGACGAATTGCAGCCCGTCAACCCCCTCCGACCTGTCAACCGGAACTTCGGAGGGCATTGCTTGATGAGTGGTGTAATATTCCCCAAGATCAGATTGATAATTTGATACTCAGCATGCCTAGGCGTTGTAAGGCCTGTATTGCATCGTCCGGGAGACATACTCCATATTAACCATCATACTAACCATGTTATACTGTTTTTTGTAAATAGGTTCTTTTTTGAAATTTGCTCCAGGGAGTAAAAATCGCAATTTCTATTAATTATGTCAAACATATAGCATCTTTTTTGCTCTTTATCTTTTGTTTAATAAATAGACTTCACAAATAAGTCAAATTTGTTTTGCTTCTGTCTCTTTCTTTGCCTGAACATCATTATCCTTAATTTATGGACATGAGTGTAAAATGTATGAATCATTCTTTTTCAAAATCAGATGAGTTATTTATACATTAAATCCATTGATTAGGGTACATATACTAGCAGAACCTGGTATACGAAGTCCTGCCCCCCCAAAAAAAGCACTAAAAAAATTACATACCGCGAAAATATTCTCTATGTTTCAATATAGGTGCATACTCATTTTCATGGATATCGTTTGAGCAGTCTATAAGATGAAATGCTACAGCACCCTCTGGTGGCAAGTAACACTAAAGTGGAGGATAGCGCGAACCCATTTTCCACACTCGAATACATATTATTACCCATTTTCATAGCGATGTGTTGAACAGTATAGAAGTGGATAGACTGCAGCACCCTCTGGGGGCGACTAATAGCAAAGGGGATATCTTAAAAACATTCTCCATGTTTTGTCAAACGCACACATAAAATTTCATCCAAATTGGCCAAGTCATTTAGGAGGAGTTCATTGATCAGTAAGATATGACAAAAACCAAAGATTTGACGAGGAATACCAAAAACACAATTAGTTTGTGCAGCAAAACCATGAAATACGATTATCTTTACATAAAATTTAATGTACATCTCAGTTACACTCATCAACCAAAAATGGTTAGACTCAAGATATGAAGTGTAAATTAACTGCAGCAACGAAAATGAAAGCCATAAAGCATATGCATACAGCAATATACAACCTCTACAAAAGCATATAAAGTATATAGAAGTATATATACCATGAAGCATATAAATACAACAACAAACAGAAGTAGACAAAAGACAGGCGTACAAATACATAAATATAGGATGTGAAACAAGCAGTCCAGGAAATCAACGAAAATTTAAAAGAAAAGTAAGAATGCAAGGAAGATAGTGTTTTCACGGAATATTTACAGATATTATAAACCATGATATTTTTGCTCACCATATGACTGAATTTAACTCAAAAGTACATTCAAAGGTAACATACTGCCATAGCATGGAGGAACATATAATATATATGCATAACAAGTTAAGTATGGAAATCAAAAAACACCCAACAAAAGTCAATTATAACATCCTGGACTTAGCTTTATCAAGGAAAACGTACCTTCAGGATTTCTGCTCTCTGTGTAACTGAATCTAAGATAAAAATACATTCAGTGGCAAATATTAAAATAGAATGGAGGAACATATACATATCTATAGATATGTAAATAAAAAAACCCAAAATAAACAAAGGAGAACTAACAACGAATGAATTAGAAACAAGACCATTTTACATGGCATACACTACAACTGAAAAATCGTACATGTAAATCGTACAACAAAACCATCATAGCATTCGCAATGCAAAAACCCTGAAATGCCCCACATTTTGACTTCATATATATATTGTTCCTGATTCGAAATGCTCATAAACTGCAAATAATTTAATAAACAAAATTAAAACTTGGAACGGGAAAAACTGCATTATCGAATTTAAAAAGAAATTTGTAAATCCAACAGAAATCAATTATAACATCCTGAGAATATCTTCATCAAGGAAAATGTACCATCAAGGATCGTATATGTTATTTCTGGACCCTAGACGATTAGATCAAAATCAAAGACATATCTAGCAACGTATTCCGTATTCCGTATACAGAATAATATTATCTTTAAGTAGGTAAAGACATTCTTTGATAAGGCACTAATAAAAAGAATTGGCAGTGCAGCTTGTTCTACACTCAAGAGCCAAAACATTATGACCACCTGTCAATAACGAGTTGGCCCACCTTTGGCGCGTAACACAGCTTCAACCCGCCTTGGCATGGATGCCACAAGTCCTTGGTAGATGGCCGGAGACAGATTGTACCAGATGTTTAAGCAACGGTCACGCAAATCCGAGATGTTGCGAATTGGTGGTCTTTGAACTCTGAGCTGCCGTCCCAGGACATCCCAAATGTGTTCTATCGGATTGGGATCTGGTGAGTTAGGCGGCCAGGACATTAACTGGAATTCAGCATCATGTTCCTGGAACCACTCCAACGCAATTTTAGCCTTGTGACAAGGGGTGTTGTCTTGTTGGAACATTCCATTTCCAGCTGGAAAAACAGAGACCATGTAAGGGTGCAACTGGTCCGCAATGATGTTCAGATACCCTGTAGCATTCATGGTCTGCTCTACCATAATCACGGGTCCCAGAGACGCCAAAGAGAACACCCCCAAAGCATAATACCGCCCCCACCGGCCTGTGTATGACCAACATGTACATTGTGGGAACATTGAGGTACTTTGAGAGAGCATTGAGGTACATTGAGGGAGCATTGAGGTACATTGAGGGAGCAACTGTTCGCCTGGAAGACGGCGTATCCTGACACGGCCATCGGCGTGATGAATGACAAACCGTGATTCATCTGACCAGGCAACTCTCTCCCACTGATCCATGGACCAGTCACGATGTTCCCGGGCCCAGCGCAGGCGCAGTTGGCGATGACGATTGGTCAGCAAAGGCACACGAGTGGGACGTTTGCTGCGTAGCCCCATATCCAACAGTATCCGCTGAACAGTGTGCTCCGATAGTATTCTACTTGGCCCTGCATTGTATTGGGCTGTCAGCTGAGCCACTGTCTGGCTCCGGTTTTGCTTCACCATGCGAGACAGTCTCCGACGACCTTTTTCTTTGATAGCGTGTGGACGTGCAACACCATGTCGTCTACTGCTGGTTTCACCGTCATTCATCCACTTTGCATAAGTACTAACAACTGTAGATCACGAACAACCCACCAGTCGTGCAGTTTCGGAAATACTTGTTCCGAGCCTTCGGGCTATTACAATCTGCCCTCTATCAAAACCGCTAAGATCCGCAGCCTTTCCCATCACACACAGAAGTAAGTGAAAGAATGATTCTTCAGACTCTCCAGCAGCAGTTAAGTACCACTTCCACCTGATCACGTGCCTTCCACGCCATCCAGGCGAGTTCATTGCAAAATGTAGGGGTGGTCATAATGTTTTGGCTCTTGAGTGTATAAGGGAAATATGCATATACATTATGATTATAATTAAAGTCCCACTTTTAAAATGCTGTCAAAAAAGAAACACTCGTCACAATGAGTTCACATTTGAACTGAAGATACTTAAAGAAGGGGGAAACAGTGCAACACCAAAAAAAAAAGTTCCAAAAAATTTCCACCACTTTTTTCCCCATCTAATGTGTTATGACCTTGCCGTGACAGATGGGCTTTAAACTCACAGTGTTACAACTGTTGAGTGACTTCGAAGTCCTTTTTCCATCAAAAAAACCGAAACCACCAAGCACATTCAACACTACAGTGGGCTGAATGGGAAACTCATGCCAAATATGTTGTCATTTCAAACTATCATTGGCAGCCAAATTCACTTTCTTTGTGACGCTTACAACGCCATCTATTAATACACTTTGGTCTTTTTTAATTCTTAGTCTAATCGTTAGGAAGTCTTTATCGTTTCCCCCTTCTTCAAGTATCTTTGGTACAAATGTGAACTCATTGTGATGAGGGGTTCTTTTTTTACAGCATTTTGAAAGTGGGACTTTAATTATAATCACCCTGCATATAAAACCTATACTGAATATAATATTTCAATAAAAAAAATTTTTCATATTTCTTAAATTAATATAGATATTATATATATATATATGCATGTGTGTGCATCGAAAAGTGAGCTGCTGTTTTTAAAATCTCTTTAATATTTTTCCCAATTCCACTTTTCGACCGAGTGACCTCATGGGGGGGACATAATAATGCTCCCAGAGGGGAGTTCATCATCAGCTCATCGGAACACCCCTCCCACTTTTTAAAGGGGGTGGGGACAGGGGGCGAGCGATTATCACACCCTCAAGTGAACTTAATTTGGTGCACGCGCCGCCCCGTTGGGAAGGACGCCGTGTTTACATCCACTAATGGATATCGGTGGGAGATTTATCCCCTACTATTATTGTATGAACCAGAAAGTTAGAGGATTTTTTTACCACACGCATTGAACAATGAATCCTATTTATGTGATAAACAAAACTGGATTCTCAATATCGAAATCTTTTTTTCTTGCTGATATTTAAAATAACCGCATACTTTTAAGTAACGTAAAGGTCTTATTATTCCAAAAGAACGCCAAATTCTCTGTTGTATAATCTCAATCGCATTTTGTTATTGTGACTCATCCTCAGTGTCCGGCAGCGCGAGACGGACACCTTATGAATCCTCTCCTACATGAGGTAGGTGTGAGTCCTCACGGGTAGGTGTGATACTCTCATGTAGTCTACTCAGGGATGGATGGAAGGGGAGAAGCTTCTGTTGTGATGGAGCACAGTAGGTGAAAGTCTAACTTGGCTACGTGTCGCTGAAGAAGGAGAGCAGTGGATCCGGAAAAACTCCCACCAGGCAGTCTAACTAAAGGGGCAAAATGCTGAATAGTCGCCATCTAGTCTTCTCTTTTATGAAACAGTTTCTACAACAAAACCCAGCGAATTGAACCTCAGCCCTAATGCTCACCAGCGGAGCACGTTATCACTGAGTCGGGCCAATTGCATTATATTAACGGTTAGTGCAGTCGTTTGATTACGTAACAGACTTATTACCTTAATACAGGGATGCAAATATTTATGAAAGCCTTTACTCACTGCCATTGAGTCGCACGTATTCACTCGTATGTACTATAAATAACACGCACGTATAAAAAAAATGAAAATTAATTTTAAAAGGAATTTGAAAATTACCTTTAAGTGAAATTTGAAGATTAATTTTAAAAGAAATTTGAAAATTAATAAGTGTTAATTAAAAATAATTAATTTAATAAGTGTTTTAATATTTGATTTGGATTATTCTAGTAATCAAGTACATAACTTAATATTCAAATAGTTTTTTTACTGGTCGCTTTTTTTTATTGATTTGAAAGTGTGCGCAATGATTTAACTTTTCAATATATATATATATATATGATTATTTTCTGCATATAGTTGGTTCCTTACACTAGGAATGAGAATTTCTTATGCGTAAGAATAAAATGGATGAGTGTACAATTAGTGCGTACATTATAAATTGCATACAGCAAAGAATAAATGATATTCTGATAGTATGATAGTATTCATACTGATAGTATGAGCGAGTCAAGTCGTTCTCCAAGAATAACTTAAAAATGTGCGCAGCAGTTTGCCTTTCTTTTTATGTATGATAAAACTCATATAGTCATTTTCTACATGAAATTGATTTCTTATATATGTTGAAATGCATGTAGTCCTTTTCTACATGAATTGATTTAATAAACATGAAATTTTGTTTTTTTTCTATGTGCATAAAAGAAGGAGCAGCGCTTATCATCCGGAACATTCAGCGTAAACCATACCAGGATTATAAAAATCCCGCTCTTCATTAGAATGCGGATTAAAATGGTTTGCTGCACTCTCTTCTCGCTGGCAAAGCAGCTCCCGATTATAATGGAGGCAAATTGCTTCCAATAAAGCCAATCTGCGAGGCTCCAAACCGTATTACGCCGCAGTGTAGTCCCGCTGCGCGTTCAGCTGCGAGTGATATCATTGTCCGATGAGTGTCCACCGAAACAGACAACGCGAAGGGGTTGAGTGAGTATCGAATACCTGGGCCCAGCAGATTCGATTTGGGCCCCAAGGCAGGGCGCCGCGGGGGCTAAATGGGCGCGCTTTGCCGGACAGCCCAGGGGGCGACTAACTTCGTTTTCTTTGTTGGAAGGCTGCAATAATGGGCGGAAATCACAACTGTGTGGTCTGCCCATTATGCATCCGCCCATTGTCTGAAAGGGGCTAATTTAATGGAAGCACTTTCTGGAAGACCCCGCGCCTTTTTGCCAGGGGTCGGCTGCAAAAAAAAAAGGGGTGCGAAAAAATAGAGTTTTATAATTTTGAGAAAATTTTTTTAGACATCAGGAAGGCCAGATTCGTGGCCCAGTAGCAATGTGAGTAACTGGCGTGCAGGAGGGCTGAAGTTCGAATCTTTTGGACTGCAAAATTATAGTCACTACTTTCAGAAACGAAGAGACTTGATGGTGAGTGTGTGTAAAGCATCGACTGTCCGGCTGCCTTATGGGTGTTTTCAAGGTTTTCTCTCCTACGACACTCAAATACGGGGCAGTTACCCCTAATTCTCCCGGATGGCACTTTCCTTACTTAAAACTTGCTGCCTGATGGCCAATTTGGCTAGCGCTCTGGCCTTTGGTGTCACAGGCTTCACATTCGAATCCTATCGGGGCCATAGATGTTTGTGAGTGGTTCAAAATCCACTTTAAACTGTAGGTCCCGGTCTGTTTAGCCCAAAAGTGTGCACAAGATAACCGTAGAGCGACAAACAAAACCTCCTCAAAACTCATCAGTGGGCTGTTCGTGGTCTACACGAGGCCCATCGAAGTTCCACCCTCGCTTTTCTAACTAATAGGAGGCTGCATAACCTTAGGTACTGGTGTAAAGAGAAAAAAAAGACATCAGAAGTAGGATATCGAGATATAGCTCGCCCCGCCCCCCTAGGGGGGCATACGAAATGTGATGAGCGGTGTCACAACAGTAACCCCAGTCAACAATACCAAAAGAATCGGAACGAACCCCGGGTCCCAAACCAAGCGGCCCAGTGCTATTCTACCACAGCAGGACCTGACCGAACGCCATTTATTGAAAAAAAGCAAAAACTACACATAATATACATGTCATTCACATCAAACGCGACAATAAGAGGTACTGTGAGAAACTTGATTAAGGAATACATAGATGGTCTGCAAATAACAAAATATACATTACAAAAAACTAAGTGGTAGAAAAATAACAGTTGGTACTAATTATACAAAAAAGACACAAAATCATTAGAAAATGCAAGGTGACAATAGAAAATTACCATAAGTATAAGCAAAAGTATACAATAGTGAGCCGGCGTTTCAAAATTAAAATTAAGACCACTGAAGGGATTCAGGAAAGAAGACTTCAGAAAGAAAATTAGAGAAATTAGTTCATAGTTTCTAAAAGGTCCTCTAACTTCTTTTTCATTATTAGTTCAATACCCGTCCTGACCTTTATATTTGTCAGCAATTGTAGAAGCGATTTGTCTTTAAAGTTCTTGGGGAAGTAGGATATAGTGATATTTATTTTTCGATGTTGAATGCTGCACTTCCCTTTAGCTCGTTAGCTCTTTTGTCTGCTGCTTTGAATACCAGGCGCTTCAAATTAAATCATTCGTTACTAGAACAGCAGAGATGTTGGAGATTCATCATTACCCAGGGTGCATACTATGAAGGGCCTGCCCTATTGCATCAACCTAATGACACGGCAAATTTTCAACTGGCACGCCCAGAAGGGGCATTTGGAAGGTTCGCACATTTCTTTCTCCCTTTCGAGCCCAACGGAAGAATATTCGGTCCTATAGGTTTGTAGAACCCATCCGTGGCACAGACATAGAGTTTGAAAAACCATTGGCTCTGCAATCCAACGCGCTACTCACCCAGTGGACAGTTTTATTTACTGACAAAAAAGGCTTATAAAAGAATTTCCACTCATAACACAAAAATTTAGATACAACCAAAAATATAAAAAAAGGCAGGCATACTGCATTCTAGCTTATGGATTTATAATATCCATATCCAATAGAGACACGGAAGCATTCGGTTCTTCATTGCTTGTAGAGTTTCTTTGCTTTTTCAATACAAAGCGCCCTTCGCCAGATGGACAGTTTTATTTATTTATTGTTAAAAAATATTTATAAAAAAATTTTTAACTCATCATTTAATAATTTGGAAACAAGAAAAAAAAAGCAAAAAAGTAGACACTATTCCTTCTAATCTGTCATGCCCATCTCCACCCTAGAAATGGATCTACACGTTTTACAAAGTAACTAGATATAAATACTACTACCACTACTACTATACCACACCACACCACATCGCTGTGAGTAGAGCTGAGTTGCCCCTGTACAGTTTGAGAAGGATGTGGATGAGAAGAAGTCTGATTGGGCTCTGTGACGCTCTACGGTCTTAGGAGATCGGGACCTACTGCTTAAATTGGATTCCGAACCCCTACAACATCCATGGCACCGCCGAACCTGGATTCGAACCCGAAACCTGTGGTACCGAGCGCCAGAGCGCTAGCCACTCTGCCCACTAGATATAAGAAGAATCTGGCGCCTTAACTGGTGCGGACTGGTTACTGGACCGAGAGACAAGGGTGCGCGGATGTGTGCACGCCCCCCCGCTCCTCCTCCGCCAATCAACTTAAATCCACTCCGCATCCCACGTATCGAGCGGCTTCTCATTGATATCACGATTGACTGCATTCAACATCGCCTTTCTTCACGCGTTCGCGGCAATTAGCCGTCCTTCCCACCCCCACCCCTCACCCTCTCTCCCACAAACAGGGCTCCTCGTATCCCTGGCTCCTCTTCAGCACTCGCTGTGGAGTCCAAAGAGATCTCTAGCTTGGAGCATGTGTAGACTTGGCTCGCATCGATTTTATCATAACAGTTTCGCATCTTCTACTCAAGCGCCCTACAGGCCACAGGAAACTCACTGTGCACCCAGTTTAGTTGGACGAACTGAGCAACAGAAAGTATGTCCTTCTAAGTAAAGGAAAATGTAAAACGTAATCTGAAAGAAATTTCCAGTCTCGCAACTAAAACATGGCATGAAAAAAAAAAAAAAAAAAAAAAAAAAAAAAAAAAAAAAACTCATATCTTTAAATATGCGGAAAAAAAAAAAGGTATTTGCACTTATAAATTTTAAATTTCATATCTAGAGATTATATATGTATACTAGCAAAACTCGTTGCGTTGTCTTGCCAAAAAAAAAAAAAAAAAATGCATTGTATAAAATTACATATGACGAATCTATTCTCCATGTTCCAATATAGGTGCATACTCATTTTCATGGATATCGTTTGAACGGCACATTAGATAAAATGCTGCAGCACCCTCTGGTTTCAAGTAGCAATAAAAGGGATAGCGCGAACCATATTATTAACCAATTTCATAACAATGGGTGGAACGGTGTAGAAGTTGATAGACTGCAGCACCCTCTGGTGGTGACTTACAACAAAAAAGCTTAAAAACATTCTCCATAACAAGGCGTTTAGGAGGAGTTCAGTGACAAACACGTGTATCAACTGCAGCGCCACCTATCGGGTCCAATCATGAATTTAAACCAATCAGAGACCCATTCAAACACACACACACACAATTTTATCCAAAATCGGCTCAGCCGTTAAGGAGGAGTTTAGTTAAAAAAAAAAGTACAAAAGAATTATATATATAAAGATATATCTATTGTAGCGTCACCTATCAGGTCCAATCTAAACCATCCAGGGACCCAATCAAATACACACAAAAAATTTCATCAAAATCGGCCCAACTGTTTAGGAGGAGTTCTATGACAAACACACGTACAGAAGAACTATATCTATATAAAAATATATAGATATATAAATATGCATATACATTCAGGCACAATGAGCCAAGGATACCTGTCATGTGACGGGTTATAAGTCCACCAACTGGCAATTTCGATGCGCACTCTATTGAATCCCCCTATATATGAATATATATGTATGTGAATAGTTTTATATACAGGGTGATTATAATAAAGTCCTAGTTTCAAAACGCTGTAAAAAAAAAAGAACTCCTCGTCACAATGAGTTCACATTTGAGTTGAAGATACTTGAAGCAGGGGGTGGCATGGCATCAAAAAAAGTTCCACCGATTTTTCCAATCCAATTGGGTATGACCTTGTCATGATGGATGGGCTTTCCACTCACAGTGTCACAACTGTTGGAAGTCATTTTTCCGTCCAAAAACCAAAACAATCAAGCACATTGAGCACTACGGTTGGTTGAATGTGAAATTCATGCCGAATACGTTGTCATTTCGAATCAAACTGTCACTGGCAGCCGAATTCACTTTCTTTAGGCCGCTTACAGCACCATCTACTCACACACTTTGGAATTTTTTTTTTTTTTTTTTTTTTGATGCGGTACCGTTTCCCCCTTCTTAAAGTATCTTCAGTTCAAATTGGAACTCATTCTGACGAGTGGTTCTTCTTTGGTAGCATTTTGAAAGTGGGACTTTAATTATAATCACCCTGTATATATTTCAGGTACTAACATGAAGCACATGCCTCCTCTGTTTTAGCACAAGAACAAGCTGAAGATGGATTTCCACAGGATGACACAGACTGAAGCCCAAGTAAGCAGGAGATGAGGCTTTTGATTCATTGGCATTTTGAAATATGAAGTTCTGGTATCTAATGAATTAAATATCGGCTGTATTATACCGACTTATTCATTTGACCCATTCTTCTCTAGGTCCACATTATTAGACATACAAATGATCGTGCCATCTTAATTGAAGTACAGAAGGAAAAAAAATTTTTAATTTTCGTTTTTGTTCATAAGAACAAGACGAAGGCATTTATTAGACCTAATGATCCAATTCCGACAACTTGACTTGCGTTGATGCTGCTGTTACACCCCAACGATTTCCCAGGTTTGTGCATTTTGCAGGTGATTTCGAACGTTAATCGCCGGGTGGCGTGCCCGGATCGGCGGCTGACGCAGAAGAATTAATTGAAATAGGAATAAAAGATGGCAGCCGCAGTTACGGAAACTCTGATTGGCAGCATTAATTGTGCAGACGAATAAAAAAAAGGGAAAAGATTTCGAAATGGCCGTCCTCTGTCTTCACGCTTTCGAAGTGCGCAGGGGTGGATATCTTTGTCGAACAGCACGCGAGGGACTGTTCGAAAAGATTCCACGAATAGTTCCGAACGTTAGGGCTAATTATTTTATATGTGGCCGTTAAGAAGTATAAATGATGACGTTAAGTAGCATGTCCAGTGGTCTTAAACGCGGATTTAGAATGTTCGTGAGAAATGGAATGAAACCTTCCCTTTTTAACTTTTATTCTCATTTTCAGTTATGTTCTCGTATGTGTTCCTCTTTCTTTACTATCATGTCTCAAGAACGCTTTTCTGTTTAGAATGTTTTAACAATTTAGAAGAAGTAACAGTTATTGAAAAAAGTTAGAATGTATGACACGTAGACTTGTTATATAATAATTGTATATAATTAATTATATTTAAACTATATTTTATTAAATTAAATTAAAAATTTAAAAAATTAGTATTTTTTTATGATGGATTTATAGAAAAAGAACTAGGCAATTGTTTTAATTTTTCAATTATAAGACATATTTGCTTAAATGATAAGGAGTTTTAAGTTATACGTGATAACATAAATATCAGCTACATTTATACAGTAAACAAATTTTAAAGGAAATTTAAAAAAAAATAAAAATATATATCAATGCAACACTCATTTAGGGTAATATTATTTACACTAATTTTAATTAACTAGACTATGTAGAAAATTAACACTATGTATCAATACAATATACACTGAAGTGACAAAAGTCATGGGATAGCAATATGCAAATTTTCATATGGCAGTAGCATCGCGTAGAACAGGTATAAATGCGCAGTGCTTTCGCAGAGCTTTCATTTCTGTTCAAGTTATTCATGTGAAGAGGTTTTGACGTGATGATGACCGCACGACGGGAATTAACAGACTTTGAACGCGGAATGTTAGTTGGAGCTAGACGCATGGGTCATGCCATTTCGGAAATCGTTAGGGAATTCAACATTCCCAGATCCACTGTGTCAAGAGTGTGCCGAGAGTATGAAATTTCAGGCATAACATCCCACCATGGACAGCGCAGTGGTCGACCGCCTGCACTTAACGACCGAGACCGGCGACGTCTGCAAAGAGTCGTAAATTCTAACAGACAAGCAACACTGCGTCAAATAACCGCAGAAATCATTGTGGGGCGTACAAGGGACTTGTCTGTTAGAACTGTGCGGAGAAATTTGGCTTTCTTGGGCTATTCCAGCAGAAGACCGACTCGAGTGCCTTTACTGACAGAACGACATCGCTTGCAGCGACTCTCGTGGGCACGTGAGCATATCGGTTGGTCCCTAGATGAATGGAAAACCGTGGCCTGGTCCGATGAGTCACGATTTCAGTTGGTAAGAGCTGATGGTAGGGTTCGAGTGTGGCGCAGACCCCACGAGGCCATGGACCCAAACTGTCAGCAAGGCACTGTTCAAGCTGGTGGTGGCTCCGTAATGGTGTGGGCTGTTTTTTCATGGCATTGACTTGGTCCTCTGGTGCGACTGGACCGAACATTGACTGGAAATGCTTATGTTCAGCTACTTGGAGATCACTTGCAGCCATTCATGGACTTCATGTACCCAAACAACGATGGGATTTTTATGGATGACAATGCGCCATGTCACCGGGCCACAACTGTTCGCGATTGGTTTGAAGAACATTCTGGACAATTCCAACGAATGATCTGGCCACCTAGATCGCCCGACATCCCATCGAGCATTTATGGGACATCATCGAGAGGTCTGTTCGTGCCCAAAATCCTGCACCATCAACGCTTTCACAATTATGGACGTCTATCGAGACAGCATGGCTCAATATTCCTTTGACTTGATACTCCAACGACTTGTTGAGTCCATGCCACGTCGAGTTGCTGCACTTCGCCGGGCGAAAGGAGGGCCGACACGATATTAAGAGGTATCCCATGACTTTTGTCACTTCAGTGTATTATCTAGTATATTTAATATTTACACTTTTTGTTTTCATATTCACAACTTCTATTGGATACTATAATAAATTGTTATATAAAATAATACTAATATTTAAATACAAAATATAAATATTACCTAAAAATAAAAGGTTTATTACCAATTGCAACCTAATTGCATTGGTAATAAACATGTAAATGACATCAATGTAAAAACTAAAAAATAACAAATAATTAAATAAAAAATAATAAATGTAAAACTTTTTTACATATAACAGGAATATCCTAAAGGATTAGACATCAAACATAAATGACAGCAGCTGAATTTTCTTTGTTAATCAATGTATAATTAGTTCCTTGCAATAACCCTCTTGTGTTATGTATACACTTATACAAATACTTAAATACGAAATATAAATATTATTGAAAAATAAAAGGTTTATTACCAATTGTTGTTAGAGTACATTAAGTCCTTTTTTACATGTAAACAGTGGGAATATCCTTAAACGATTAGATGTGAAACATAAATGACGTCAACCACTGAATTTCCTTTGTTAATAGATGTATAATTAATTCTCTACAATAATTACTTATGTTGTGATTTGTATGAATATTGATGGTGCAAAAAATTGTCATTTTTCTATATGAATTAATAAGGAAAACTGAGATCCTATTAAATAAAGAGGACATACAAAAAATTTCTACATTGATACTATATTTCATTATGCATAAATTTTTATTCATATGCACAACTATTATTGAAAACTATGTCAATAATTCTGATTTATCTTACATCAAGAATGTAATTTCTTTTCTAAAGAAAATTTTGTGTTGATTTAAATCTAACTTGTACTAGAAATTATCATCGAGTTATTGACATTATAATAACATATATTAAAAAGTGTCCCAGATGAAATGAGTTTTAATTCTTTCATGGTTTGGTTCTTCTGTTCAAAAAATTATGTATGTTGTTGCATCTAACATAGAGGGTGATTATAATTAAAGTCCTACCTTCAAAATGTTGTAAAAAAAGAACCTTATAAGATCTTGCCAAAGTCCAAGTTTCAGAACCGTAGACCAAAATAGGTCTAATAAGGGTTTTATATAACATGAATTTAGTTTTTTCTTGCTTATAAACTGTGATTTAAACATATTTTTTAACCTAAAAAAGGCCTAGTTGGCAGACATAATTCTGTTTTTAATTTCTAGATGCTATTTTGACAATTAGTAATCATATAAATCAACAATTTATTTTCTTAGTACATTAATAAGCCTTTATTTCTCATGCTTTCCTTTTCACCCTCCTCATCTGAAAATTACCATTCCCGAATCCAGCTCTGTTGAATCTGGATAGCAATTCATGGGCTTGGAGAATTCAGATTAATGTTGTCAATTTGGCTTTGGTGAATGGAGTACACAAATGATAAAAATGATTCAGTCATCTTCATCATCCAAATGAATCATCGCTGTCGTTACGAAACGAAATAATTAAAATCCCCTTGATCGTATTTCTCACGGAGTTGCTTTCTTTTGAGACGGTATACAAAATTGTTTCAAATCAGTTCGGTTTGTCACTCTACTGTCATTTTTTTGCGCCCTTTGGGCTAATTAGACCGGGGCCTACAGCTTAAAGTGGATTCCGAACCACTCCCAAGCATCCATACCACCATCAGGATTCGAACACGAAATCTGTGGTACCAAAGGCCAAAGCGCCAACTAATTAGCTATCAAGGCGCTAAATTTCAAAGAATAATGAATGATAGGAATTTTAAACACAATACAAATATGAGGAAACAGATCGCATTGTTTTACCCTTGCCTGTTCCGTGGCACCTCGTCATTTTCAAATGATGCACGCTTTTACAATGGTGTCGGCCACTAATTTATTTCCATAACGCACTAATGGCTTTTATTTCTGATGCTTTTATTTTCACCATCAATATCTGAAAATTACTATGATTCAGAGAACAAAAGACCACCACCATAAAAGTGATAAAACTTTCCCAAAATGAAGCGTCGTAATGGATGATTCGAGAAAAAGATGGAAAGAAAAAAAATAACAGGCATTATAATAAAACAGCCAAAGAAGACGACTTCAATAACCAAAATATAAAATTCCAAAATTTCACACGTGATTATGCTGCACCATGTTTTCTCATACAGTCCATAACGAGAGAATAATATGAGAAATTGCCACCCGAGAGGTCAAAAATTGGTGAAGGATTAAACAAATAAAAAAAGCAGATACCAGTTCAGAAGTTTACGAGTTAATGACGATCAAATGGTGTGAAGATCATGTATGGAAATAAAAAAAAAAATCCATCCACCCCCAAGCTATCTTCCGAGGAAAATTACAATTCGGGTGTATTTCAAGACAAAAGGTTTGTATAATAACATAATTCAACGCTGGAAGACCATCCGTGAGAACAACATGTGTTGATGAATATGATTTCGAATGTTGGAATACCGTTTGCAACGCTTGGATTGGCCGCGCGAGGTCCTCGGATCTGTTTTCTCACGATTTATTACACGATCTGAAGATATTTTGTAGCAAGTGCGCTTCAGAAGGAACAGAGGGAATAAAGAAAACACGAACAGCAGCTCTTGGCGTAGCTGATTTCTGACCTTTTTGGAAGATGATATGCATTTCGCAAAATGATTTTGTGATGGCTTTTTTTGGTTTTTTAAAGTTGTGAAATACCGAATATATGAAGCAAATAAAATTGATTTTTTTGCCAAGTTATGGGAAAATTTAGGGTGTTATCGTTTTCGTAATGGAATATGTTCTTCGCCAGGTATGTGCGCAAAATGATGGAGATATTTCTTTCATTGGTGATTTGTATGAGGAAAAATTTTATTTTTTAAATTTTACCTTGAAAAGGTTGATGCCTCTAATAGAAAAATTGCAGTTTCGTATATTGCTGGAAATTCTGATCGCCATAAAAGTAATCTTTTTTTTCCCATTTGATAAATATTTCGTAATATAATGGAGACACTAAAGAGGAATGCATTTTCGAGCAATGTTTTCCCACAAAAGTAAATGTACTGTATACTAAATAAAACGAATTCAATGTTATTTCATACAGTGGGATAGAATTAAAATGACATAAAGTTGCATCAAAAAGATTTCTGCTTCACATAATATCATTATTTTCTACATCATTATCCTATAATAATAAATATTAATATTAACAATAATTTTAGATAATATATAATTATATCCTTAGTATAATCCTTAATCTTTATATATGATTTATCTTATTATAATTAATCAATAATCCTTATATATAATTATAAGGATTGTTTGACATTTTTCGATTTCAAATTTTAGAATTAGATTTATTAAAAAGTATGTAATAAAAATTTCATTAAAAGAAAAAGAATTTTAAATTTTATTTCGTATTGTGGGATATAGGAATAATTATTATTAAAATTGTAAATTGTAAAAGAGGTTCATTCTGTACATTAAAAAACGAAAGCGTTGTAATTTTTAACTTAATTCATACAAAGTTGACAGCCCTTATATAAGCCTAAATGAAAAAAGGGCGATTTTGTGTATGAAGAGGAAATAAACTGAAAAGCATTTAAAGTGATGATGATACAATTCATACAATACAATACATACAAAGTACAAAACCTGTATATAAGCAGAAATGAAAAAAAGTATAATTTTGTGTATGAAGAGGACATAAATTGTAGTACGAAAAGCATTGAAAGTGGTGATAATAAGCCTCCAGACATTAACATTTTTGAAACGAATTTGACGAATTATTTGGAAACTCGGATTCTGATACTGACTTTGAAGCATTTATAAGACTTTTTTGTTTCTTTTTGTACAAAGATTGCGTTCATCATATAAATTGAAAGATTAAACTGATTTTCCTTTTCCTTTGTTATTTTTATGTGCTAATTAATATCTGTTATCTCGTGCGTACGTTTTTGCGCCTATTTCACCAATTTTTCATTTTGCCCACGACGCAACAAAGCAGCAATATAAACAATTTCGAAAATAAGACGATTCACTTTTAAAAATGGATAACTCAGTGTGCGATGTATCACTTGCCTCCAACTAACAGAAAAGTACGTACATTTTTCTTTTTTTGCGATATGAGCGGATCCGTATGCAAGTTTAGCTTTAAAAATGATCGGTTTATACAGGGTACTCATTTTATTAATGCTCTGTAAATTTCGCATTATTCTACAAAGTCGCGTTTTTTTTTATTTATTTTTTTGCGTTAAGAACTTATATTACTACTTATTTTATTATTATTTTTTTTATACTTATTTTCTCTACAAAGCATTGAAATAATTAAATCAGAGGTGGCCAACCCGCTGCCCGCCTTAATTATTGTTCCGGTCCGTGAGATGTATCACACTTTTACAAAATACATTTATTTTATAATAGCCAAAGTAGTGAAAACCAATGTATTAAAAAAGTGCATTATGTGAGCATCCCTCTATTCAAAAATGAACTGTCGAAATGATGAGAAAAAATGAAATTTGATTTTAAAATAATATTCTTGCGATAATAAATTAATTAATAGTTAAATTATATTCTGTGAACTCATGATGCTCGCGCATCTTGAAACATATAATATAATAGGGTCTATGTTTCACTTTAAGTGCCTTCAGTGACTCATTGATTATCCCTAGATACGCGCAGTGGATTGTTGACAGCAGAGCAAACCAAACTCTTAGCTGAAGTTGTTAGCGCTTGTGGTTCAACTTACACCTGCGAATCGTTTTTTTTTTTTTTTCCAAAAAGGAAATTGACTCAACATAAAACACTCTCAAGCATAACGGAAGCTAACCTGTAACACCAATGACGATGTGCAAATACAACGACGATACAATTCATTAGCACTAGTAGCTTAATGATTTCATCTTTTTTTTATTTCGTGTTTATTTATATATTTTTTATATTTTTAGTATCATATGTTTCTTTACAGTGTGCGATTAGTATCATTATTATGACGTTATCTATGTGTACGTGTGAGAATAATAGTGAACACAATAATAATAACTCGTTATGTTTCAATTTTTCACTCCAAAAAAATGTCTAGAGGGGGTCTAAATCTAATAGGGGGATATATAATTTTAAATGCGGCCCGCGGAGTTAGGATGCATTTTCAAAGTGACCCGCAAGATCATTTGAGTTGGCCACCCCTGAATTAAACCAAAGAAATAGTACCGATTATCCCACATTTTAATTAACTACACTTATTATAGAGTTGCATTATTAGTTAATACAAATTCAGAACCAATCCACTTCAATTTTATCGACTTAAAAGATAAACACTAAATTTGTAACTTAAAAATTGCTCATTTAATAAATTTGCTAAATTTTAAATTAAGTTACTCCTTAAATTTACCCTAAATTACTATATCTTATTGAAAGTGCAAATTTGTTTATTAAATTAACTCTTAAATGATTTTCACACACAAAAAGAACACACAACATTTTTTCAACCTATTTTCAAAATAAAAGAATATTAAATGAAAGAAAAATTCATCACCATATATTAAGCTCATTCAGATAAGCAACTTTATTAATTTTTTGGCATAATTAAACTAAATATTTTTCTAGATCAAGTTATATGGTCCGTGAAACGAGTTTCGCAATATCATCACTTCGAAAAATTATATCTAAACCCGTTTCTTTATTGAAATATATTTCCAAACAGTTTCTTATGCAGTTCTTTTTTTTTTGGGGGGGAAGGGGGGGAGGCAAAACATTAGAATATCATATCAAAGAAAAAGGTTTATCACACATTAAGGGATTATTTCATTCCAAAAGCAGTTTCGCCATCAAGAAATGTTCTCATTAATCATTTGCATAATTATTACTACGATCAATAGCCCATGAAAGAAACTCTAAACATCATCCTATGCAATAGCTAGCAGAAATAATTTTTTTAAAATTCAAAATCATCTAAAAGTACATTTTATATTAGTTTACCCAAACAGAATAGGATGTGAAAGCAAAAAGAGGATTACCACATATTAAATATTTATCTCATTCAGATTAATTTCCCATATTAATCTTTTGTCGAAATAGCATAAAATCTAGAACAGCATTAAGATCATATCGAATATAAAACTTAATAAATACCCCTTTTTCCAAAAACTTTTCAATTCAAAAATGTGCTCTTTAGGAAAGTAAAACATCACATGAAGGAACAGAACAAATAATCACAAATTACCTCATTCAGAGTGATGCCAAATTTGAACCACATTGTAAAAAACAATCAATGGACCAAGAAATGGTAGTCATTTTTATATAGAATGAAGCTCAGTTTTCACAAACAAAACAGGGGTACATCACATGAATGGAAAAAACTGATTGTCCCACATTAAACAATTACCTCATTCAGATTAATTATGCTTATTAATTTTTTTGCACAATTAATAACCAACACAATACTGAATTAAGCCATTCAATCAATGGTCCATGAAACAACATCATCACCTTCCTTACCAATAGCTTTTACCTGGAGCTATTCATTTTTAATAATTTTTTGCATAATTAATACTACGATTATTGGACCACGATGCAAGCTGTAAACATCATCCTATGTAACAGCCAACAGAAATCATTTGCTGCTTTTCAATCCATCCAAAAGTACATTTTACACTAGTTTACCAGACAAAACAGAATAGGATGTGAAAGAAAAGAGATGATTACCAGTTATTTTTACTTAAAAACTAGCTCAATTTTCGCAGCAAAGCCGTGGTACACCACGTGAAAGAAAAGAACCGATTATCCCCATTAAGCAATTACCTCATTCAGACTAATTATGCTTATTAATTTTTTGCACAATTAATAACCAACACAATAGCGAATTAAGCCATTCAATCAATGATCCATGAAACATCAACACCCTCCCTATCAATAACTTTTACCTGGAACCATTCATTCTTATTAATTCTATCCCAAAGTTATTTTTACATAGCTCAGTTTTCGCAGCAAAACAGTGGTACACCACATGAAAGAAAAGAACCGATTATCCCCATTAAGCAATTACCTCATTCAGATTAATTATGCTTATTAATTTTTTGCACAATTAGTACCCAATCCAATACCGAATTAAGCCATTCAATCAATGGTCCATGAAACAACATCATCGCCATCGTCGCAGCGAGCAAAATTGCATAGAGCCATTCCTTTAATTAAATCCGCTTTTTACATCAATCAACCCGACACCGAGAGGGCGCGAAAGTAACGGAGGGGTGGGGGCAGGGATGGAGGGGGGGCACCAAATATTTGCTCATTAATAACGGCCCCGTTTGGACTTCGCGGTTAATTAATTTCGAAGCTCTCCAAACTGCTGCGCTCGTATATTTATGTATATCGTCATAAAAGATGCGAAAAATTTCCACTTTTATCTTCTCCCCCCTTCTCCTTAAAGAGTGTGGCCGCTTAAACGACACTTGAGACGTATAAAGCAGCTTTTGCGAGACGAAGTTTAAATTCCATTAAGGTGAAAATGCTTTTACCGCGTTTGAGAGGCTCGGTAAATTCATTAGAGCGTTAGAAGAATTAATTAACGCAATTCGCTGAGAGGGGGGAGAGCTTTGTATTAATTGCGCCGAAATTAAATGATGCGTGGAGTTTTTCTTTTGCTGCCCCGTCCTGCACAAAGAGCGAGCCGGCCTCGTTTTAAAACTTGCTTGCTGATGCAGTGAAAGCTTTGTCAGGGTGTAAAGGGAGTAGGCTTTGTTTGGAGATTCGGTCGCCACTCTTTCGTTTGCCGCTCTCTCCATTCTCCGCCCCCCCCCCAAGTGCAGGGGCGGTAATTTCGATCTCCAGGAAGCCCCCTTTAGACTGCTACAGTTTAGGGAGCCTCCCTTCCAAAAGTATTTAAATAGAGTGATACTTCCTTAATTCGCTCCCGAAACAACACAACATATACCAAACACACCTTGGACTTATCCTTGGATTTATATCCAACAGGAAGCATATCGAATATTCCTCGAAATTGCATTTGGTATATTCTTAGTCTTATACCAAACAGGACTTGGTATATTCCATTGGTATATTCTGTACTTATACCAAACAGGACCTGGTATATTCCATTGGTATATTCTGTACTTATACCAAACAGGACCTGGTATATTCTGAACTTATACTAAATACTCTTTGAACCTATCTTTGGACTAATACTGAACAAGTCATATAACAAATACTCCTTGGGCACATCCTCGAACTTATACCAAAAACAGGACGTATACTAAATATTCCTCTTGTGTAAATCCAAGAACATACCAACAATACTATATATTGTTGGTATGTTCTTGGATTTATACAAAAAATAAAGAGAAAACGCTTCATCCGTCGTCATGAAAAAAATTCTATCGTTATTTGCACATTATACATTGATAGGATTGTATAAAATAATTCGAGCACTATATCATACTGAAATGCATACATAAAATTTAGCGAATTAAACTTTCACTTTTCTGTTTTTTTCCCTACAAGGACCTGTTGAGAATCATCAGATCGGACGTACTACTTGGACTTACCTTTGGTATATTCTTGGACTTATACCGAACAGGACGTATACCAAATACTCCTCGGACTTACTGTTAGTATATTCTTGAATTTAAACAAGAAGTAAATAGAAAACGCTTCATCCGTCGTCATGAAAAAAATTCTATCGTTATTTGCACATTATACATTGATAGGATTGCATAAAATAACTCAAGCACTATATCATAGTTTGGAGTGAAAAATGGAAACATAATCAGCTATTATTCTTACATGTAAACTTAGATAATATAATAATAATGATACTCAACTCACATTCTAAGGAAATATATAACACTAAAAATAAAATCATTAAAAAATATTTATTTTACTAGTGCGATATTTGTTTCTCCATTCTTTCACTTAGCTTTTGCAAATCGATCTCAGTTTGGGTATTTACACATCATAATGAATGTTGCAGGTGAGCGTCCGTTATGTTTGAGTATGTTTTGTGTTGGGTCCATTTCATTTTAGAAAAAATAAAGCAAAATAAACAAACAAAAATCGCTGGTGCAAGTTGAGCCAAATGCGCCAATAATAACATGAACTAAGAGTCCGGTTTGCTCTGCTATTTGCGCGTATCTAGGGATGGTCACTGCCTCACTGAAGTCACTTAAAATGAAATTTAGATTAGTTTAGGTTTGTATTAGATATTTGTATCAACCTGTTGTATTAGATGTTCCAAGATGCGCGCACAACATGAGTTCGCAGAATAAAAATTAATTATTCTGCAAACTCATAACTGTAAACTCATGAATAAAGCAGGCAATATCTGCCCTATATTCGCAAGAATAGTATTTTAAAATCAAAGTTAATTCCTTCTCATCATTTTGACAGTTCACTTTTGAATGTAAAGATGCACATGTAATGTTTTTTTTAATACATTCGTATTCATTACTTTGGCCATGCTAAAATAAATATATTTTATAAAAGTGTGATACATATCACGGCCAACCCTGCTTTAAATCTTGGTGATTTTATAATTATTTTTGCAGAAATCATTAAATTCTGAAGGAGATCACACAGTTCTTAAGCAAGGAGAAAAATGTATTGCAGAGAAACTTCTCATAACTTTAATACAAGCCAATCATTTCGTGAATCATCCTACAATTACTGTTTCATACATATATCCTTTCAAATGACACCACAAATTCGTTTTTTTTTTCTCCACTGAACGAAGACCGTTGGGGGGAAGTTATTTTTCACAGAAATAAAAAGCACCCATCCATGATGGCAGACATTTTCGGATCTCATATTTCTCCCTAATCGCCGCAACCCCGGCCACTGAGCAAATAAAACCGAAATCAGAAAGAGATGTTTTATGAATTTTATTCCTCATTTCACTCGCGGGTTACGGACCGCACAAATCTCTTTTCTCTGCTCGCTCATGATTAGCCTGATGGGGAAATAATACAGAGGAGAATCCCTAATGGCAAAATGGATCATAACCGACGCTCCGGGTTCTCTCAACTTTCTTTGTGGGTTTTTTTTTTTTTTTTTTTTATTATTATTATTCCATCAAGAAAAATCGAAGATTTGTGAATTTTTAAATCGTTACGCTCACCAGAGCTGCTCGATTGCTCGCATGTTAGACACCTTATGGTGAGAGAAAAAAAAATGATGGCGTTAGTAAGACGATGGCGTAGATATTTTTCTGAAATTTCCTGGTTCGGGTATCTATAAATCCCATAATCATCGTGATCAACTGAACCGTTTCTAAATATGAATCCTGGCAGTATGATTTCCGAGTAAATTTTTCATAAATGCATTGTTCCTCGGTGTGTGCAGTCTCTCACGTGAAACTGATAAATATTTGCACGCCTACGTGGGCCCTTGGTGGAAGTAATATCACCCATTTATGGAACGTCTATGATACGTTGCATCGTTATGCTTATCATCATTTTTATTCTTATTTTGGAGAATGAGAGATAAATAACAAAACATTCGGAAATATGTAAAAAATAGTAGAAATATAGTAGAATGAGTGCTTTAATGATAATGCACATGAGATGTTTTCGAAAGGTTTCATCAACCATTGTGACACTGACTTTTTAGTATTAAGTAAAAAGTTACAGGCTGGAATTCTGTAACTGCTTAACTCCTACTATTTAAACCAGGGATGGCCAACCCGCGGCCCGCCTTGAATATTTTTCTGGCCCGTGAGATGTATCACACTTTTACAAAATATATTTATTTTATAGTGGCCAAAGTAGTGAAAACCATTGTATTAAAAAAAAATACACTATGTGGGCATCCCTCTATTCAAAAATGAACTGTCGAAATGATGAGAAAAAATTAACATCGATTTTAAAATAATATTCTTGAGAATATAGGACAGATACTGCCTGTTGTATTTATGAGTTCACAGAATAATTAAATTATATTCTGCGAAAATATGATGCATCTTGGAAAATCTGATATAACACGTTGTAATATGAATATAAAAAAAGGCTATAGTGAATCTAAATCTAATATGGGGATATATAATTTTATATACGACCCGCGGAGTTATGATGCATTTCCAAAGTGACCAGCAAGATCATTTGGGTTGGCCACCTCGGCATTAAACACTAAATCGTATATAACATATATAAAGGGTGCGTCTGAGTAGGTTAAGTATATATACTTCACTGAGTAGGGGAAGTATATATTCCAAAATGAACTGCTGAAATGATAAAGAATTTACTTCGATTTTAAAATAATATTCTTGCGAATATAGGACAGATACTGCTTGTTTTATTCCTGAGTTTACAGTTCTGAGTTCGCAGAATAATTCAATTATATACTGTAAAGATAATTTCATTCAAGTTTCTTTCTTAATTCATTTCAATGCCATATTTGAAGGGTATGCGTTAAAATCCATATCAACCACCCTATGCACATCTTGGACTTTCGCAAGATCCGCTGAGGCCTATTTGGGTCTCTTTGAGCGGAAGATTTCAAGGACTATTCTTGGAGGTGTTGGGGAAAGGGTTTGTAGGAGAAGTCGGTGCAAAAGCAGAAATATATTAATGGTATGAAGACCCAGATGTTATAAAATTGATTAAGATACATAGATTACACTGGGCTGCTCGTATATTTAGAATGAGTGATTTAAACCCTGCGAAAAGTATCGTTTCGGCAAAGCCACAGGGACAAAGAGGACGATCCATGTTGCGACGGATAGATGCCGTTGAGAAGGATTTTGCTGTACTAGGGCTTAAGAATGGGAGGACCCGTGTCACCCAGAGGAATGCAGGGAAATCTCTTCAAAGGAAAGTCTTGGCCCACTTTGGGCTGTCGTGCTATTGATGTTGATGATTATTATTGATTATTTATGCAGACGATTGTTTATTATTGACTATTTTCACACATGATTGTTTATTGTCTACTATTATATTGTTATATTGTTTATTAAATATTTTTCTAAATAAGTATTATTTTATCAGTTTTATAACGTTCGATTATGTTTTTATAACATTGTCGAAATGCCCACAGCCAAAGATATTTCAAAAACTGAAAGACATTTCTTGAATTTTAAAGCTATCTTTGAACTATCTTGAAGTCGCATAGATTTTAAACCTCTGCTTCTTTTATGAACTATTTCCCTGTACCTTTGGAAAGATAAAAGCCCAATTTAACGAGGAAATAAAAGAAAAATCGTTATTTAAATCGATTTTTGTATACTTAGTGTTTTCAGGAAGATTTGCTAATGGCTTAAATATAATGATTATTATAATGTCATGCAGATCTAAAAATGGCGAACACTTGCCACATCATAACTCTCTCCCGCGCATGCGCACTGCGTCAGCTTTTACTGCGCTTCCACCCCAAATCAGGTCGCAAATGAAAAGGTACAAGTCGTCTAATTTCCCCCGCTCGCAGAATGTCCGAAAGCACGAAGGGAGAAAGAAAAACACGTCCATTATGATTTCAATATTTGATGCAGAGGCATACGGTGAGCGCTAGTTTTGTAAGCACCGTTTTCCCACGCTTAACTCCCGGCTCATTGCGTCAAGTGCTAGTTTAGATTTTGCCGCACATTTACGTGCGGGACCTAATTTCCTTCTAATAGCGCTCGCAAATGATACTTATTTGTCATAGTTACGGATTGTTGTCCCTTTCCCTCCATTCATTTGTTGTTGAGATTTTTTGAATCTCTTGGTGAACGTTTGTCGAAGGAAATCGCAAGTTTGGGGGAGCGTCGACAAATTTTGTTGTTCACAGCACACACTGCTGGATTCAATTTCGACAAGTTACTAGAATTACTGGATTCAATAACGATTAGCCCAACTTGTGTGATTAGCGTGTAAAAGGATCAGGTTCGAATCCGTCAACGGTGTCCGTTGCAGTTACTGCATTTAGAAATGCGTAGACTCGAGAACTGTCCTGACTTCGTGTAAAGCGTCTCACATCGAAAGTTAGACTTCCTTCATACGACACGCAAATAAGGGGTAGTTACCTATAAAAGACTTTCTGCAAGGATATATATATATATATATACAGGATTATTATAATATATATATACAGGGTGATTAAGTCCCATTTTCAAACTGCTTTAAAAAAAAAGAACCATTCGTTCCAATGATTTCAAATTTGAATTGAAGACACAAGAAGGGGGAAACGGCACTACAACAAAAAAGGTTAAATAAAAAAAAAAAGCTCCGGCGAATTTTTCCCATCCCATTGGGTATGATATTGCCGTGGTGGATGGGCTTTCCACTCACAGTGTCACAACTGTTGAATGACTTGGAAATTCTTTTTATCCGTCAAATAACCAAAAAAAATCGAGCACGTTGAACACTACAGTTGGTTTCATGTGCAACTCATCCCAAATACGTTGTCATTTCAATTCAAAATATCACTGGCAGCCGAACACTTTCTTTATACCGCTTATAGGGCCATCTATTCATATACTTTGGAACTTTTTTTTTGATGCCGTACCGTTTCCCCCTTCTTCGAAAATCTTCAGTTCAAATATGAAATAATTGTGACGAGTGGTTCTTTTTTGACAGCATTTTGAAAGTGGAACTCACCTTGTATATACAAATCACACACAATATATATAGCGGTTTGGGTTTCAGAACCAAGAATAATTGGTACGAAACTTATCAAGTGATGTTGAGCTGAAAATTTCCGCGTCCATGCCTGTTACAGAAATGTTTTACGGGAGGGGGAAAAAAAGGCATCTTTTTGCGCATCGTCATATTTTAGAACTCAGATTTTTAAAGAATGTTTTATGGATTTTTGTTGTTGTTGCTATTGTCGAATTGAGTTATAAAACATTGAAAAACACGAAAGTTCAAATATGTACATAGATATTTTTTGTTAGAATTTCTCAAAAAATTGACAAAAAAGTGCATTTTTTTTAAATTTACACCAACACGCCTATCTAAAAGAATATGAAAAAATTATCACAATGACTTGCATACATATAAACATGCATCGTTTATGCACGTTTTGAACTAAAATATTGATAATGTTCTAAAGTATATGTTAGCGATAGCCAATCGAGTCATTGAGTTAAAAAAATACAAGAAAAATAAGTGCATCATTCATTTCTAAATGTATAAATGTATAATCTTTTAGCACAATACATCCATAACATAAATAATACATAACATGAATAAAAACGTGGTTAAAATTTCATTGAATTCTGAAGATTATCATAACAGTTATACCTTTTATCGTGCGGCAGTGGAGCCAAAAAAATTTTTTTAATTTAGGAAATTCAATTGAAATCTTGAATGCGGGAATTACTATGCGTGAATTTTAGTATCTCAACAGTTCGTGATGAAACAGTTGTATCTCGACTCTAGAAAAAAAACCTCAAAATTGTTTCCGGCAGCTAAAGATCTGGTCTTTAAAATAAAACGTTTTTCGATTTTTTTTTTTTTCGTAAAATTCGCGATTTGATCGGTGTCAATTACCTATCTTGTTATTGGAGTTATGATTTTTTGAAATGTATCCAATATTTTTCTGTTGAAACTGTGTTAAAAACATAATAATGCAGAAAACATATTGTATAAAAATAAACGTTAGTTGTATAATTTTTGCAAATTGTAATGTTGTACAAGTTGTAAATAATAAAATTTTTGTATAAAAATAACGTTAGTTTAATTTTTGCAAATTGTAATATTGTATAAGTTGTAAATTTACAATTTTTGTATAAAAATAACGTTAGCTCTATAATTTTTGAAAATTGTAATAAGTTGTAAATTGTATAAAAATAACGTTAGTTGTATAATTTCTGCAAATTATAATATTGTATAAGTAATAAATTGTGTAATTTTTGTATAAAAATAACATAAGTTGTATAATTTTTGCAAATTGTTATATTGTAGAAATTGTAAATTGTATAATTTTTGTATAAAAATAACGGCTGTAATTTGACGCCAAATCTCCGTACAAAAGTACATTCCACCAAGTACCACCCACTAGAAAGTCATCAGTTCGAGTCAAACACCGCCTGCCACCAAAGCAAGAAGAAGCACTTCAAATTCGCTCTCCTAAACAATGCGCATCAAAATCAAAATCAGGAGCGAAAATCGAAATTCGTCATCAAAATTCCCCCCCTCATCAAAGAAACAGCGTGTTTTCTAGTGCGCGAAATAACGCTAGATGCACATCGCTCTTTACACTACTAGGACGTACCAGAAGAACATAAGCGCACGCCATCAAAAATCCATCTAGTACTGCATGCATCCGGGGAATTTATATTCGAATATTACGCTTTTGCAAAAGAAGTCCCTGTTTTTCGCAGGACATTAATATTTTACCTTAGGCAGGATGTCCTAGAGTAACTAAGCGCTAATGGAAACTCTGGATGTTTATTTATCGGTATGGATGTATATTTCAATAGGCGCTGATAGCGCTCTCTGCGCTACAGCCGGTTATTAAGCAAGACGGGTTTTTGTATCGATTTCGAATGACGTTTGAGAAGTGGCTGTCAGAGAACGCATTAGCATATCGCTATGAAATCCCCGGGCCTTCCGCGCTCATGTTTTGTCGTCGTTTGCATGGGGCTCTTTTGTAGATCTCATTAAACCCGTAAATTTCCATAAGAGTATATAGTTTATTTACGTTATAACTAAAAGTTTCTCCGTTTCAAATTTTTGTACAGGTTCATGTTGTATATTGTATTTTTATACGGAGTGATTTGTATGAATTGTTTGTGACATTACTGTGTGCGCGTGTATTTTCTGATGAAAACACCAAGATGTGTATTGAGTGCTTTCATGCAACAACTATTCATTCAAATCCGTCATTTTCTTTTTAAAATATTGCTGTTTAGGAAAGAAAATCCCATGCTAATAGTAATTTAGCATAGGATTTTTTTTTCTTAATGCTTTATAATTTAGCACAGCTCTTTGGCTGGAATTCATGTCGAATTTTATCTCGTGGTGACTTTAGTGTGTTACGTGGCTTTAGCTCGAATTTCATGTCGGCTTCTTTTAATGCTTTATATTTTAGCACAGAGTTTTTGGAAGTTCTAGGAAATACGCTGATTCATCGCAAAATATGTCATTTCGACGCGCAGCCAAGACTTTGTCTTGGAGAGGGGGGGGGCTGTTTATAAAAGTTCAAAAAACCACACTTAATAAGTAATAAAAAAAAAGGTATCTGAAATCGAAATTCCGTATACTAATCCTAAAAACTGAAAATATAATTTTTTAAAAATTATTCCAATAAATTATAAATTAAAATTCAATCTTCTTTTCTCTTTTGAGAGCTCATCGATAACATCGTTTATGTCAATTTCGATGAATATTTACAACATTTTTGCTTACCTATCAATTTAAAAGAAATATTAATTTCAAGATTTCGCACCAAATCCTTCTAAAGTTAGACTCAATAGATTTTGATTAACTTTTTTTCCAC
The DNA here is from genome assembly GCA_021605075.1 of Caerostris darwini. Classification (NCBI taxonomy): domain Eukaryota; kingdom Metazoa; phylum Arthropoda; class Arachnida; order Araneae; family Araneidae; genus Caerostris; species Caerostris darwini. The sequence goes on from BPLQ01015712.1 coordinate 405,446, forward strand.
TACGCTCAAGATGCAAAAAATCTGAAATCGAGGAACCTATTTTATTCCAATGCATTAAATATGACATACAAAGAGAAAAGCCAAAACAGGCCTTTGGATACAAAGTCCTATCTTATTCTTGGTTAGTTGATAGGAGCGACGAACCTTATTGTAAAACTATATCACTAATTAATTTTCTACGAAAAACAACTTTGTGTGTATTAACCTTTGTGTATTGTTTAGTGACAGAAGTTCTTCACGACACCCCATTTCGGTGCTTCTTCATGAATACTTTCGGAATCCGTCAAAGTCCACTGATTATCTGAAGATCTTTTTTTTTTTTTTTTTTTTTTTTTGTATTATCTTTTCTTATTTTTTCACTGATTTATTCTCAAGAGTAATTGGATAAATTGAGATAAAGCAGCTAACACGAGCACAAATCTCAATGTCATGTCAATGTCAAATTTTCCATGAATATATACCAAAATTAAACCAAGAAAAACGCCTACTCAAACAACAGGCAAGATAATAAAATTTACATTGAATAAGAAAAACATTGATCTCCTGCAATATTAAATGTTTAACAAAAAACAAATAGTCCTGAGTGGGAAGGGGCTATAAGAAGGGGGGAAGGTTCTCAAGTTTGCCATGCCTGATTTCTTTCAATCCATTTTTGCGTTTCCAGGCAATATGAAAGAAAATAATTCTTTTTCACTACATAAACAATGTTTTTTAACAAACTAACTACATTATGAAATAAAAAAAAAAAAAAAAAAAAAAAAAAAAAATAGCAAAAGAGCAATTTGATAATCCCCCCTTCCAAACTGTACGTGACAAAATTAGTTTTGAAAAGTGTTCGAAAGTGATCTAGTTTTGAATAAAATTCGAATAGTAAATGCAATGCAAAAGAATCAGCAAATAAATGACTGAATTAAAGATTTTTTCAATTAATTATATCAAAACACGACAGAAATTTTCTTAAAAAAATAACTATTTTTTTTTTAATGATATAGTTTTTGACATGACATTGGATGTCCCTTTTATGAAGGACAAACTTCAAATTTTTTTTTTTTTTATGTTTGACTCGAAAGCTGCCTTTAAATTTACATAAAATGTTAATTTTACCCATTTGTTAAAGAAATAAAAAAGCCATAAAAAGAAAAGAGTAAAGAATATTAGAATGAATAAATTTATTTTAATTTATAGTTTAAATAATTGCGTTGTCATAAGCGCTAGCTTAATTTAATGTTTGTGACACTATAATCATAAAACAAAACAACAACAAAAAAAAAAGATGTTAAGATCATCGTTTAATGAAAAAAATTACGCAAAACAACATATTTTATGAATTAGAATGATGCGTTATAACATATTTTTATTGTTCAATTTTCGTGATATCGAATATCATGTATAATGTAATAATTTCCTCATGCGCCAATGAGATTGATAATGATACAAAAAATTGATTTAAAAAAAAAAAAAAAAAAAAAATCTATATATATATTTTATTTCGTTAATGCTAAAGTTAAAATCTTTGTAAGCATTAATGTTAAATAAAGTAATAAACAAATGGAATATAGTCCGATATTTTTACAGCAAACAGTTATACTTAGTTACAATTTAAACTAAATATATCATTACCAATGCCTATTTAGTTGTAGTAGTTGTATCAATGTGAGAAAAAAAGTTTTTGGTTGCTTTTATAACTATAACTCGACATATGTACGTGTAGTCAAATATGTAGTATACGTTTATCAGCATGACTTACTAGTAAATGTAACAATTCCCTGTTATCTATACTCTTTTTTTTTATCACATGAACAATCAGATAAATATATCCGTTCAATAAGAAGTTGAATGAAGCTGATAAAAATTTTAAATTCACTGAATTTTATAGAAAATTTAAAAAAAAATTATTTTAAGAAATTGTAAAAGTACATATCAATAAAGTGGGTAAAATTTTTAAACGAAATGGGTGAGAGTCAATAGAGTCTTAAATATTATTTAATTTTTGGGATGCATTTACAATTTTATTTATCATTTTCTTTTAAAGTGCATTTACAATTTTATGTATCATTTTCTTTTACAATGCGCTTGAAATTTTATTTATCATTTTCTTTTATAGTGCACTTGTAATTTTATTTTATTTTAATAGTGTGCTTGTAATTTTATGTATCATTTTCTTTTATAATGTATTGCAGGGTTTTTTTTATCTCGTCTTATAGTGTATCTGCAATTATTTTTTATCCTTTTCTTTTATAGTGCATCCGCACTTTTTAGTTATCATTTTCTTTTATAGTGCATCTGCAATTTTTTTTTATCATTTTCTTTTATAGTGCATCTGCAATTTTCTTTTATCATTTTCTTTTATAGTTCATTTTCTTTTATAGTTCTTGTATAGTGCATCCGGACTTTTTTTTTTTTATCATTTGCTTTTATAGTGCATCCGCACTTTTTTTTTTTTTATCATTTTCTTGTATAGTGCATCTGCAATTTTTTTAAAAATCATTTTCCTGATATTTATGCACTGTACACATAAATATGAGACAAAAGTGAGGAGAGTACTATAATCAAACTTCTCTATATATCTTGTTTCCTTTAAAAGAGCGTTTTATAATTTTAATTATTAAAAATAAATATAATTTTGTATAGAAACAATTCATTTGCATATTACTACATTTTGAACAATGCTATAACAATCGGATGTGATATACTCATCTCATTACAGAGATTAATTTCCTCACACTTGCATCCGTTCGCATTCAAATCAGAACGGGTGCAGTTGAAAGATGCAAATCCACCACTTTAAAACGAACGCTTCCTTTCATTAGTCATTAGAGGCACTAAGCATTGTCAGCCCATAAACTCGGTTTTTACCATGATCAAAATTCGATTGCATCCCTGGGACGCAGAGAGCTAATTTACTTACATTTCACAAATATAATCAGCAGATAAACCGGCCCTTTTTTTTTTTATTTCCGAGAGCATTAGAAAAAAAAGAAAGAAATCCTCTCTCTTTGGTCTTGCACATCATCCTGTTATGTGTCCCACTCTGCTCGCTAATAATATTCAAATGGAAGGCGGAATGTGAGAGATTTAATGGCAATAAAACCCGATGGATGGGGATACGGGGGAAAAAAATGTGCAATTTGCGACAAATGCAATATCCTTGATCAGTCGACATAATGTAAATGCACGTAAAAAGCGGTAGCGGCAGCAGCCAAAAAAAAAAAAATAAATAAATAAAAAAGGTACTAAGTGATAAAGGTATGTACAATCAAAAGATACAATCTTTGAGGGGAGGGGAGGACCCTCACCCCAGACTTCTCATTGGCGCAAGCGATAAAAAAAAAAGAGGAAAAAGTCACCCCACTCGAATTAAGAAATTCAAATTCCAAAATAATTTATTTATATCTTTCCCTCTGAGTGTTGTCATGGCAACGGACAATCGCGTTGCTTCAATTTTTTTATTATTTTTTTTATTTTTGGACTTGCCATCCCCTCTCATACGGAGCATGGCATTTCGCAGCATTTTGCTAATTATGTAAATAACGGGGAACAGAAAACACCAGAAATCGAATCAACTCGGGGTAATATAGATATTTTTTTTTCTGCTTATTTCTCCCCCTACCCAAGGGCCTCCACCACTCTAGGAGGGTTTTTTTTTTAGAATGCATAAGTATTTTTTTATTATTATTTTTTTTCCCCGTTCTTTTACTTATCCCCCGTGCTTACATATTTCATGCTCCAGGAAACATATAAAAACATTCTCTTCGTTCAGTTTCCGGGTTTTTTTTTTCCACCCCCGATACAGTTATTTATTTATTTTATTTTTTTTTTAAATTTCTCCCCGCCGGAGAAAATATGCAAAAATCTCTTCTATGAGGCTACTAAAAAAAAAAATCTCGATGATAACTGACGTTTAATGGGTTTTCTATGCCGAAGTAATGCATATTTAACAGGCAACCAGAAAGCCACTTGTGTAGCCGGCAGTTCCTTTTTTTACTTATAGACGTACTCGCTCGCCAAGCAAATGCATATTTTATATTTCTCTTTCACTTTGCTTTGATTTTTCCCACCCCCACCCCTCCCCCACTGTCCATTATTTTTATTTTAGTTATGCTGCAACGATTTTTAAAACGCACCCTCCGGTAGTGGATGTGTTCTTTTTTTTTTTTTTTTTTTCATCTTAATTTAATTTTTTTTTTTTTTTTTTTGTCATTAATTTTTCCACCGTTTCTTTTTTCGTCTCTTGCTTTCAGGAATTGCTTTTTTGTTTTCGATTGCTAAGGGTGGAGCACCCCCCGCCCCCACCCCCCTTCCTTCCAGCCTGTTTATTCGTTTTAGTACTTTCGATTTTACTTACATTTTTTTTTTCCCTCGTACTTATATCCTTCCCGACTACGCGGTTTTTTTAAAAGGAAGATAGTGAATATGTATAATTAGCTTTAAATATCTCTAATATTCATGTATTAGGAATTAGAAAGAAAAAAAATTGGAAAATCTGGATTGAAAAAAAAAAAAAAAAAAACCGGAGAAGGTCTGGAGCTAATGGAAGCTTGGTGAGGCGCGCTAAAACAGGAAAAAAAAAGGAAAAAAAGGAAAAGAAAGAGGCAAGTGACTTAAAAGAAATGGCGCTGTTCTATTAACTTATCATGGATTTGATGTAGTGTAAATTAGACACCAAAAATAAACACGGCAAAAAAGATTTAAAGACTCGTATTTGTCACTTAAATATGTAAAAAGCTTCATAGACAACTGCTGATGTATGCATTAGGAGATTTAAACATGTTAATTACCTACTTTTAAAGATTTTTTTGGCGTAATTATATCAGACGCGTGAGCGTGTTTTTACAGCGAGTTTCCTCAGCGATCTGACGAAGGAAGGATTTTTAGCTCTTGCTGAAGTGAGAATGCTTTTTTTTTTTTTAATGCTTTTTTTTTTTTTTTTTTTTTTATCTTCTTCTTTTTTTTCATTAATTTATTTTCCTTGTCGACAGAAAATTTATTACTTTCGGTGTACAGATTTTTTTTTTTTTACTTGTCTCTTTTCGTCAAAGGTAATTAAAAATTTTGTTTTTTGACAAAAATATTTTATTCTTTCACTGTATGCCTGTTACGTTTTGTGAAATGGGCGAACTGTGATAGCTATGAAAAAAGAATTTCTTCCACAAAAAGTCATAAGAATTGTAAAAGTTGATGAAGACGTGAGCTTGAAAATTTTTAGATCTTTTTATTATTTTTTTTAATATTGCATAATTAATTGCTATGGATATAAGAAATTCGCATCAAAAATAAATAAATTATCATATTTTCTGCTTTTGCAAAACAATCCGGTATTTAACTGTCTACATATGAAAATATTTAATCCATCTATGGAATCACTGAAAAATATCATACAATAATCGTTCTTTTACTGTACAATAATCGTTATTGTACAATAAAGTTTACATCGTACAATAATATGATAAAATTTTACATTATTTACATCGTACAATTTATTCTTAATATCTTTATTGAAAGTGTAAATGTTTATTTTGCAATTCTTCGTGGCCATACATGAATCTTCGTCGATGAAAGAGCTGATTGGTTAGAGAAGAGGCTACCAAATGGGACACTGTAATGAATGCTAATGTACCGAAATCTTTTTTATAAAAAGACACTCAGAGACAAAAGCAAAAATCTGGGAGATAAATTATGCGTAGAATCATCGAATGTTTCTGTTACGAAGAAGTACTTCCTCTCTATTCGCCTTCACGTTCAAATTTTTTTTATCGACTTACTCAGTTATATGACAGGACATGGCAGTTTTAATTCCTATTTAAGCAAACTCAAACTTGTTCAACTGATCTACAATGTAGGTTTGATTTGTTTTGTCGCTCTATGGTCATTTTGTGCACACTTTAGGCTAATTAGAACAAGACCTACAGTTTACGTGGATTCCGAACCACTAACAAGCATCCATGCCACGAACCTGAAGCCTGTGGTACTAAAGTCCAGAGCTCTAGCCAATTGGCCATCAGGCCACCTACAATATAGGTTTGGTTTGGTTTGTCGCTCTACGGTCATCTTGTGCACACGAGGGCTAAACAGACTGGCACCTACAGTTTAACGTGGATACAGTTTAACGAGCTCTCCACAAATATGCATGCCACCGTCAAGATTCGAACCTACACAGCCTGTACTACCAAAGGCCAGAGTGCTAGCCAATTGGCCATCATACCACCTACAATATAGAGGTGCGAAATATCGATCCGATTCTTTTTAGCTGCTCCGGGCTTAAACATCCCAGAAAAATATTGAAGAAAGAAATAACACTCCAAAAATATCAACTGCCCACCAAACTTTTATCAACTTATAAATAAGAAGACCACTTTTACAGCCTTTTGGTCTGTAACGATTTTTAAATATTTTTTCTCTCTCATTTATTTTGTCTCTCTATTTTCTAATGCGATGTATTCTTTTAAATTTACCATTTATTTGATATTTTGTCACTGATTTGTTACTTCTGTAATCCTTGTGTACACGAGGAGTTTTAGTAAATTTCAATTTTAAAAAAAATATGCAATCTGAATTAAATAAAAATATGCCAATTCGCTCCATAGAGTCATCATGGCCATCACGGATTTTAGCTTGCGAAATTAACTTTCAAGACAATTCAAATATATATATATATTGTTTTTGTTTCACTTTTGGTGATTTTGAAAATTTCAATTATTTTTTACTACATCCTGCAATTATCTTTCAAATTCCATGAAAGTTTGACCGAATATATGTCAAAATTGATAATTTGATATTTATCTTCAAAGGTCGTAGCAAAATAGATTGCTAAATTTTTAAGTAAATAGAAAAGGGTGATAATCTATAAAGTAAATATAATGAAAATAACATCTTATATTTTTATGGTGTCAATAAAACAATTACAGCAATTAAGTAAAACATGATATACGTCCTGTTGGAAGCGAAAAACTTCGTTCGGTATACGAATTTTACTTGAAATACGACCTGCTTGTGTCAAAATGTTTGCAAATGAATGGATGTCAAAATTTTATAGGGAAGTACCACTCCAGCAAAACAAAGACAAATAGAAATACCATCTGATATTTTTCCTACCTACTTGTAGTGATTGTAATTAGACTTAAGTAAATTCATTTCATCTATTGAAACTACAATTGTTCGTCAAAATTATTGCTGTTTATATCAATTCTGATCGATACTTGACATAAACGAATTAAAAGAGGAAAAAAAAAATATAATGGCAGAAACAATATCCTTGATGTCTTATCCTTTTGCCTGCGTAATTTCTTTCGATCATGCCCCCCCCTCCTGCAGAACAAAGTCTTAATACTATTTTCCCTCACCTAATCTAGCATGCCATTAGAACGGGCACCCCTCTTCAAACACTTCAGTCGCACATTAATCTCGGTTCTCATCAAGAAGGTGCTTCCATTGGAGCCCCCTCCGCCAATCAGTGAGAGACGTCCGACTGCAGCGACGAATCCTCTGGGGGGGATGGAGAGAACACTGTATTGCTTCTCTTTTCTTTTCTTTCTTCTTCTTCTTCATCCCCCTTTTTTTTTTTTAGGGGGTGCAGCAGCTAAGTGCGAAGGAAGGACAGAAGGAGCGAGTGATCAACGACCAATAGAAAAGTGATAACTGCATTTCACTCACTTGCGGAAATATTCAAAGTGGAGGCGATTATTCAAAAGTATAATGGACTGAGAATGCCATTTTCCAGCCATCCTCCCCTTCCCCCTTCTCCACCCCCCACCAAGCATAAAAAAATAAAATAAAAAGTCGTTCGAAGAAATACCCCCCTCCTATCCTATCCTATCCTTTTGTGGGGTGGTGATTTATTATAGGGCATAATCGCTTTATATACATGTGGGAGGGGGAGGTGTATTGGAAGCCCTTCCTTCCCCCCTCCCTTTATTTTTTTTGTTCTTATAATTCCTCAGTTTCGACGAAACTCCTTCCACATCATTTTTTTTTTTTGTTGTTGTTGTTGGCGTTTTTCTTGGCGAGAAGTTCTGCCTCATTACCATGTCTGCACTGACACGAACACAACTGGGGGCTTGGCGCATTAATCGGAAAATCATTTTTCGTCGCCACGAAGATTAAGGACAAGTAGTCGTAATGTGGCCCGCATTCGGTCGGTCTCATATCATTTATTTTTTGTAATAGCCGCATTTCAGGATAATACTTTGCTTAAAGAAAAGCACCCCTTCTGCCTGCCCCCCTCTCCTTCGGCATAAAAAGGAAAAAATCTTTTAAAGAGCCCCCGTTGCATTTTCCGTTCTAGTGCGACCCATTAGTTTTATGATATATCCATGAATAAGGCCGGCAGGGCACAATGAAAGAGTGTTGTTGGTAAATTCAAAAACGATGAAGGGACGTTTATTAGGAAGGATTTATTATTATTATTATCGTTATTGTTTTCTTTATTTTTTTTCTCCCCCATTTTTTATTCCATTTATTTTCGTTGTCTTTCTGTTTGACGATCTTTAGAGAATGTAATTCGTCGTTTATGCGTTTCATTATTTCGTAAAATAACCATCTTAAAGAAAAGTTGTTTGGATGGAATGTTTTTTTTTTTCTTTTCCCCATAGATTAATGAGTTTTAAATACGCACATTTGATAGGCTGAGGATTTGAATCTTTGGTAGTGTTGCAAAACTTGGTAACCTTTCAAATCACGATTTTCATGATAAAGAACAGAAAATAATTTTATTGTTTTATTTCAAAAATCATACTTCTAGTTCTCTAAAACAGTGTAGAGTTTATTTGTCGAGTCACTTGAGGTCGAGATATATTGGGAAGTGTTAGGATACTGGCGACATAAATTCAAAACTTCCAATTGAATTTCTGTGCCCTCATAATGTTTTAGCTATGCATGTATTGAGATATCCATAGTAAAGGAAAAAACTGTGAAATTGCAACAGCTTCAGTGTATAATTATCCGTAAAAAGACTCGTCTTCTCAGGTTCAGAGTGTCCTTTTTACCGGCGCACGACCTTTTGAAGAACCACTTCCACCTGAGATTGCTGGCATGTTTGATATTTCAATGAACCACTCGAGGTCTCACGGTTTCAGTGAAATTCGGAAGCGGTTTGCTCCAATTAAGACGTAATGAAGTGTCTCATCAATACCGGCACCTCCCTGCTGGAAATTCTTCCCCGATGAGTTGGGAAGTCGGATCCGTGGGGTGTCGAGAACACCACGCAAGTGATCCTTTTAATGATCCTTCCCACAGACTTCCGACCCGAGATGCATGGGATTCGGATGTTATATCTTATACGTAATAGGGGGGTATTTACACATTTCTGTAAAGATTTTGAGATATCTATCTATCTCTCTATATATAAAGAAATATAATTTTATTCACTAATATGCTCAATCTGAATAGCTCTTTTGGTGAACAGTCACATTACATCTCGATTTCCAAGATAAAAGAGCTTTTCTTAAAATATAGAGGTTGGCTTTGTTCCCCTCCTTCATCACAATCAATTGCGTCCTGATGGCCAATTGGCCTAGCCTTCTGGTACTACAGGCTTCAGGTTCGAATTCTGCCGGTGGCATGGATCTTTGTGAGTGGTTCGGATTCCATGTTAAGTAGTAGGCCCCGGTCTAATTAGACTAAAGTGGGCACAAAAGGACCGTAGAGAGACAAACCAAACCTTCACCACAATCTGCCAGAGTTCGTCTAGTGTCTTGGGATTACTCTCATAAAAAAAAGCGCATTTTTAAAAGTCCAAATGCATAGTAATCCGTGAGAGACGCTTCGTATAAAATGGAAGGACTTAATGTCTGGCTTCATTTTTTCCAAATATAGAGCAGTGCATTTAGAGGTAACCTTATCCTGATGGAACTTAACACGAGGATTATTCGGTAAATTCATTTGATATATTCTTTAAAGTAAATGTTAAAACATATTTTTGATAGTAATCCGAGCTACCTTCGACATTTTTTTTACACTTTCAATCCGTATTTTAAATTATTATAAGAGGACCCAACACTAATAATAAAACCTTTAGCAAGATTTTCCTTGTTTTTTGTGAACCGATATTTTAGGTTTTTTTCTTATATTTTTGGTAATAAATGTATTTTTTTTTTAAATATTACAATCAGATATATCCAAGCCTCATCATTGGGTGAAACTTCTTCTGGTGGCGATACACGGTCGTAAATGCTTGTGTAAGATTTCTAAGCCTATCTGCGATACGCACTGCTAGACATTCTGTAATTGTTGCTCCAGAAATGTGATATGTAAAGCTTCATTATCTGTTCAAAAGCCGAGCAACTGGCTTTCAATTGCCTTTCTTTGTCTATAAACATCATGAACTTACCCACTTGCATATATTACATATCATGTACCACTTGCATATATTACATATCATGTACCACTTGCATATATTACATATCATGTACCACTTGCATATGAGCAACCCATCGACCGGTGTAGGTAGAAGGACAGTGTCTTCCTAGAGGAAATTTTATAGGCATTTGCTTGTGATATAGGAAAACCCCCGAGAAAAATACCACCAGGCAGCCTGATTATCGATTCGATGTGAGACGCTTTTAAACATGGACGCCTGACCCACCACGAAGCCGATGCGAGATGCTTAAATACATTATTACAAGCGCCGTCGAGTCTTCCGGTTTCTTAAAGCAGGGCCTGTGGAATCGAACCTCGGCCCTCCTTGACATGCATCACGAGTCAGGTTTCATTTGCCTTTGTAATAAATTTTGGAAATTGTAAAGAGATTTTAGGGATTTCAAATTTAACGATAGTTGCTAAATAAATAAATAAAATTAATCTGAAATATCCATAATGACAAATAAGTAAAATTATTGCATCATAATAAACTAGGATTAGTTGAAGCCAAAGGCTCGTTTATTTCAGTAATCTTTGAAATAATTTTGTTTTGAGTTAATCGTTTGTTAGTTTTTTTTTTTTTTTTTTTTTTTTCCATTCTTACAGCAACTTCAATGTTATATAAACTGAATGCCCGAATTATTCAATTATTCTGTACGATTGTATGTTATTTTTATGGAAAGCTTTAAAATGACTCCTTTTGAATTTTAGTAAATGACCTTGAGCACGAAATTCTCATCTAAAGTTACTCTTACAGAAGAATGGATTTTTATATCAAAATGGATCGTATTCATGTCCCGAAGACTACAAACTTTTATAAAAGTCAAAAGATATCCAATTCAGTACTAATTGTAAATCCTTTATAACGAAATTATTTTAAATAAATTAAAAATATTTTAACTGTACGAATATTTTTTACACTCTTAGATAAATGCCTAAACATGTTTGTTTTTTTTGTTTTAAATAAACGAACGATTGATTTGTTTTAATTAAAATGAAAAAATCAAATATCAAAAAATGTCTGTATGATATTAATTGGTTTTGTTTAAAAATATTCCATCAACTTTTTACCCTCACTGTAGATCACTTAATTTTCTATCCATGGATAAAATTTGTTTGATTGTGTGATTGAGCCGACTATTTTGTAACGAAATAAGTTCACATTTGAACTGAAGATATTTGGAAGAGAGGGGAAACGGTAGGTCATCCAAAAAAGTTTCAAAGTGTATTAGTAGATGGCGCTGTAAGTGGCCTAAAGAAAGTGAATTCGGCTGACAGTGATATTTTGAATCGAAATGACAGCGTACTTGGCATAAGTAGCACATGAAATCAACTGTAGTGTTCAATGCGATTGATTGTTTCGGTTTTTTGACGGAAAAAAATGACTTCCAAGTCATACAACAGTTGTGACGCTGTGAGTGGAAAGCCCATTCACAACGGCCAGGTCAATAATATTTCAAACACACTTTAAAACCCTAATCTTGCAGCCCCCACTCATTTTCTTTGACTTGAAGTTACAGTAATGCTTTCAAATCTGTACTATTATTATCATCATTATTAACTTTTAACTGAATAGGGTCTGCACTATAATCGAACTTGTCGAAGAAATCGCACAGCGGTGTAAAGGTGGGACAAGTAACGAATCTGTTATAAATGGACATTTTAGGCAAGTTCTCTTCAATAGCTCAGACTCGCCAAAAGATGTCTGGTTCGTCACGGGCGATTACAGATGGAAGACCACACGGACGAAGAGAGAGTCGGCAGTCATCAAAGCACGGTTGCAGGTGAGGCGACAGGTGAGCACAATTGCAACAGAAGACCGGAATGTTCACAGCTTCCAACCAATAAAGACTCCCTAAAGACAGTAATCGATCCGTCTTTATAAATAACTCTAATAATAAGTAGGAGTACCGCAATACACTATTCATACATAAATATGAATGGTGTATTGCTGTGGGTTTTGTTGGTTCTTTCTTCCAAATCAGCATTCTATCAACTGACAAGCGAAGGGATTTTTTTTAGACGTAAGATATTTTATTTAAGATTAGCAGAGCCTACTTTTTTTTTTTTTATTATTAAAAAAAAAAACCAAGCACATAGCTTTTAAAAACAGTTCCGAATTTGTTTCTAGAGTCCTGAGAAGCCGAGAAACGAGAGATAGTAGGATGAATTCACGGATTCAAAACTTACAGATGTATTTCTGAAAAAATTGTATTGTTTGCTACACCGCCATAGGATTGCTATCGTAAGTGTTACCGTCATCTTCAGAATCGAATTAAATGTATATTTTTATTGATGTTATGTATGCGTTGAACTAAAAGGTAGGAAAAAGGAGAGGCTTGGTTCGGTTTGCGGCTCTACGGTCATCTGGTGCACACTTTAGGCTATTTAGACCGAGACCTACAGTTTAAAAGGGATTCCGAACCACTCACAAACATCCATGCCACCGCCATTATTCGAACCTGAAGCCTGGGATACCAAAGACCAGAGCACTAGCCAAATGGCCACCAGGCTGCGAAAAAAAAGTTGTCATTTTCATTAATAACTAGCATGTTCTCTCTCATTGGTTCTAATTGAGCTGTTATTTAGAATAGTATCATTCTTTTAGTTCTTAAAAAAAAAAAAAAAAAAAAAAAAAAAACGTTAACAAAAAAAAAAAAAAAATCAACATTTTTTGTTAACATTTGGCAGAAATTGACGAGAAAATGTATTTACATATATACCTTAATTTTTATAATTGACAATGTTTTACAACCTAATTAAATAATAACATCAAAAAGAAATTTTCATAAAATATTATTTTAAATGAAGGTGGTCGTTTAACTTAAATAAAGCGATTGGTAGAAAATTTAGGTGAAAAACTCATGAAGGTGTCTTTTTTTTCCCCTGTGTCATTCAAAATCGGTGAGACACATTTTTCAACATTTGTTTTCACCAATCTTGTTTTTAACTGTTCTTAAAAGAAATTATGCATAACATTGAAAACCCCAAAAATTGGTAAGTTAGAAAGTAAAAAAAACTTTTGCTGCAGTTAATTTATACAGTTTAAAAAAAATACATTGACAAAAATACATTTTTCCATGGAATTATTCAATATCTTTCTTCTATTGAACTGAGGGAAGCAACTTTTATAAATTATAATTTGTATGGTAAAGAATGATGGTATCATTATGATCTTAAACAAATTTTTAATAATAATACTATTTTGATTAACAAAAAATGTTATAAAGAGGCAAAGTTTAGTAAACCTTTTGCAGAGATCTGAATAATTTATCACATTTTTTTTTCCTTAATAAAATAATTAATTAGCAATAATGTGATAATAGTCATTTTTAATAATATTCGATATCTCCCATTAAATTGAGAAATCGAATATTGTTTTTTTTTAAATTTATACTTACCTTTTTATCATTAACTTTTGCGAAACCCATCATCACTGGTCGATGGGCTGTTTGTAGCATGCATTAGTGGTCATCAATATTCAACAAAAAATAAGTTTTTGCAAAGTACAATCAATTAATTTCCTATACCAGGCGTGGATCTATGATAATTCAATAAAAGAAAATAAGTTTATTACTAACACAAACCCAGAAAAAAAATTAATAATGATATCAACTTTGGTACAATATTGATAGTTAGTAAATGGATCAAAGCTCTCATAACATACAGCATGTGTTTTGTGCAACTAATTCTGTCAAATAAGTAATCAAATGCTGAAAATGATTCCTAAATTTTATACCAGCCGAACAAGGAAAGTTTTTTGCAAAATTACAAAAAAATGTTTTAGTGACTCATGACAGTTTGATTGAAAAAAAAATGTAAATACCTTATGATTTTGAATTCAAGCGTTTTGAAATATCACTTACGTTTGGAAATGCCTTTTTCTGAAAAGCAACATTACGTTTTGTCATGTATATTACAAAAAAGAAACTTTTTTTCCCCTACTTCAAGCTGTAGCGATATCCGCCATAAAAGCGCCAAATTTAGCCCTGGTAAAGTTGTCAGAATTAAAAGTCATAGAATCAAATGCAGTGCATGTTGCCGAATGTAAAAAGTCCACGGCTTCACCCGACGGGCACAGAGGACAGACATCTGGAGTGGCTACACTCATGCGGTGCAAGTGTTTATGAAAAAAATCGTGTCCAGTCGAGAGACGGAAATTCGCTATCAAAACTGCACAGGGGCAAGTCCATTGTTCCATGTTTTATATGTTCCACGTTTTATCAGTTTGCTTTAAGGGTCTGTATATTTCTTCTTTACCCCAGAACTAGATTGACGAAACGATAAATGAAAATGTGGCTGTGGTAACTTATAACCATTTTTGACCAAAAGAGAAACTCATACAATTGGTTTTTTTTTTAACTTTTAACTTGAAAGCCGATCTGAAGTCATATATTAGTTAAATATAGAGTACCTGGATTTATATATATATATATATATATATATTAGTTCACTTTTAATGCCTTAATTTTAAGTGCTTCATACTGACATCATAAGAAAAACTAATTTGCACTCTTATTTACACTTTCACGTGTAAATCAAAACCTTTATACACGTATATTGTGTGTTTGTTCATACATAATAATAATATAAAAAAAGCCACTTTGGATTATTTAAAAAATACTGTTCAATAACTGAAGACTTCAGAAAAGACAATTTAATATTTATATATTCCTCATAATTACCCTTTTACTTTTGTTTCTCAAGTTTCTATGTGCACATCGATAGTTATATAAAATCATATCATTTATTGTTAAATATGCATTCCTTTTGGATTAAAAAATACTGTGCTATAAATGGAAGCCACTAGAAAACAATTGAACTATTTATTTACCATAGTTACCATTTTATTTTTACTGTTTACGCTTTGATGTGTACATCAAAAAATTGTATAACCAAACATTATGGTGTTCTCACACATAATAAAAAAATAAAAAAAAGAATTCATTTTGGATTAAAAAAATACTGTTCATTAATTGAAGGCATTAGAAAACCTATTTTAACGGTTATTTTTATTTTTAAGTTATTCTAAAATAGGGGTGGCCAACCCAAATGATCTTGCGGGCCACTTTGGAAATGCATCCTAACTCCGCGGGCCGCCTATAAAATTTAGATCCCCACATTCGATTTACACCCACTGTCGACATTTTTTTTTTTTTTTTCTTTTGGAGTGGAAAAATTTAAACATAATGACTTATTTTTGTGTTTTCTATTTTTCTTGCATGTAAACATAGAAAATATAATAATAATGATACTAAACGCAAACTGTAAAGAAATATAGAACACTAACAATGAAATATAAAAAAGATATAAATATAAATGAAATAGAAAATGAAATCATTAAAAAATATTTATTTTACGAGTACTATATTCGTTTGTCCAAGAATATTATTTTAAAATCATAGTAAATTTTTGGAATATACGGATGCCCACTTAATGTATTTTGTTAATTCATTGGTTTTCACTACTTTGGCCATTATAAACTAAACACATTTTGTGCAAGTGTTAAAAAATCTCACGAGCCAGAAAAGCGTTCAAGGCGGGACGCGGGTTGGCCACCCTGTTCTAAAGGCACAACTTGCTCATTCAGTGACATTCATTTCATTTAGATTAGTTAATGCAACCCCCTATTCTCTCTCCACTTCCTTTGTAAGCAAATTTGCTTTTGCAAAGCACTTCAAAACACACATCTGCATAACAAACCTCTCTCTCGATTCCCCCCTCATTTCAAGTGTGGTGGGAAACAAAATAAAATTTGGAACTTGAGAGCAAAAAAAACCAATCTTCTTCCCCACCGATCCTTCCCACGGCAGCTCCGTTAACCACTCTGTTCGATTTCCGATTCCAATTTAAGTTTGTTTACCGCTTCCCACCCACCTCCTGAAGATCCACACCAGAGTCTGCGATTCTCGGGCGCTTAACGAGAATCTACGGCCGGCTTTCCATCAAGCATCGGCAAGCCCCCCCGTCGCCCCGAGAGCACCCTTTAACGCGGGGGCACCCCTCGCCCCTGGGTGCGGTCAGATTTACGGGACGTCCACCGCAGGAAAGGGCACCGCGGCAAGAATTTACAGCGCTTTGTTTTCCAGGCTGGGAGAAATTTCCCATCGCTTTTCTTCTTTGGGAGGAAGCAGAGACCACCGAAACCCCCAACGGGGCTTTTTTATTTGTGGACGAGGTGGAAACAACAGATTGCGAGGCTTTTGTTCTCCAGATTTTGCTGCTCATCTTCCTTCTGAACCATCGATTCTACCGTAGTGGTTGGGTGAATGGATCGAGTACTTTTTTTTTCCCGGGATGTTTTTGAAGTGGAGGTGCTAATCTGTTTTACCCAAATCTACAATTTTATTTAGTGTTGAAATTTATTTATTATTATTTTTTTTTTAAATTTGTTCAATTCAGTAACTAAGATTTTACTCGGTATTGAAGTTTTTATTATCATGTGTGAACATGATGCTGTCCTGGTTAGGGATTCGTGGACGTTATCCGAAAATGAGGGCCAAGCAAATAAAACTCCATTGCAAATTTTGGCAGAAAATGGCAGTTTGGGTCCCTTAACTCTTGAAATGATTCATGAATAACGTTAATCCTTTGGCTTTTGTTTGAAGTGTTTCGTAATATGGTTTTGAAGCCCTTTTCACGTCTTGGCTTGGGATTTCAAACATTTGTATATCCAATGGCTATAAGTACTCGTAGTGCGTTGATTAATTCCTTCTTCTTGAAGTTTCATTTATCACTTTTGGCATTTTCCTGTGCTAATGGAGTTGTATAGTGATTCTTGTTGTATTTGGAATACTTCATTCTTCATTTATGCCTAGAATGTTCACACTTTAACATATTCTTTTGGCTATTGAATGTCATTGTGTTTCTTGTTATTATTATTGTTTAAAGAAATTTTTGTGTAAATCAATGACTAAAAATATCAATATTTTAAATAATTTTTCTCTACACATAAATAAATAAATATCCATTTGGTCAACTCAGTGCAGAGAAAGATTTTATATGCATATTCAATCAAGGACTAATTGTGCCTTTTTACCTTTTTATTGACGAAGAGACAAATACTCGAAGCCTGATCGCCGAGTGGCTAGCGCTCTGGAGCTCGGTCCACTGGTATCGGGTCCGAATCCCGGCTGTGACATGGAGGTTTGTAGTGGCAGCCTCGTTGCAATCAGTGCCTTATAGAAAGGAAGCGATTGGCACACTGTATATTAACGTTTCGCATCCACATATTTTCTTCCTCGCTCACATGAGGCCTGGTTGCCAATTGGTTAGCGCTCTGTCCTTTGGCCCCACAGACTTCAGATTCGAATCCCCGCAGATGTGATGGGGCTTAAATTGACAGCTTAAAGTGGATTCAGAACCACTCACAAACATCTGACAGTCCCTGGATGTTTGTGAGAACCACTTTAATCCACTTTAAGCTGTAGGTCCCGGTCTGTTTAGCCCTCGTGTGCACAAGATGACCGTAGAGCGACAACCAAACCAAACCAATCCTCACTCACATCTATCTTTGAAAATCCTCTCCGGAAGGAAGTGCCCTGTCTTCTCCGTCCATCAGAAATTGTTCAATGTTTAGTATGCATAAATGAGGTTAATGAAGTGAGGTTAATGACTGTAAGTGAAATATTTTGTAGAAAAACAAGAACAAAAACAACACCCAGCTCTTCCGCTTATTTCTTTCTACAGTAAAAGCCAAGCCAACTATTTTACAGCAAAGGTCATTTTATGATCGATACTTGAATAGATTATACTATCAAAGAAATTTTGTTATATTAAGTTTCTGCTTATTGTATGCTATGAAATAAAAATATATCTTAACTTGCAAAGAGTTTTAAGTGAATTTTTTCCAAGTCAATAAAAAACTGTAAATCAATGTACTTTATGAACAATAACAAAGCAGTTCGTTTCTGAAGTTCCTATATTTTATTGCACGATGTACTTTAAATTTCTCCAATCCCGATGAGGAAATAATTTATTCCAAATATTGCACATGCGTGTCATAGATTATATTCCATGACCATTCAATGATAGAAACTTTACTGCTGTTAGAATATTAAACAGGAAGTTTATCTTCAACCTTATACAGATATATTTTTCCATGAATAAAATAATTTGAATGGAAAAGATTTAAATCAGAATTTGAGGAATGATTCCGAAATGCTATTGAATAGAAATAACACTGGAGTTGAATTTGAACATTAGGCTATTTTTAACGACATTACCGAGTAAGAATAAATTAGAGAAACTCAAAATTACGTTTTAGTGATAAAATTACAAGTGGTGTAAGATCCCAATTTATACTATTAGTGATTTAAATTGATTATTCTATAGAATTGAATTGCTATAGGGTTTTCGTTAAATTAGATTTCAGATCTTGAGAATACTGGATTTGAATTTAAAATCACCATCTACCTAATGAAGGATCGTCTTTTAAAAATGTCGACCTTGCTCAAGTTAGATTAGATACAATGCATCCCAAGAGAAATTATCGTCCAGCGTTGGGATCCAACCGTTCAAATTGGCGGGAGAAATATAATTACTCGCATTTATACTTGTACACATTCTTAGAGCTCTTTAGAGAAACAGCTTCAGAAATTGGAATCCAGAATTTTTTTTTTTTTTTCGTATTTAAATCAACGGTACTTATTTGGGAAAAAATATGTTTTGGTATTTATTATATATTTTTTTTATTCTGAAAACTTAAACTGCCGTTCCAATTGTGTAAATCAGCTTTTCCTGTTGTAAATTGAAAAGATGTTGAATGAATGAACATAAGCGATCCAAGAATTCCAAATGGCCCATTTGAACTTCGCATTCAACTTAACACTCCAAACTCAATTATTGGCAAAATTTGAGAACTGCAGCGTCGGGTGACGCGAAGGACCTAATTGGTTTAGCGAAATGGGGTCGAAGCAGAAGAAGAAACTCTTTCTGGAAGTGGATGGGATCTCCCATCAGGAGCCTCCAAGGACGAAATTTTAAAACTTCAAATCACTTTAAAAGTCCTCTTACTTTGATACCATTGGCTCTTAAATAAAATGGAATTGACTCCGCAGCAGCGCAGAGACGGCGTTTGAAAGTTTAATTAATTTATCCTGCAACAGTTCATGAGAAATTTACACCCAAACCAGTTGACATCGGGAAAACTCTTCATTCCACACCCCTCCCCCCCTTCTCCGGTTCGCCCCCCGGGAAAGGCTTTTAAAGTAAACTTCCTTCATCCCGAAGAAAAGGATGGCAGCGAGTCCAATCCCCTTTGGGATGTTCTAATGTTTATTTACAGCTTTCCCTTTATACCTCTGTGGAGGCGGGGGGGGAGACTTCTTCCAACTTCCTATTATGGGTAATTGATCTAATATTGCAGCTCCGTTGTAAAGTGATATCCCTACGCGCTGGGAGCCATTAACTCCAAGTTGCGGAAGGAAAGAGTCCCTCCGCCATCAGGCTTAAATCGCTTTAGACACATCCGCGCTATCGGTCAAGCCTTACAGGAAATTAATGAGTGATGAGATGGGGGGAGTTGTAGAACCGTTGGGGATTAGGAACGATACGAGGTGTAAAGCTCCCATTGTGATACAGGCTAAAATGTTTTCGATGCAATTCGAAAATGCAATTACGACCCATTTCTTTGGAGCACCTTCCCTCCCCCTTCTTTCGTCCACCCCTTTTGCATTCTCGACAAAGCTTTGCCTTCTTGGCAGACGAAAAGGAGGATAGCGGAGGGTTGTTTTAGAGGGCGCTTCTGTTTTGCCAAGGCTTGTTCGAAAAGGATGCTGTCAACAACTGTTAACTTGATTCCATTGGAGAGTGGCGGAGCGTGTCTGGAGCTGAATGGGGGATGGGGGGAGAGAAAAGAATACCGAAGTGGCCCGGATCGAATCTTTCTTCGGGGAGATAAAAGTTCTCCAAATTGATACCGATGGCTTTAACAGTTTCTTCCTGACTCCTTCTTCACTGTCTTGTGTTCGCCCAGAAAGTAAGGGCGACCCGAGTTCGGGACTTAGTGTGAGCTTAAATGGGGTTTTAAAGGTTTAAATCCTTTCCTGTTTAAGCACTTAAAAATACCCCATCCTCCCACACAAAAGAAAACACTGACTGCTAAGAACAGGACCTTAATGGGGCTGTGGTTGCATTTTGGGGCGACTACTTGAGGGTAGGGCGAATTGAGTTCTAAGGAGGATAAAGGTAAAACATTTATAAAGGTTAGTTCTTTCCTATTTCGGCATTTAGCATATCTTCAATAGCTTAAAAGGAAATTTTCCTTGTTTAGGAGAAATTAAAGCTGAAACTTGAGAAATGTGTGGTTTAACTTTGGAGCTAAAAAGGTCGTTGTCCTTGAAAGGGAAGAACAAATACATAGAAATGTGCATAGGTTCTTAACTATTTGTCTCATCCATAGCCTTAAAATATCTAACCATAGTTTCAATGGAATAGAGTTACTTATCTGTAGTTTCAGCCATAGATTCTTAATCAATGAGTGGTTAACCAACTTGGCAGCCGTAAGGTCTGTGAGTGGGAAGAATGAAAAATAAATTAGTAACTAAACTTTTACTGACTCATAATTAAATGTAATTAAATAGGAATGCATACAATAAATAATAGTATTAATTATATCTATGATTTGTATTAGAAATAACATTGCTTTCTGAGGCATAAGGACTCATTAAAAAACAAACAGATAATTGGTATTGGAAAGTGTGCAATATTAAAATTTGTTTAACGTATTCCATTATCTTTTTTAATGATACAGGGAAAAAGGTCCATGTATGAGTGTCGTTTTACGTCATTCTAATACATTTACTTTTATTTTATTTTATTTATTTAAAAATATTATGTTTTGATAGACATCTATGGCTTTAATTTTACGGTTAAGAAAATCTATAGTAACCACTTAATTGACAAAATGGTGTTGTGGTTTTCACTTTACTGGCAGAAGGGGTCCATGGGAAATAACATAAAGAATTCGTGAAATAGTAAAAAAGGCAAAATTAGTAAGAAACCTTAAATGTATCTTTAAAAATTGCACTGAGCACAAAGTATCCCTTCTTGTATTTCACTAATTTAAATTATCATTCTTCATTGATGTTTCTATGCAATTTTTGTAAAGTGTTTTGTTTGTTTACGTTTTGTTTATACATAACGTTTATGCCCAATAACATGGGCGGCGTTAATTTTCAAGTTGTATTACAATAATCTGACTCTATTATTATGTTGTCCTAACAGGACAGATTAGAGATATGCATGAACGATTGGTGATAGATTCTACTTGTTATTTGGATATTTTCCAAACATTCTTGTGCCTAAAGTAAAATGTATCCATTCTTTTATATATGTGTTATTTTAAGGATCAAATCTGTAACTTTCAAAAACGGTTTCGAGAACAAACACATAGAAACAGTTCAACTAAATGAATGTCGAGATGCAGATGTTTCGTCACATGCTACATGCTTACTGAATGTATTCAAAACTTTCAATCGAATTTCTAAAAACTGTATTTTTAGCTACACAGTTACACCATAACAATTAGAATAATAATTTTAAGTATCCAATTAAATTTTAATTCTATATTTTTTATGTTATGTATGCATTGAACTCAAAGGTTTTAAATAGATTCATTGAAAAATTATTTAGTGGCATTTTTGCTTAAAAAAACATTCCTCTTTTTTCTTTGTACTTTTTCTTTAAATGAATTGATAGGTTGTAACTCAGATTGTACAGATAAGATAGTTCAGATTTAAAATAATACAGTTCTTTTAGTTCAGTGATACATAATGGACATAGGCCTACAAATATGCAAGCTAGTAAGAATGTTTTACATAAGTAAAGTAAAATAATAATAATAACCCTTTTTGTTAAATTTTTCGCTAATTTTAACGAAAATATATTTATGTATATATTTTATTTTTCATGCTTGTCAATGTTTTATAATCTAATTTAACAATAGAATTTTAAAAAATTGTATAAATCATTATTTGAAAATTTTGGCTCTGAACGCTATCGATTACCTTAAGGGAAATGGTATCTTAGTTTATATAGAATCTAAACAGATTCATTAATAAGCATGATAAAAATCAAAGATTTTCTTTTGTCAAATAAACAAACGAATTTCTTGGACAAATTCTTAATCGGTATATTTTTTTAAAATCAAAATTATATGAAAACAAAAAAGATGCAAAACTGAAATCCAAATAACTTTGTGTAAAATACCGTTGCATGAGTAAAGATTATATTTGTTAACAATCCTTATTTTAATGGATGCACATCCCAGTTAAAATGACAAGATCGCTCTTCGTAGCTTTGAATTCATCAATGTGCACGACGAAGATAATTGAACTATGAAATAATTCAGAAACCATGAATATCATCATTGTGAATGTTAAACTGTCCTTCCCACAAACACGTGTGAGCAAACAGCGCTTTTCACTTCCGATCCACCCCTTTCCACAAACCCTGACATCTCCCTGTCGTCCCCCCCGAATCATTCCAAAGCGTGCTTAATTTTGATTCCCTGTGACAAAGACACCCAACTGGAGCAGCTGCCCTTTGTTCTTGACGCCGGCAGCTGTCCAATGGGGGACCGACATATCGCACACAATTACCACGGTCACGGTTAATTCCTCATCCGACATCCCTTCCCTCCCCTTCCTCAAGGCAGCATCTTCTTCGCTTCAGACCTAATTTGGCACTGGTTCACGGTCGATGACGTCATCCTCAGGATTACGGACCTCATCCATATAAATTCGAGCGGGGCCCCTTAATCCCGACGGTGACCACGGGGATTATTCAGGGTGGCCAAGACGCCGGCTAGATGGGGGGGGCGGTGCTGTCAAGTGGCTTCGTCTGGCTCGGAAGTGGCGTTAAGTTCTCCAAAGCGTGCCATTATGAACTGCTCGCGTGACACGAGGAGCGGAGGGATGTGTGCTTGGCCGACTCGCTGAGCAGCGTCTTTTAAGAAGTGCGTTTTCAAGCTTCTTCTCTCGCCCGGTGAGGAATGTAATGGGCTTTTCCTTTTTCTAGGCCGTACAAAATATCCAATCTTATCAGACATTTGTTTGTAGGTCATAGAAAAATATCCAGTCTTACTCGATTTGTTTGTGTTTAATCTTAGTACAATATATATATATATATTTGCTTAAATACATTTAAACCATTTTTATTCAAATAAAATGGCAAAGGTGAAAAACAACATAGGGCTTTGTTGGTATATACAAATGCATTTTTAAGAGCAAATAATACAAATCATTTCGTAACACAGTATATGTATTTTTTAATTTGCAATGACAGGCTACAATAAGCGATAAAATAAAAAGAACATAAGGAACATGAAAAAAAAACGAGAATCGAAGAAAATCACAGTAACATGTTTAGCCCATAAAAGCCCTAGCCTACCAGTAATGACCCTACACAGTAGAGGAAACAAGTGCAGGGCAGACAGGTGGGGAATCCATGTCCTCTCCAAGGCTGCAGAGCATGCATTTTGGGTTTTCAAATATTTTTATTCGGAAAAAATGATTGGCCAAATAATCATCTGGAATATATTCTTTATTTCGGTTGTCTCTAAAGGCAAATGTCTTTTACGCAACTGTTCTTCAAATACAACTGTTACATCTTCCGCCACATAGGAATCGATAAACCATTCACTGCACGGTGTAGCTAACCCATCAAAATAATAAATATCATCTAAAAATTGCCAAAACAAATTCACACTTAACTGAACGACGTTCCTTTTGATCCCCAAACTTCATGCCTCTTTCGTTAACTTTTCAACTGTGTTGTTGTTGTTGTTGCCACATTAAAAGAACAGAAGCTGCTTCCTTCCCCTTCAATCATGAGTCCATATGGGCTCGTGGGCTTGGCCAGCCAAGTGGGATATGAAACAACAACAACAACAACAAACAACATTAAAAGAGGTTATGCCTCGTAATTCAATTTTCCTCACCTTGTCCAATCAAGTTATTTGTTCAAAATTCTTACTAAAAATATTTCATTCGTAACATTAATTCTGTTCTCGAACGGGCTTATTTCACTCTTTGTTGCTCAGTGTGATTATTTAAACCCAATTTTTTGGAAGTCATGGGGGGTCTATTTAGCTTTTCAAATGATCTTAATTAGACACGACGGTGTATGAGCTTTGTGCCTACTTATCTGAAGTAGCTATAACTCAATTTCTGTTTTTGAATTCGTGTAAAGGAGTAGGGTGTTTTATTGTTATTTGTTTGAAAACATTTGGCTGTAGAGTCACTGGATAAGTAACATGATTTGGAATTAAATCATTACAAAACTGAACTAATCTAATCTAATTTATTGCTCATACCAGCAGATTCAGTCACTGTTTCAGGAATAAATGTGATCTTTATTTACGGTATTTATATAATAAATAGCCAAAAATTTCTAAAATATTTCAGCCAAAATAAAAGATTTTTCTCGTATTCAATTATATCAGTGCAAAACAAATATGGAAGAAATCTGTCATATTATAGTAATAAGAAATTTCTAACAAAGTTGCTGTTTCGATATCTGAGATATGAGTGGTAATTTGTATGTTGCTCTACTGTGAAGCCGTAATAATAAAGCTTAGTAGCCCATTAAAAGCTGCAAATCGTCGCTTGGTCGTGCTCTGCTGAAGGATGGTAGCTGTAGGATGTGGGGTTGGGTGCTCTTAGACCTTTGTCGTAATTTTAAAAGCTACATTTTCAAGCTCGGCTGCGCGAGGTGTTAAAAATTCGATCCCTCATGTTCAATGGAGCGATTTTCCTCTTCGAGAAATGGAAACAGGCTGGTAGTTTTTTTTTTTTTTTTTTTTTTGACAATGTGATTTACAACTGCTGCAAAGGATGAAATTAATAAAGTTATTAGAATATATTTTTCTCAAGAAGGTTTTGATTGTGTGACATCCAATCATCCAGTTTCCTACTAAAATGCTTAGAGCTATGGGGTAACAAAGTATATGTGCTTTAAAAAAAATGTTTTTTCTTGCAGAAATTTAAAATTAATTTCTGAATTGTTTCATTATTGTAAACCTCAATTTCAACGGCACACAGAAAAAATTTGTGGCACTGAATATATTCACTGAATTGTAGAGTAATAACTCTAACGGATATAAGTAATTAAAATTATGTTGAAAATAAACGAGATATTTCAGGCGTATGAAAACATGTATATGTATTAAAAAAGATGTATTTTTCATTCAATTCCTTCTATTAGCTCCCACTCTCCCTATATATATCTGGTTCAAATTTTCAATCATTCATAAATTACTTTTTATTCATCCATTCGAGTTCAAATACATTTTTTGAACTTGTAGTGCATGACACTGGATGTTAATACAGTTTATTCAAATATTAATTTAGTAATTAAATTTAATTAATTAATTTTAGTTTTTTTAGATTTAAGTTTCATATATCTACCAATAGATGGCGCCAGATAAACTTAAAAAATGAATGAAAATTATTTATAAAGGACTTTCTGCTATAGAGTGAAAAAAAAGTAGGAATTGACTTTTAATTTTCTATTTTTTTATATTACTTGTTTTTTTTTAGCATTGTTTCTATTTACCATTATTCTACTGCAATAGAGAGGAAAAAGTCAATTTACTTATGCAAAATCTGTATATTTGTTTATTTGCGATTAAGAAATAGCAATTTGATGAGTTATTAATATTTTTATGCGAGGTAATATATTTTTTTATTGGTATTGAAAAAATAATAGTTTGTATAACTAAGAAATTACGTAAAAAAAAAAAAAAAAACTAGAACAAAATTCACGTAGACATCCATCCCACTGACTAATTTAAGTAGGTTGCCAAAGTGAGTGTACCATTTTACGTAGCCTTTATTAGGCGAAGGTGAAAACTGAACTTATAAAACTTTTCCTCAGCATCACTGAATCCACAACTAAGCTTGAATATTCGTTGCAACCTTACTTTTTCCCGGCTAATGCGTCCAGTTGGTGTGCAGGAATAAGGTTTGATTGCGCCGCTGGTGGCATCCGTTGAAACAGTTGCTTTCAGAAAAGAAGAGATTCAATGACTGCAAAAGTTCCACGAACAGAAATTCAGTCTGCCTGGCGCAAGTTTCTGGATTTCCATGTATACTGTATGCAAATGTAGGCAATCACCACTAAAGATCTTCTCTAAAAGCAAAGTATTCCCTATATCGATTCATCCATGTACAGCAGCAAATAATATTGGTTATTATATTTTCTTCCATGCGACACACGTGTGGGCAATTAGTCTCAAAAAGCAAGGTACGGCCTTCAACGACAGACCCAATGCTTATAAACAAAGCATCAAGCAATATTTTCTGTTAAATTTTCTCCCTCGTACGATACGCAAATGTGAGCAGGCAATTCTAAAATTGTTGTCATTGCTGTAAATGCTATTTCACTCAGGTATGTGTTGGAATTTGTAAGCTTTACAACGCGTCGCTGGGTGGCGCTGCTAGTGTTATAAAAACCGATTTTCCTCCTGGACTTGCCATTGGACCACCGGAGTATTAAGATCAACTCTGTATATGTCTCCATCCTGTATATATTATTTGTAAATACTATCTGTACGTAAATAAATGAAACTACAAAAAATATCTGAGTTGGTTGTTAAATCTTCTCGAACCAGAAAGCTGAGGCTAACAAGACAAATTGAACCATCGAACCAAAGAAACCAAGATAGTCAAATGTAGTGACAACGTATCACAGTGTGTCATAAATATGATACCAAGTGTAGTGACAGTGTGTCATAAATGTGATACCAAATGTACTGACAGTATGTCATAATTGTGATACCAAATGTACTGACAGTATGTAGAACCAAATGTATAGGTTTTTTCCTACACTCGCAAATGACGCTGAAACTAAATTTTTGGCGTTCCCCCAAGTATTACTTAGGAGACCTAAGTGTACTAAGCTTACTCCATTGTAGAATAGTCATTGGATATACATTTTTTTTCTGCGCAAGAAACTCTAATTAATTTGCCCACTATTTCACTTGTAAATCATAAATTATCTGATTATTATTAATCAACAACATAATTTGTGCTTTATTTAATGATTGTTTGAAATAATTCCGTTTTAGATTTTCTTTTCATAAAATTTATTCTATTAAAAAATGAAAGCAGTGCATAAAAAAAAATCAATAATTCCCGTGCACCCTGAACCGGTGACCTATGAAGTACTGCACTAATCCGCACACGATGCCGAAACCGATGAAGTTCGGTTACAGCATGGCAGGGATTATTGCAGTCCATATTCCACGGCCCATTAAGTGAGCGGCGCTTCTTCGAGCGTGTCTTCGCTCACCGATACGCAAACTCATGAATGGAGTGGGGTGCAGCAACTGAGAGAGAAAAAAAATAATAAAGGGGGAGGGGCATTGGACACGCTCACCCGCAAGAGAGAGGACGAGGAAAAAGTGTCACGTGCGACGAAGAGTCAATTTTTTCCGCTCATGTAAACTGCAAAATCCCGCTCATGAGCCCATTGTCGGCCGCTCTCAATGAAAACGTAAACGCCACACTTTACGTGCTTTGTCACCGCACCCGTGACAAAGCAAGTTGCTTTTTTTTTAAGCATCTTCTGTGTTTTGTTGGATGGTTTAGTTCTGCATAAAACAGCGTAAGTGTCAGTTTCATCTTAGGTAACAACGAACGAGAAATGTTTATGTACAATTTAATTTTCATGTTAACTTCTTGATGTTCATGATAGTTTCTTGAGTTTAGTTAGCCAGGGCAATAAATCCATCTCGACAACCACTTCTGGATGTTCATGATAGTTTCTTGAGTTTAGTTAGCTAGCGCAATAAATCCATCCAGGCAACCACAGCAATTTAACCATTTTTCCTTGTGATTCTTCTTTTTATTCGAAACAGGGACACATCTATTGGAAAGGTTTTGCTATTGGTCTATGATTCATTGATCTGTTGAGCAAGAAAATCAACCGAATTATATTATGTCCTTCTCGGTGTTTTTTTTTTTTTTTGTTTTAGTTTTTTGGTATATTTTTATTTTTCTGTATTACTTTTTGAAAATTTCTTACAACATATATTTTTTTAAAATTTAAACAATATTGTTTTTCCAAAGTGTTATAGCAAGAAAATTATGGGTTTTTCTTTTTTCAAAGAGAATTTCTTGTGCAAATAAATACACAGTTATATTCAATTTTAATTCAAAATGATCCTCCTGAGGAAATATATAAATGTATGCTTACTATATTCGAAAGGGATAATATCCCTCTTATTATGAATTGGAATAATGTTTTGAAGTTTATATATATATATATATAACAAGTTATAAGCTAAAGACATTAAAATATTACTTTTCAATCTTTTTTAATTTTTATTATTATTAGATCTTGGGAATATTTGTACCTTAATCTTGTATTTCGATGAAAATCGTATTGGACAGCTCTGTTTTGCACCCGAAATACGAACATATTTGTTTGACCACGCGTCGTCGGGAGCTATCAGTTCTTGGGAGGATAATAACATGTGAACAACTCTATGTGCCGTTAGCATTGAAACGAACAGCGACGCCTGGTAGGAGTTTCCTCTCATACAACACGCTAATATGAGGTACTATTTTGAGGTATATAGGTATGAGTAAATATATACTATATAGGTATGAGTAAATATGAGGTATAATTTTACTCTTGAAAGTCCTCCCGGAAGGCACTGTTCTCCCCCAGCAGACGAGTGACGGGTGCTGGGGGAGGACAGTGCCCTCGTGGTCCACATGAGGATTTTGGGCACGAACAGACCTCTCGATGATGTCCCATAAATGCTCAATGGGATTCATGTCGGGCGATCTAGGTGGCCAGATCATTCGTTGGAATTGTCCAGAATGTTCTTCAAACCAATCGCGAACAGTTGTGGCCCGGTGACATGGCGCAGTGGCATCCATAAAAATCCCATCGTTGTTTGGATACATGAAGTCCATGAATGGCTGCAAGTGATCTCCAAGTAGCTGAACATAAGCATTTCCAGTCAATGTTCGGTCCAGTCGCACCAGAGGACCAAGTCCATGCCATGAAAAAACAGCCCACACCATTACGGAGCCACCACCAGCTTGAACAGTGCCTTGCTGACAGTTTGGGTCCATGGCTTCGTGGGGTCTGCGCCACACTCGAACCCTACCATCAGCTCTTACCAACTGAAATCGTGACTCATCGGACCAGGCCACGGTTTTCCATTCATCTAGGGACCAACCGATATGCTCACGTGCCCACGAGAGTCGCTGCAAGCGATGTCGTTCTTTCAGTAAAGGCACTCGAGTCGGTCTTCTGCTGGAATAGCCCAAGAAAGCCAAATTTCTCCGCACAGTTCTAACAGACAAGTCCCTTGTACGTCCCACATTGATTTCTGCGGTTATTTGACGCAGTGTTGCTTGTCTGTTAGAATTTACGACTCTTTGCAGACGTCGCCGGTCTCGGTCGTTAAGTGCAGGCGGTCGACCACTGCGCTGTCCATGGTGGGATGTTATGCCTGAAATTGCATACTCTCGGCACACTCTTGACACAGTGGATCTGGGAATGTTGAATTCCCTAACGATTTCTGAAATGGCATGACCCATGCGTCTAGCTCCAACTAACATTCCGCGTTCAAAGTCTGTTAATTCCCGTCGTGCGGTCATCATCACGTCAAAACCTCTTCACATGAATAACTTGAACAGAAATGAAAGCTCTGCGAAAGCACTGCGCATTTATAGAGAATTTAAAACCGAATTGCAAGTGTGAGGAAGATTAGTGTAGAAATTTTAAGTATAAATTTGGGAAGTGAAGCGATTATCTGATATCCTGATTCCTGGACCTAAATTGGACTTGCATAAGTCATCATGGGACGTCTAACTGGGTAGGGGCAGAGAAAGGAAAAAGTAGGGCCTGTGCTGCAATAGTCTTTAATAATTAAAACTTAAACACATGATCATCATCCTCATAACTGGCTCGACAGCCCGTTGTGGGCCTTGGCCTTCGTTAAATGATCCAGCCAGACTGTTCTGCTCTTGGCCGTGGACCTCCAATTTTTGATCTTAATAACATTAATGACAGAGTCTAAACAGTCGACCCATCTCTTTTTCGGTCTTCCCCTTGGTCGTTGTCCAAAAGGGATTGCATTGAAAACTTTCAAAGCAGCTCTATCACTTTCCATTCTCATGAGATGACCGGCCCATCTCATTCTTAAACACATGATAATACAGAAATATATCTTAATACATTGTTATCCGTATAGAACAATTCCTATTAAAAGAACATATTTAATAGTGTATGGGCTTCATTTTTCTTTCCTGCAACGAAGTGGGACTAATTTACCCACAACTAGCTCTCTCTGTGTTGATTGATACAATCACTTCCATTTAACGTCCACCGTACGGTGCGGGGAACAATGCTTTCGGCCCCAGTGATCACGGTGAAAGGACGAAAGCGCGGAACAAAAGGAAAATTCCCATTCCGCACGCAGAACATGAAAGGGAAAAGCGATACTCCAAAAGGGAAACGAAAAAGGACGCGCTGGAAAGAGAAAAAAAATAAACAATGCCGCCGAATCCCGAAAGCCTAATTTACGATAATCGACAGCTTTTAAAGCGGATTAGTTCCAGGCCGTGTTCGCGCAAGTCCTCATGGGAACGGGGGCACGTGCAAGGTTGCCGCCCCCGTTCTCTTTGTGGGCGGCGCGCCAAAACCGAAATCGCGTCCCGGGGATGTTAATGGCGACCGTATCCGGTGGTTTTGCACATGATCCTGCAGGCCGAGGCCCCGGGGGAGGGAGATGCAGATTGAGTGATGACTGTTGCAGATTGAGAGGTGAGGGGCGATGATGATGTTTTAGGGCCGCCACTGAATGCAGTTGCGGTTTCCGATTTTGATTGAGATTTTGTAGCCTTCCATATATGATGAGTATATATAAGGAATCTAAGAGTAATTTAATATATATATATACACACATATATATTTGTAATAAGAAAAGAGTAATTATTTTGTTGTCTTAATTAACTGATAGTTGTACATGAATGAATATTTAGTTTTGTAGGGCCTAATGACCAAGTGGGTGTCTGGCGCTCGGTGACACAGGTTTCGGGTTCGTGTGCCGCGGTGCCATGAATGTTTGTAGGGGTTCGGAATCCACTTTAAGCTGCATGTCCCAGTCTCTTTTCACTGTAGAGCATCACAGAGCCAAGTCAGACTTCTACTTATAGGTGCTCCATCACAACAGAAGCTGCCCCCTTTCCCTCCATCCATGAATAGATTACGCATTGGATATCCGTCCCGCACTACAGGACAATGAGGATTAGACACAACACAACAACAAATTGTTGCCTCTGATGGAATATTGTATTTGAATAAATACAAACTTGGATCGTAGAGAGTAGTGGGGATAGTGTGACGTGTTCGCAGCCAATTTTTAATGTACACGTGCCCTCTGGATAGTGCTAAATGAGTAACAGGGGTGTAGCCCTTGTTTATGGCATAAATATAACAGTCCATGTATTGCCAACTGTATTAGAAAAAAAATTAGTCTTGTAGAAAATTCAATTTGTTCCTACTAAAAGGCTTTAAGACTTTGGTTATGATTTTTATGAAATAGTAATAGCGTTTTTATTGATTTATAATCGCAATCTGCTATTTCCTATGAAATAGAAGAAAAATTTCGTACACTTAAAGTACTTTCTCCATTGCGATGAACTATAAATTATTTAAATGAAAGCAAGACTGAGATTTCCATGCTTTAAAAGAGGAATAGAAAATTAATTTAATATAAAAAAATAACTTTCTATTCCACTTTTTCGCTGCTATTGTTTCGTATATTCTATTTTGCTAATAATTTTCGTATCTGATGCTAACATGTATTCTATAGATTTTATATCTCTACATTACAGTGTTAAAATTAAAATTCTGAACATTGTACTTTGTAAATTAATCAATAATAATTAACTTTTGTTTAATGATTGAGGGATTTTTTCAGTGGGAAAAAAAATAATAAATATCAATCACTTCAAACAAAAAAAATTTTTTGTGTTTCTATCTAGTAGAACCAAACTCAAACTTGATTCTACTTGTCCAAAGTACTATCTTCGTCAATTCGTCTTAACAATACGCTAATGATCATCTAGCAAGTTATCTGATACGAATTTAAAGTCAGCAGAACTGCAATCGATCCAGATTCAGGTTTCTTTAATTTTATGGGATAAAAGCATATTCTATTCAACTAACGAAATTTCAATTGCGCATTGCTTCCTCTGATGCAAAAAAAAATCTCAATCAAGATTCAGAAAACATCGAGGAGGTGTTCAAAGAAGTTTAAAATGTGTTTAAAGAAGATTTTGCTTGGTCTGTCGCTCTGCCGTCGTTTTGTGCACACTTAGGGCTCATTAACCGGGACCTACAGTTTAACATGGATTTCGAACCACTCACAAACATCCATGCCATCCATCCATCCATGAACAATTAAATAATCCAATGAATTATAATAGTCCACTGTAATAGAGTCAAATGGTATTTTGCTTAACAAACGAATAACTGTTTATAGATTGTCTCAATAGTACATTTCTGCATCTGGTGCTGAGCAGTTAATAAATATTCGATAAAAGAAATCCCTATAAAGATCGAAAACGAACGAGGAAGGAGAGAAGGGGGAGTGTCTGATGTGATAGAAGCAAACTCTGTTCGAAAACCCTTTTTCATTTGGGGCGAAATCCGAAACGAGAACTCTTTCCAGCGAGATGAAGAAGTGGCTCTCTCCCGGAAGTGATGATCATCTTTCAGGCTTTTCCAGAAAGCCGTCATTAGGGGGAGAAGAGAGCCCGACTGGACTCTGCCTCGGAATCGGGACAAATCCTTTTCAACTCGATGACAAATGACAGAAACCGCAATCATCAACTCTTAGTCTCTCTCTTCCTTTTATTCGCTCTCTCTCTTTTCTTTTTTCCATATAGATATATAAGGACCACCATCGCAGAAGAAGAAAGAAAGAAAAAAACTGCACAAGAGCTGCTTCTCCAGAACTGTCATCATCTCCTTTCTGCAGATTAGGATCTGTTTACTCTTCACGAAACGTGATCTGCCGTCTATGGATCTACAGATATATGCCGGTCTATGGCTGTGTGCAGATTTATCAATATAGCTATAGACCTCCGCACACGTCCCTACCTCTTAGTCGCCGAAGAAAGTTTCCTAATCTGGTCGTAAGTGTGCCATTGGTTGCTTGGAAGGGTGGCAATTTTCTTTTAGCGTTCTCAAGAGAGCGACGAATTTTCCTTTTTTCCTATTTATTTTTCTCCTTCTTATTTTAGGCCATTTTCCTCTTTTTCCTTTTTTTCTCTCCTTTTTTCGGGAGGGCACTTCCGGACGAAAATTGCTGGAAAAGGATCGCTCTTTCAAGCAGTTCACGCACTGCTCTGCTGCGTCTGAGAAAAGGAAGAAACTCCTTTCGCGCCGCTGGAATAAAAATTATCCCCTGAAAGCCTTTTTTCACTGCCAGTAAGTACAAGTCCTTCTGCACAAGCCTTTTCATCCATAAATATCGCGCGAGGGATGTCGCAGCCATCGGGCTCTTGCTGATCGGACATCCTTTTTCTGATGACTCCACTTCAAGACAGAAAAAATAATACTGCATGATACTTTTAGAGTTTATTAATTTTTATTTTATATTCCTTATTAATTTTAATTTGCTCAACTGAAGAAGTGAGTTGGTGGGAGTCATTCTGAAATGAATATATATATTGTCTTAATATAAATTTTGCAGAGTATTTTTTAATGAAGGATACAAAATTATACTGAAAATAGGAAACATATTAATTAAATTAAAACATATATTAAATATCTATTTACTTTTCTTGTAATGTTAATAAATCTTCGCGTGGTAATGTTACTTTGTAATGTTAATAAATCATCAAATGGTAATGTTACTTTGTAAAGTTAATAAATCTTCACGTGGTAATGTTAATAAATCTTATAAATATTATGAACTTTCTTGTAATGTTAATAAAACTTATTTTCTGTCTCGAAGTGGAGCCATCAGAAAAAGTATGTCCGAGTTGCAAATGCACATCCATGTTATAGCAAGACCCAGATGGCTGTGTTAGTTATCACACTGTACCAAGAGGCCAATCGGCCAAAGGAAGGGATGTTGCTGTTGTTTCCTACTGCGAAACATTCTACCTGAAATCATTCGTCTCTAAAATGGCAGATATGTAACAGATTCAGCATGGCTCAGCGACACACAGGGCATTTTACATTGCATCCACATTTTGCCACGAACATACCAAAATGAATGAATAGCACCAAAAGCGGTATCTGGTAGATTTATATTCTCTGGATACCGCTTTTTCATTTTCCCATCTCGGATGCTTTCCAACCTACAAATTTATTATATCATTATGAAATGAGAATTTTTTGTTCTGCTTTACTTGTTAGGTTTCTAACGAAACGAAAATCCAGCCCATAGACTCTGAACCAATAGAAATTTCCAGGAAAAAAAAAGAACTTATCCCTGGTCTGTAAAGGTGCCTATTTCAGAAAAATGTGACAAGCTTAAAAGGTTCGTGGTTTGCCTCCTGCGTTGAGACCCGTTCTTCACCTTCTTGCTTAGCTTCTTTTGCTGGTATTTTAAAGATGAGTTTAATTTATGTGGTTATGAATCTCGACTGAGCGAAAGGCTGTTTGCTGGACTTCTGTGTCATCAATTACCCCTTGATAACAGATGCTTCTATAACATTTTTTTCCCCTATAGATGGCAGAAAAAAACTTTACATCAGAGAGAGATGCATAACATCAAAGAAACGGAAAAAATAACACAATAAAGACCAAAAAACCCATCGAACCCTAAGTGAGCAGACATCTGTCACCCCTCCCTCAACAAATCCTCCGACACATCACCGGTGACTAATCACCACCAAGGAATTGGAATCCGAGAGCCTTGTTCGATCACCGATTTCGATTGCGGTGACTGCAAAAAGCAACAGCAACCCTCGACGAGATGTCGCTAATGCAAGTGTCTCTCATTTGCATAATAGGGGACAAGCACACCCACTCCATTTGGAGTGCGAGGGGTCAGGGGGTCCCTCCATTAGGGGAGAGGCTTTATCGGCCTCCCGATCAAGTGAAGTGTGGTGCTGAATTAGCCAATTTGGGTCTATCGCCACCCAGGCAAAATATGTTGTTACGACAACACTCCGAATTACGGGGGAGGGATTTTGCGGCTTCGGATGGGGGGGGAAGGGGGCATATAACCTAAAAGGGGAGGATGGAGGCTCTTTTTTTTATTATTATTTGGGGAGAGGAGAGAAATGGGATGTTGTATCATCAAAAGGACTACTTTCAACTACGATATCCACAGAATTTTGAAAAAAAAATGTCATGTGACATCAAGTTTGGCTAGATTTTACAATGTGCAAAAGATTTATACTTTTATGTACTAACAGTTTACAGGAGAAGGAAATTAATAATTTATAGGCAATTGACTCATATATAGGATTACGTGCTGGTAGTTAATAATTTATTAATTAATAGTACATTTTTAACCAAAAAAAAGTTCAAAGTGAAATTTTGTTTATGATTTCTTTCCTGTATGAGGTTTGTAACTATTGAGTTACAGTCATGCAAGATAACCATAAACTTAAAAAGAAAATAAAAGGAAGGAAATCTGAATTTAAAAAACTTACTCAAAGCTAGATATGAAAAACATATCGAATACACTGTATTAAACCATTGTAAATAGTACTATTTATTGAATTGTAAAAACTTTAAAAATAAGAAAAATGACTCACAAAATTATTATAAACATTTTTACTACCATAAGTAGTATAGCTTACTTTGAAATTTATTGTTGAAAACAATTAGAGGATATCATGATTTTATGCATAAACTGCGGATGAAGAAATATTTTGGTGATAGATGTACAGGTGGTGTAAGGTATGAGAAAATAAAATAAAGCAAAGGACACGGAATAATTAAATTTCATTGATGATATTGTCGGCAAAGAAAAAAAATGCACAATTTGTGCACACTATACTACAAGTAAACAAAGAATATGATTTCTCGGATACAAACGAGTTTCAACAAAGTGTATGATTTCCCCTGACAGAAAGCAATGTTGCACACCTACGAGGCATGGAATCAATGAGGTTATCAATAAGAAACTGGGATATTCTCTCACAGGAGAGAGCTTTCCAATTGCTAAATTGTTTCTAGGAGTCATAAGTGACTAGCAATCCTCCTTCCTAGAATATCCCAAACATGTTCTATTGAGTTCAACTGGGGAATATGCTGCCCTAGGATTCCTTCGTCGAATAGGAAATTGTCTTCTAGCTGAGCGCGATGTGGCCTGGGGTATCATCCATGAGAATAAATTCATCTCCGATTATCGCAATGTAAAGGACTGCAGTATGTATGAGGATTTAATCACCGTATTGATGATCTGTTAGTGCTCCATTCCTGATGATATGCAGGTCGGTGCGGCCGTTGATAGAAATATGGGCCCAGATCATTACTCCACCTCCGCCAAATTTTACATTTTCATGCACAAATGCAGGAATATTTCGTGCATGAGGTTCTCTGCAGATGGGAATCTGCCTATTGTCAGGTTGTACACTAAAATGGAACTCGTCCGGGTAGAGCATGTTGTTCCAGTCATCCGAGATGCTCCTGCGCCCACTTTCTATGGCTTCAGCAGATTGGCTCCATGTCAAAAACGAGGTCTACAAACATACAAATCCATATGGCGGAGTCGGTTTCTAATAGTTTGAGTTCGAAAATCTGTTAACTCTCAGTAGCCCTCTGAAGGTGGCGGCCTGATAGCCAATTGTCTAACTCTCTGGCCATTGGTACCACAGGCTTTAGGTTTATGGCATGGATGTTTACGAGAGGTTCGGAATCCTCTTTAAGCTGTTGATTCCGGTCTAATGAGCCTAAAGCGTGTATAAAAGGACCGCAGAGCGGTTAACTAAAACTAAACCAAACCTAATCTCTGAAGGTATTGTTTCAAGACAGTTGGTTCACAGGTGGTGTTTTCTTTCAGTTGGTATTAAATACTGAACCTCATTTTGTGTTGCTGCAAGTGTACCACCATCTCCTGATCTTCGATGAACATTTCCAATTTCCAAAAACTGATTCCATAATCTGGAAATAACACTTTGAGAAACGCCTAACGTTTCTTCCATAACGGATTGCGTTTGACCAAATTCAACTCCAGGCTTCCGACTCAATTAAGCCATCTTGCTAGGACATCGAAACCCCTGTTACAAAACATTGAAATCTCTTCAATTGTTTTTAATCTCCTCCTACAAGCTGACTGAATGC
This sequence comes from Caerostris darwini, assembly GCA_021605075.1. Taxonomy (NCBI): domain Eukaryota; kingdom Metazoa; phylum Arthropoda; class Arachnida; order Araneae; family Araneidae; genus Caerostris; species Caerostris darwini. The sequence continues at coordinate 443,081 of BPLQ01015712.1, forward strand.
TGCAGGTCACTTTTCACTCCTTAATTAAATAGTTACTCTTAATTTTCGATATCAAAGACAAAATTTGGATATTCTCAGCTTCATAAACTAGCTTATTTTTCTTTTTGATCTCTTCTATTTAACTTTTGTTAAAAAAGTTGTTGGTTATATGGTAATTTCATACCAGACAATATCCCCTAATTGTTTTGATTAGTGTAATATGGATTACTCGATAGTTCTTCCATAAACATATTGCGATCTATTCTTGTTAGATGCTTCAGCAAAAAACGGCTATAATCATTAAAGATTTTTTTCCCCTCAAAATCACTAATGCACGCATCATATATTATTTTGCATGCCCTTTTCTCTTTCATACATACATACATATCCTTCCCCTTTTGCATATTTAAAATAAATTGAATTATGTATTTTATAATCTAAGAAAATATAATCTTTATAATCTTTTATACTCTAAATGTTTATTTTGAGCAAATTTTTCAATTTACGAATTTTTTTCCGAAATTATTATTTTTGAAATTTATATAATAATACTGAATGAAAACTTTCCATTTGTGTACTCCTGAGGGTGTTTATTTAAAAGGGTGCTCCTAGTTGCATCCTGTATAACACTGATTCTGCTACGTATTTACCTGTCTGATGTCAAATAATTTCAGATCATTGTGCCTGGCATTCGAAAACCACAACAGTTTGTAATATTCGGATTTTTTGTTCCTGCCTTATTAATTTGTCTATTTTTTGCGAAAGGTTAATGATAAAAAAATGATCTTTTCGCAAAAAAATAGAGATAAAATTTCTATATGAATTGTCTTTGATACAACAAACTAAAAGATAACGACAGATTATAATTAAGCATAAAAAAAATCCCGGTGTTTTTATGAAAGTTTCCCATTTTACCATTCAATATTTTTTGTCTGTGTTGTTTGTACATACACTTAGAGTGGTATTATTATTATTATTATCAGAAATGTATCGCAGAAAGTGTAAGTAATGTTTTTAACAATACACCTTCATTGCCCAATTTTTACACTTAAATTTACTCTACATAAGTCTAAAAATAAATTTTCATGTAATTTATTTAATTATTTAGCAAATAATTCATTATTACCTTTTTTATAAGCTTATTTCGTTGAAGATTAAATAATTTCTTATTAAATACATGCATTCAACTTTCTTTAGCATTAAACTGTGCCGAAGCAGTACAAATTAAAGCTCAGCAGCCCTGGCTCAGGGAACTACTATCAGATTTGTAACAAGAACTCTTCAAAACTTTCTTGACTACCTGGAAGAGTGGCTTACACTATGGAGAATCTCTATCAATACAGACAAAAGTAAAGTCATCGTTTTCAGAAAAGGTCATGCTAGATCTCCATATGAAGATATTTTCCTGCTTGACGATCCGATAGAAGGGTCAATCAAGTCAAATATCTTGGTCTTATCCTCGACAGTAAATTAACTTTCCAGAAACATATTCCCGTTGTAAGGACAAAATGCAGGAACAAATTACATTTTAGTTTGCCGTTAATAGGAAAATATTCTACTTTATCATTGCAAAATAAACTTCTTTTATACAAACAAGTCCTCAGACCCACCTTGACTTACGCAGCACCCATCTGGGGCCTTGCTGCAAAAACAAACAGAAACAAAATCCAAGTTATCCAAAATAAAATTCTTAGAATAATGACGGTAGTTCCCTGTACATTAGAAATAACGTGCTGCATCATGACCTTCAAATAGAATCCATAGACGATCCTACTGCGAAGCTTTCAAGAAAGTTGTTTCTAAACATCAAGAACCATGAAAATAAATCAATTAAAGCTCAACTGTTCTTCGCCCACAACGAAGGTAAATACCATTATCCATATTCCACTACAGGATGGAATCATAACCTCAAACCACCCTAATTTCTTTTTTGACCCATCTGCACTATGACTCTCCAGTTCTAGGAAATCTCCCATCGTCCTCTCCTCTGCCATGGCGGTGAGTACTGCGGAACTGTATTAAAAAAAAAAATCACATTTCTGAAAAGATCCAACTCTACCTTGCAATAACAAACTTTACTTCCGATCTTCAGTTACAAATGTTGCTCTTTTCTTTTCTGTTTCCTTAGAGCTTTTTGTGTTCATATATCTATATTCCATTCTATATATGTCTGCTATGTATTTAACAGTATTCGACTCTCCTATCCAATCTAGTAGTATAAATTAAAGAATACAAGATTCGAATCTGTTCGTTTAAAGATGTTATGAAAAATTCTCACTAAATATAAACAGTTATAAAAAAAACTCGGTGACTTTCCCAGCATCCATTGTCTGAAATGTTTTTTTTTTATATATATTAAATGTAACCTTAAAATCGACGTTTGACAAATGCAATTCGATATTTCGTTCGTTAATTATCAAAGCTTTTATGCGATGCGCAAACGCACATTTTCATAAAGCGATAGACATCAACTCTCTAATCCTGTTAGTAGACGCTCAATCAAATATCCCTGAAAAGTAACTCAATCAGAACCGCACAATGGTAATGAGGTGCGTGCGCGAACAGAGTAAACAATGTGTGGTAAATCACAGGTGCGGATATGTAACGCAACTATCAATTAACATACTATAACCCTTAGGAGTCTATTGGAAAGCATATATCGTGTTGTCATGACAACTGGTGACACGTGCTAGGAGCAGCGTCTAAATGGCTCACGCACTTACTGGCGTTATTGATCTGCTGGGCGGAGTGCCGGCTCCGGCCCTGATTGGCTATTAAGCCTGCGTCTGCTTGTGTTTTAATAGCAATCCGGATTCGTTTACAAATCAACGGATCCGGTTGTATTATGTGTTATGGAGAGAAAATTCGTTGAATGGGTGCTTATGCACTTTATTATTTATGGAGTGGGAAAATAAAAATATAAATAAAGTTATTATGAATTTTTAACTTTAATGTTCTGTACAAAATAATTTAAAAAAATAGGATTTTACATAGAAAAACTTTAGTTGAAATTTTAGATAAAATAAGGCTATTATTTAATCAGCTATCAGCTATTATTTAAGAAAATATAACAGTTAAATACGATATAATAAAAAAAAAATCATTGTTTAAATGTAAATAGTATAAAAACAAAACATGTTTCTTTTGGAATTAAAGTTGTTAAATTGAAAAAATATAATATATTTATTGACACAATAAAAGTAAAAAATATCATGGCATAAATTTAAAAGTAAATTTTTTATTATGTTTGGAAAAACTTTACTTTAAACCGTAGGTCCCGGTCTAATATGACTATAGAGCTTTGGGCGTAGGGCTGACAACCTTACCCCGTGAAAAAAGAAAACCATCTCCTGTCTCGAAATCTGCCAGCAGGCAGACGGCCTTGGCCCACCAAGGGGCTGTTGCGTCACTGATGATGATGGAAAAATTTTAAGACCGTATAAAATCAAAAATAGTTTTTATTAATAACATTTTGAAAATTGGATGTAATGAATTAAACTCGACTTTTTAAATTGGCTTTGTATAAGTGCTGCAATTTTTTCTAGCACAACGAATAATAATAATAGCCATAATAATAATAAAAAATGGCTTTAAAATATTATCCATGATAAGTTTAAAACATCAGATTCATAATTTGAACTCTCTGCATATTTTAAAATAGAACAGTCAGTTTAAATCTCCTACTTAAAAAACATCAGACAATTTTTTTTTTTGGTCTCAAGAAGGAAAAGAGCCCTCTCTCCCCTCCCTGGTCCCTAGTTCAGCAGCAAGTTGTATTGCATCCCGTCTAGACGAGGATCCAAAATGAACTTTTTATTATAATAAAAATAATCCTTCAAACACTCTTAGCGACGCACATATTACTAATTTAAATTAAGGAAGAAAGCTGTGAATAGGAACGCACTGTTGACCTAAGAAATGAATCCCTGTACCGCACCTTCTTACTAACTCTTGATAATTTACTCCACGCAAATATGCATCTTTGCAGCATTAAAATGTAAATTCTTGCCATCTATCTAAAATGTGGTAGGATTGAGATATTTTACCGTGGAGTTTCATCTCTGCAGGATTTCCATTTCTTTTTTGTTACTTTCATACAGTTTTACAGTGTGATAAAAAATATAAATCTATCTCCCAAAGAAAAAGAAAAAAAAACACTGAAACATAATTTCATTATTTATCACTTCAAACTCTATAACCACCTACAGTAGTATACGATAAAAAATTGCATTACAAAAACAGAAGAATAAAACTAGGAAAATCCAGAAGAAAAAAAATATATATCCTTTGAAACACGGATTAATTGCCCTGCACTTTTTACACATCGACATTAGAATGGAGTGCATTTCAGAGGAGTAGGTTACAACTGATAAAAAAAAATAAAAAAAAAACCTAGAAAGTGTGGCTGCCACAGACACACACACACATATAAAAAAGAAAAAAGAAAGAAAGAAAAGAGGCTGGTGAGAAAAAAAGAAATTAAAAATTAATCTCTTTCCAGTAGACAAAGTAGCAAGCGACGCAGCGCAAGAAAGCTAAAAGTGTATGTGCACCACTTTTTTTCCTCTCCGTCTTTCTTAGGCAACTTTTCTACACTTTTTCCCGCCTTTATTTGAGGCATTATCCCCCCAGTCCCATCCCCTCCACCCCCACCATTCGAGTGACTCCCTAAGAAATCGTCTTCCACTCCTATGCCTTGTTAAATATGCATCGAGCAATTCCTTTTTTGCATATTTGTACAAGGGGTTACGGGGTAGGGTCTGGATTGCTCTCTGCCGCCTTTATGTGACTCCCGGAGCATGAAATATGTTGCCATGGCGACGGAGGGAGGGGGGTGGGGGTGGACGCACAGATTTGATGTTTTCTTTCTTTTTCGTCGGCCTCAGTATTTACATAATCTACGAAACGATACAAGTGTTGACGACCATGCCTAGCGGAGTTGAATGAAAATAAATTGTTCGCGAGCTCATTCCCATATTCGATGTCTCTGCCTTTCGAACGATTTTTCTCCTCCGCTTCATCCCCTACCCCCCACCCCCACCCAAGACGTCTTCACTTCTCGTCTTTTTATTTTCCTACGGATCCATCTCTTTGTACCAACATTAAAAAAAAATAAGTAAATAAATAAAATTATGACGCAATTTTGAGTGAATTTAATTGCTCTGTAGAATCACAGGAATGAATTCCTTCAAGTGGACGATAATAAGAAATTTATGTTTTGTGGAAGATTTCCCGCTTCTGATTTTTTTTTTTTTTTTTTTTTTTTTTTTTGTATGGTATTGCAAATAATTGAAACCAGACCAAAAAAAGGATGCATTAAACTGCCAGACATTCGCATACATTTGCATCGTATTTATAAAATACTCATATCCAATATCGAAGTTTTAATATTTAGACAGGGAATATGTGTATGTTAAAGACCCTTTTAACAAGACTTATACTCTATTTTAGAGGTGGCCAACTGCGGCTACATGCGGCCCTACAAACTTGAAAAGTTTTCCTGCCCGTCAGATGTATCACACTTTTACAAAATATATTTATTTTAGAATGACCAAAGTCGTGAAAACAATGTATTAAGAAAATACATTATTTCTGCATCCATCTATTCAAAAATGAACTGTCGAAATGATGAGAAAAAATTAATTTCTATAGGACAGATATGGCATGTTTTATTGACGAGTGTACAGTTATGAGTTCGCAGAATAATTCAATTATATTCTGCGAACTCATGAATCGCGCGCCTCTTGGAACATCTACTGTAACAGGTTCTATGTTTCACTTTTGAGAAATGTGACTCTCAAACATGGACGCTCACCTGCAACACCCATTAGGATGTGCCAATACTCAAATAGAGATCAATTTGCAAAAGCTCAGTGAAAGAGTGGAGAAACAAATACAGCACTAGCAAAATAAATATTTTTGAATGATTTCACTTTTTTTTATATCGTTTATATTTATATATATTTCATTGCTAGTATTATATATTTGTTTAGAATGTGCGTTTGGTGTCATTATTATTCTATTATCTATGTTTACACGTGAGAATAATAGTAAACACAAAAATAATAACGCACCATGTTTCAATGTTTCGCTCCAAAAAATGTCTTTAAGATCAAATAGGGGGATAGATAATTCTATATGCGGCCAGCGGAGTTAGGATGTATATCCAAGGTGACCCGCAAGATCATTCAAATTCAATATAAAGTTGAAATGTCCCGTGGAGTGATGTTGCATTTCCAAATGGCCAGCAACATCATTTCGGTTGGCCACCCCTGAATGAATTATTTATTTATTTAATCTCATTCAATATCCTCGTGCACCACACACGTACAACACGAGGATTTCAATAGAAAGTAACAGGCGCAAAGTGTTTGCATACAATATAATAAGTCAGAGGGAAGAAAAAGAAATAATAAATAAAATTACAAAAAAGAAAATAACAAAATAGCATAAAATAATTTGGAGGCAAAGGATTAATAAAAATACATTACTATCTCAAAATGTGCAAAGAAAGTAAACGTAAAGATCAGTACATATTGTTCCTATTACATGAAGCATGCTGGAATTCACAAGAGTTAGAAAGGAGGATTTTGTGTTCTTCAAATGACACAAGCGCAATATGACATTTGCTTAAGAAATCTTTACATTTTTTAATAAAATTTATTGAAATATAACATTCTCCAGCTGTATGAAAAAGCAAAATAAATTAAAAATGTCTTTATATCTTAATACTCTTTTGCTGTGAAAGATTAAAAAAAAAATAATTAATTGAATTTTTAGTCTTACGAAAAATTACTTCATTGTTTACTTTTCATATATGCCCTGTTTATTAAAAACAACTTTAATCGTCTAAATTAGATTGCATGGCTAGCGAATCTAATTATTTTAACATGGCTAATTATTTTTTGCCATTCCTATTTTTATGAGTATATGGTATTTGCTTTCATTACAAGTGAACTTGAATAAATATTTACATTTAATAGAGATTATTTGATGTTAAATGAAGATTTATTGACATTTGCAAGCCTTTCATTAAAAGTTGAATGCATTAAATGAAATTTAAAAATTTAAAGTTGTGATTACTTTAAAGATTTTATTTTAGAAATAATTTTAAAAATTAAAATTAAAAAGTATTATAAATTTTTCTAGTTAAAAATAGCTTCTGCTAATTATCATGATTTCTATATTTACATATTTGTGCCCTTAATTCTATTAAGAAAAATAAATTTTGGCAAAAAATCATTATTTTAGATGAAAATTTTAGTTTTTTTAAGTGTAATGGGTTTTTTCTGAATTTTAAAAAAATTTATAAGCAAAATCAAGCAAATGGAAATATAAATAAAATATTTCTTATTATTTTGACCAATAATTTGATGCAAAATTTTTTTTGTTGTGATTTATTCTATAGGTACCTTATGCACCACCTTACATAAAACACCTTTAAATAATTTAAATTAATGCAATAAAATTTTTAAAAAATGTCATAAATATCAATTTTTAAACATTTTATGCCACAACCAGTCAGGACACCATTGAATCCATATTTGTGGTGAAAATTTTTTGTTGATGTTTATTCTACGTGTGTTATTGAAAATGCAGCAAGATAACACAAAACAGCATTAAATAATTTACAGAACAATAAAAAATTAAAATAAAAAACACATTTTATTTAATCGATATCAATTCTTCGGGATTTTATGCCCACATTGTACAGGAAGGCAACACTGAATCCATATTTGCTGTGAAAATTGTTTGCTGAGATTTACTCTATGGGTATTATTGAAAATGCATCAACATAACACAAAATATTATTAAATAATTTAAAGAACAATAAAATAAATTAAATTAAAAAACTTTTTATATAACAGATTTCAATTCTTCCGGATTTTTCGCCACAACAGGAGGATAACATTGCATCCATATTTGTTTTGAATATTTTTTGTTGTGGTTTATTCTGTGTGTATTACTGAAGATGTAGCAACATAACACAAAATTTCATTAAATAATTTGAAGTAATGCAATAAAAATTTAAATATTATTTTATTTTATAAGTTTCAATTCTTCGGGATTTTATGGCACATTCTGTACCAGAGGATATTGAATCTCTATTTGTTGTGAAATTTTTTTTGTTGAGATTTACTCTGTGTGTAACACAAAATACCGTTAAATAATTTAAAGAACATTAAAAAAGTAAAATAAACAAAAATATTTTATTTAATAGATTTCAATACTTCCGTATTTTTCGCCACAACAAAAGGACAACATTAAATCCACATTGGTTGTGAAAACTTTTTGCTGAGATTTACTCTCTGTGGATTATTGGAAATGCAGCAACATAACACAAAATATTATTAAGTAATTTAAAGAACAATAAATAAATAAAATAAAAAATATTTTATTTAATAGATTTCAATTCTTTCGGATTTTTCGCCACATCCTGTACAAGAGGACACCATTGAATCCATATTTGTTGTGAAATTTTTTTGCTGAAATTTACACCTTGTGCATTATGGAAAAGGCAACAACATAACACAAAATACCATTAAATAATTTAAACAATAAAAAAAAATTAAAAAATAACAACACTTTATTTAATAAATTTCAATTCTTCCGGATTTTTCGCCACAACAGGAGGACAGCGTCGAATCGACATCCATTGTGAGGGAGGTGTCACAACCGATATCCAACACACCATAAAAAAAGAATATATCACGCTGAATCCGCTTCTGAAACCTCGTTCTCAAAGATCCAGAAAAGATCTATAGAATAGAATTCCCGAACTGATCGATTCTATCACCCCCAATTCTCTTCATTCCACTCCTTCCTCTGCGTGATCTATTTTCAAAAGTCAAATTGTAAAATCGTCACTTTAAAGGTGTTCTTTTTCTACCCAACACTTTCTCCTTTTTTTTGCTTCCTTTTATTCCCTCAATCACATTTCGAGTCCACTACCACCGATACGCGTTGCTATGGTTACCGACCCAACGCCATCTAAGACGTTTCGGACCAATTGAATCCAGCAACAACCTCCCCTTGCCTGCCTGCCGCTACCGCTTTTTATTTCACACAATGTCCGTGTTTTTTATCCATTTATTTATAAAACCAAAGAAATATAAAATCCACGCTCGCATTGACCGCGGGCGACGGTTTAAATCAAAATTCCCAACTCAGAGTCCGAAAAGAAAATACATAAATAAAAAAAGCCATGTATCTGCGGCTCTAAATAAAAAATGGCCGGTCGAGATTTGAGGAGTTTAAAATTTCAAAACCTCACCCGGATACGGGGGTGCTTTCAAATTTATCTTTATATATCTGTATGCATGTATATCCACATGTGAACAGTAAAGTGGCACGTCTCGCAGAGGGCGCCACTCTTCGTGAATAGCGTAAAAAGAAAATTTATTTTGTGTTTTTTTTAAGGGGGGCTGTTTTATTTATTCTCTCCCACCCAAAAGGTCTTGTGAGTGATTGCGGACGAAGAATTTCGCCCGACGAAGGGGGAGGGGCAGGGGAAGTAACAGACCGAATGAAATATTGAGGGTTTTCTGGAATTTTCGTTTTCCTGCCCTGAATGTCTGACTTTTCCTTCGAATAAATATTCCGCAGTTGGCCGAATGGGCATTTGTCACTCTTGGCGCTCTTTTTTTTTTTTTTTTTTTTTTTTCCATCTGCGCACATTCTTCCCTTGTGGAGAAAATCCGATGAAATTTTAAAACTTAAAAATTGGTTCTTTCTCTATCGACTTTATATTCTTTACCAATTCTTTACTTCTTTCTTTCTCATTTTCGGTGTCGGTTCTCTTTTCGTGGAAGTGGGTGCTTTTCTTTGCGCGGGCCGGAGGAAAAGACGAAGGGCTTCCAAGATTTGCTTTGCGCTGCAGGCCCAGGAGAGAACTGGAAAAGATCATTTATTTTATTATCATCATTTATGGAATGTTTTACTAAGAAGAGGAAAAGGGCCTGATGGCCGAGTGGCCAGCTCTCTGGTGCTCGGTACCACAGGTACGGTATTCCTGCGGTGCCATGGATGCTTGTAATAATGCTTGTAGTAATCTATTTTAAACTCGTAGGTCCCGGTCTAATATGAGCATTGTCGGAATAGTGTGACTCGCATCCGTAGCCCATCTTCAAGCTACATGTGCCTCCTGGGTAGTGCTCAATAAGTGACAGCGATGCAGCCGTTGCTTATGTCATAAAGATTAACTCTCTCGGTATTTCCAGCTGCATTAGAATACTACTACTAGTAGTACACTATACCACATCACTGTGCTTAGATCTGATTTGCCCCTTTACAGTTTGGGAATGATGTAGGGGAGAAGTCTGATTGGGCTCTGTGACGCTCTCATAGGAGACAGGGACAGGATCACATTATAGAAGACAGGGACTTACGGCTTAAAGTGCATTCCGAATCATTACAAACATCCATGGCCCCGCCTGGATTCGAGCCCGAAACCTGTGGTACCGAACCAGAGCGTTAACTACTCGGCCATGAAGCCCCACAACAGCACTAAAAAGGGAATGAACGAATGAACAAATCTTTTGAACCTACTTATTCAAATATTTTCTTTCCACGAATTGGCAACACTTACGCTTCTTTCTGTCTGGCACACGTATCCGCCCGTCTTGCTGGAACACTTCATGAAAACAGGCAGCGGCCTAGAGCAACTGACCTTGCTTAATCTGGTGTCCCTTTTTTCTAAAGGCATTATGGGTCAAGAGCGAAACTAAAATTGTGAAAATGTACTCAAAATTCATCACGGATTTTTGAAATAGCTGAAAATTACTCTTCTTACATTGTAGCATCCCGAAGTTATGGCGGCCTGATGGCCAATTGGCTAGCGCTCTGGCCGTTGGTACCACAGGCTTCAGGTCTAGACTGTAGGTCCCCGTCTAATTAGACCAAAGTGTGCACAAGATGACCGTAGAGTGACAAACCAAACCTAACCTAACCTAGCTGAAGTTATGGCATTTGATGAAAATCGATTAAGCAAATTTGCGTAAGTCAGAGTGTATAGAAATACACATAAATTGCATTTCATTAGGTCTGAGGAATAACAAAAATACTAGTTTAGAAGAAGAAGAACAAGTAATATAAAAAAAAAAAAAAATTAAAGTTAATTCCTACTTTTTTTCACTCTATTGTAGAAAGTAATTTATAAATAATTTTCATTCATTTTTTTAAGTTTATCTGGCGCCATCTATTAGTAGATACATGCAACTTCAATCTAAAAAAAAACTAAAATAATTAATTAAATTTAATTACTGAATTAATATTTGAAAAAACTGTATTCACATCCAGTGTCATCCACTACAAGTTCAAAAGAAAATTATTTGAACTCGAGTGGATGAATAACAAGTATTTTATGAACGATTGAACATTTGAACAAAGTATATATAGGGAGAGTGGGAGCTAACAGAAGGAATTGAATAAATCGAATTTCCGAACTTTACAGAAGCTTTCCTTTATGATTATTTGTATAATCGTCTAAAATAATCCCCAATTATCTTGAAGACGGGCCATTTTTCTTTATAAAATTCAAAAATTATCCACATTTTGTAATTCTTTTTCTTTTCACATGAAAAGATGTACAATTAAAAAAAAAGAATATACTTGATAATAAAAATGAAAAAGAAAATCACGTTAAGATTTTCTACAAATAAAACACGTGAAACGAAAATTAATTTAAAAATGAATTGCATGCTTAATAACATTGTCAAGGGCCATGTCTTCGAAATTCTGAGTATTTCTGAGTATTTTGAATGGAAAAGTTTAAAAAAAAAAAAAAAAAAAAATATTTGAATGCACAAAAAAAAAAAAAAAAAAAAAATAAATAAAGGAATAAAAAAATTTTAAAAAAATAACTTGAAATTGTCCACCTTCGATATAAACAGCTATTATACTATTTACTAAGTACGTTCGAATGTATAAAGCCTAAGAAATATTACTAATAAGATTAAAAAAAAAAAGAAAAAAATTTTTTTTTTTTACAAAATATATTCAATATTCATTATTATAATCCGATTTGAAAACAGATTCCCCTTTTAAAATTATTCGTAAGTTAATCAATATTAATTGACATGACGGAATTCGTTTTCCTTTTTTAAAAAGTTCCTCTCCTGCCCCGTAGAGCTTAACTAGGTTCGTCACTTCCGCAGCAGTTACATCAGCCGGTTAAAAGTGTATCCGATTTCTCAGGGCACCCTCTAAATACCAACCACTTTGTTGATGTTCGTACACCATCTGCTTTCGGCAACAGTACGTTATCGCCCCGTGCACATCTCCCCTCGCGCCAAATCGTCACAATCCCTCAATTCATCGCGAACAAGCAAGCACGACCATTTCTGACAGATGGGTTTGGATTGAGTTACCTTTCGACATCTCCCTCGCTACATTCGAAGGTGAATAAAAGCTGTTTGGACACATTTCGGAAATTTATACAAAATAGGCAAGGTAAATATGTGTGAGAGTGCAAGTGTGTCTGCTTATATTTCGCAGTACTTAAGCGCTATGATATTAAAAGGACTATTTTTTATCTGGTAAGTAACCAAAAATAATAAAATGATTTTAAGCAAATAAAAATACATTTTTAATGAAACAGAATAATTCATTTCATTTTAAAAACACTAATAAATTATATAAATAAACAATATTTATATTCTGGAACAATTTATTTTTATAACAATGTTTTGCAACAATTCCTTATTATAATAATACCAATATTTTGTTGCAATTCATCCTTATAATAACACCAATGTTTTGTAACAATTCATTCTTATAATAATACCAATGTTTTGCAACAGTTCCTTATTATAATAATACCAATGTTTTGTAGCAATTCATCCTTATAATAATACCAATGTTTTGCAACAGTTCATTCTTATGATAATACCAATGTTTTGCAACAGTTCCTTATTATGATAATACCAATGTTTTGCAACAATTCATTCTTGTAATAATACCAATGCTTTGCAACAATTTATTATTATAATAATACCAATGTTTCGCAACAATATATAGAAGTGTAACTGCTTGATAAAAAATGTCAGCCTATCGTGTTATGCATACGTTTTTAAATTCCATTCTTCTAAAATAACGAAAAACTAGAAAAACCATTATCGCTTATCATTCATGTAATTTATAAAAAGAATTCTAATGAAAAGCATAACGCAACGTACACTTAGGAGGTAAAACATCGTTTTTGACTGATGTTGTTTTCTTCAAAGTTAAAATGGCAGTTACAAGATGTGATAATCCTTTAAGAAACAGTTTTAAGTAATTTTTAATTGAAACTTACTTTTTAAAGGTGTATTCAAATCAATTTAGATGCATCTCTTTCAAAGTGTGTTTTTCTAAATATATTTAATAAAGATACCCAACCAACAGCTAAGTTGGCACCATTATTTTTCACGGGTGATAAAATCTTGTTTTCTCTTATAAGAAATGTATGTTGCTTTTTATTAAATTATCTATTTAATTACATTCCACAATTACTTATTTAACATTATAGCAGTTGAATAAAATATTAAAACCTCTCTTAATGTGACCGAAGACTTTCAAATTATGTTCTTCGTCAAAAGAAATCGAAATTCTTTTATTTTAAAGATTAGACCTTCAGATTTCGAAAGCAATCTTCAATTAATTTCAAGAATCCTTGGAAATTCAGATACAGCTGTTTCACCAGGAGTTATTACGATATTGAATTGAAGCATCCAAAGCTTTCAGTTGAATTTACTGTCAGAACTGTATTGTTTGCTACACCGCCATACCGTAACAAACCGTTACGGTATGGCGGTGTAGCAAAATTTTTTGAGGGTGTCGTTAGGAATCTGTTGACTATCTTAATCATCTTCAAAATCTAATGAAATTTATAATTTTAATGATGTTATGTATGCTTTGAACTAAAAGGTTTTAAATATATCCTTAGAGAGAAAAGTATAGATATTTTTGTTAAAAATAATTTTTTTTCCCTTGTATTTTTGTTCTCGTTTGGCTTGGTTTGTCGCTCTGCGGTAATTTTTTTGTGCATACAAGGATTAATTCATTCGGGATTTACAGTTTAAAGTGGATTTCTAATTACTAAGAATCATTCATGTTTCAGCCAGGATTCGAACAAGCCTAGGGTCTAAAAGGCCAGAGGGCCAGCCACTTGGCCATCAGACCGCCTTTTGTTATCTGTAACTCGGAGAAATGTCACTCAGCTATGGTGTAAAATAGTGTCATTTTTAGCTCAATGCATGCATAGTAGATGTTTAAATGCAAGCAAGTCTATGTGATATTTTTTACACATTCTTTTAATAACGAATGTTTACCTAAAATCAAAAAAAAAAAAAAAAAAAATTTATCTGTTGAGCCAAATTTTAACAAAAATTTTTGACACATATGTTTTAAAGTTCATGTCAATTTTCTGCAGCCTAATTGAACAATTGCAACAAAAAAAAATTTTTATGACGCATTATTTGGAATTTTTCTTTCTGAACGGCTACATTTATAATTTACCACTGATGACAGCCCTTAGACCACTGATCACAGCTCTTAGACAGTTTCAATTTCAACTCTTTTGGAATCTATATCCATAATCCCTTTTCCAGACTCACTGATTGGCAAAGCCGCACTCTACAGGCTCCCACAGAGATGGCGGCCAATGAGGAGCCGCATTCTACAAGTGACCACAGGATCGCCTATCGATTAGCATCTCGGACGACTTAAATCGATATGAGAGCCCTTTTAAGCACCCCGCTCGCCTCTGTCTCCATCCAGAGTATTCGAACATGCGAGCGCATACCAATCGTCTGCTTATTTCTCAAGGGGTTGTTTTGCGAACCGCCCCCCCTTTCCCGCAATCCGGTCACACTCCCTAAACTGTTTATATTCCCTGCCGTCCCTGATGGAAAAGGCGCATCAAACATTGAAGGAGGAGAGTGTCCGGCTCTCTTATTCTCAGTGCCGGATTGTCCGGCACTCTTCTGGACTGAAGATGCGCCTAATGGCCTCGAGCAAAAGGTCTTCCTGCATCGCTACTAAATGACCGTAACTGGGAGGACGTGAGCTGTAACTGTGAGGGGCGATGATTCGTGGTCATTTGGGCGCAAATCTGTTGGTGGTAAGGGTTGAAGAAGGACTGCGAGTTTGATGTAGTGCATATTCAACATATAAGGGGAAAAAAACAGTATTGATTAAAGTACACATTGGCGTTAGTTATTTTTATAAGATGTTAGCAAAAGCTTGTTATTTACAGTAGGATTAAATATATCTATTGAATTCTGGTACACAGTATTAGAATTGTGGTTTGAGGTAGACGCAATATTTATATCTATATATATATATACTGGGTGATCAAATGGACACATTTTGAGGGGTGGTACAACTTACTGAAACATACATTTTTTATATAAGGATGCATGGTCGGAAGTGATGCGTTGAGACACGAACACTAAAAATGAGACTCATAAACAAAAGCATTGTTTGTTTACAGCATCATTGTAAGATGTTTCTTTGATTCAATGTGCACAGTAAATGCTCAAAATTGCTGCCACCCACACTAATACAGGCTTAGTAGCATCGGAGGAGTGATTGACGAACAGATGTCAAGCATTTCGCTCACGTTTGCAGTCGCAATTGAGAGATCTTCCAAGATCTTGGAAGATATCTTCCAAGGACTATTCATTTGAAAAAGATTTTATTTCTTCATGGATGGAAGTTTCGTATACCATATTCAAAATGCTTGGATAACATTCCATGCCATTTGACAATGCATTTGACTGGTACAATGCATTTGACAATGCATTAAGAATTAATTGTCCTGGAAAAAACTTTTAGAGAAGCCCCATTGAATAGCCTGAGGAAAAATGATTTAAATTTTTCCTTAAAATGAATTTAAAAACATGGCCAATTGGCTAGCGCTCTGGCGTTTGATACCACAGGCATCAGTTTCGAATCCTGGCGGTGGCATGTATGTTTGTGAGTGATTCGGAATCCACTCTCAACTGTAGGTCCCGGTCTTATGAGCCCAAAGTGTGCACAAAATGACCATGGAGCGACAAACAAACAAACTAAAAAAAAAACTGGTATCAATTTCTTTTTGTAACAGAATGACAAGTTGGCAAATTCAACTAGGAAAGCCGGTTTCCCCAATTGCAAATTCAATATCCTTTCAGTAAAATTAAACTCATTTTATTGTCATTGTTTTGTGATTATTAATGACACGCTACAGTTCATCAGAGGACTTATTTACAGTTTAAAATTCAAACATGAAAAAATGCCACACTTGTTATTTGCGAAAAAAAAATGTCTTTGAGTAAAAACAATAGGTTTTTAAACAACAACAACAAAAAAATCCATTAGAATTTTTACAGACAAAAAGAAAAAAATTATCCGAATGTGACATTCAAGTGAAAAAAGGAAACAAAACTCTTGAATAAATTTATGTTCCAATGTCTGAAGCATTAAAAAAAAAAAAAGAAGAGAGACATTTCTTTTACAGGAGGACCATCAATTGCGGCAATGTGATTAAAGATACATTACTTACATTTTTTTTGTCTCTTCAGCAAAAGACGAGGTATTTACTAGCATAAAAAATTCATCGTGTCATTATCTTGTTTACCCGTCGGATGAGAGCAAATTTCTTTGAAATTTTCCCTTCACAATTTTTTTTTTGATCTTCCCTCAGTGAAAAGTAAGTAAGATCTAATTTTCTTTCAAAGTGTTTTGTCAACATCTTTTAACTCGTAAAAACTATTACTTTGTTTTTTTCTCCCCTTCATTTAAGAGGAGCGCCTGAAAAAAGGTGAAACACTGAAATGATTGAATAATTTCTCACTTGGAGAAGATAAAAGAAAGAGAAACGATTGAAAGCATCCATTTTTAATGTCTTGAAATTGATAGTCTAAATCTTATAAATTTTCCCAACAGCACAAGTCATAAACATTTTAGGCTGCAGTCTAAGTGGGAGATTTTTTTTTTCCTATTCAAAACATAGACGAAATGAATTACATATTCTTTTTTATTTTATGAATTATTGCTTTTCATCATAATTTTAAAATGCATTTAATTTCGAATTGAAAGGGATTCAACATATTTAAATACCCATTTATTTTGAGTCAACGTTATTATTGTTTTGTTTTAAAATTTCGATCAGGCTGTAATCAAATAGTAAGAATAAACTAAAGAAATTGAATAATAGAAGTAAGATTATATTTATAAGTTATTAATTTTCAACTAAAGCAAAATGTTGCAATAATTTAAAATTTTAATGAATTGCTTTTATTTCAAAGGTGAAGTTTTTTGAGTATTATTTTAAACAATTTGTTATTTCGAAATTTGAACAGAATTGAGAAAGATCGGAAATAAATGTTTGATTTTTGAACATCATTACAAAATTATAATATTCTCTCGCTTTTAAAGCAATTCATTTAAATAGAGGATGAAACATTTCTCTGAAAGATAATGGCAATTTTAGATAGAAGACAAAAATGTTATGAATTCATAAAATATATACTATTGTCAACAATAATATTCATTAAATGTAATTGTTTATGCACAATGCTTAAAAATTATTTTTTATAAAAATTCAAAGAACAAATAGTTAGGGCAGATATGCATGTATTTTTTAATACAATAATGTTTGGTTGAAATCTAGAATACTGTGACTCTGAGAAAGTCGCCAATCTTGCAACCCGAAATATTTCCCCTATTTCATTAGGGTTACAATATTCTAGAGGAATTTGTAACTTCTTTTTCGGAACAATATAATGACTATTATTTATTTCTACTTTGATAGTTATTTGCAGAATTTTTTAGTTATAGTAAATAAAGGTCATAAATATATATTCTTTTAAATATTTATTTCGATTATTTGATATTCTGAATATTCTGAAATTATTGATTATTCTGAAATTATTAATTATTCTGAGATTATTCTTATAATGTATTTCGGCCACTGATACAAAAAATAAACATTTTTTATGATGTTGTCACTCATGAAAATACGAAGCAAACAAGAAAAACGATTTTTTAATTTACTAATAACTTATATTTGATTATCAAATAATTATTTTCTTTTTGATGCTGTTGAAATAATAAAGGTTTTATAACAGCCGTTACTTGAATTGACGCGAAAAAACAACTTTTAAATTTTAGAATTTAAATTAATTAGAATTTAATTAAATTTCAAATTTAAATTCTTCATTCATTTCATAAGGCTATACACGACAAATTTTAGTGCGGCAATTAAAAAACATTTTCGCTTCCAACAAAGGATACATCAGAATAAAATCTAAGTTATTCTTTTCTCCCCTCTTTTTAAATAATTTTGTTTTATCATTCGCATGCGGCTTCGTAAACATTTTTTTTTTTTTTTTTGACATAATAGGGAAAAAATAAATAAATAATTAAAAATGGCATATTAGCGAATAATTTTGGCGTAATTTTATCTTAACAATGATTATTATCTCTTTTCTAAATGATACATTTATATGAGTTAGCAAAACATAATTCCACATAACAGTTTGGCGATAAAACGATTAAATTTGGCGTAAAAGCAATTTAGGAATAAAATTTTGGTTAAATAGGGATATATTTTGGCGTTAAAGCTGCAATATGTGGCTTAAAAAGAAGATATAATTGTGGTAAAATTTTGGCTTTAAAGAGATATAAATTGGCCTAAAGACAATTTAGGCATAATTTTTTTAACATAATAGTGTCTAGTTTTGGCGTAAAAGCAATAGCATTTGGCACAAAAAATATTCAAGGAATAAAAACATTTATAGAGACAAAAATTTGGCAATAAAACATTAACATAAAAGTAATTTAAATCACAAAATTCGCTTAGTGGAAAAAGTGCGATAAAGCGATAAATGTTGGTGATAAAGTATTTCAAGGATTAAAAGTTTGGCAGGATAGTGATAATATTTGGCTTAAAAACACTTTCAGGAATAAAATTTGATGTAATAGATATTTGGCTACGAATGTTGGCGTAATAATAATGTTTCGCAATAAATTTTGCCGAAATACGTTTTACAATGACTCCATACTTCGGCAGCCATTTTATTTGTTTACTTGGCGATTTGGCATCCAAGTGAAGGATTTTGGCTTAATATCATTACACCAAGAAAACTACCTGGTTTATCCATTACCATACTTACTTGGCGACTCGCAATTCTGGCGATGCATTTGGCACAGAGGGTATATGCTTCTAGATTTTTATCTAATTTTTTAGAAAAAAAAAATAACGAATTAATTAAAAACAACATCAAGCAATAAGATATTTTTAAATGAGGCGAAAATTGTAAAAAGAAATAATAAAATAAAAATGAAAATAATATTGTTTATAGTTCAAAGACAAAAAATTTAAATATTAGCTCACTATTTAATCAATGAACGTATTGGTATAAATCTAAACATTGATTAAAAGTTTTAGCGGAATCATTATCTTTTATTATAACAGTGAAACGTGCATTTGTTTGAAATTCAAAAGATTGTGAACAATAACGGATCTATAAAATCAAGGTAAATAAATTGTTAAAAAAAAATCGGGTTTATTGTGAATACTTCTGAGGAGGAAAACAAATGAATAGAGACATAAAATATTGAATTCTGACTAAACAAATCTTATGCATATATCCACTCAAAAAGATTTCCATACAAATCAGCATTCAAAGAATTAAACATATCGCTCACGAAATAACTGGCCATTCTTTTCTTCCACCCTTCCCCCTTTCACCCCCAAGCAATTGTCGTGGTTACAGTTAACACACAAAAAAGCGCAGTTATCACCCACCGGGGTAGAAAATACACCACGTGATTCCCCAACGATGTTATAACAAACAAAATTTTCCTCACTGTTCTAAAAAGAACTTTCGATGGTTTCGTTTAAATACAGTTAGAGAACTAACTGCGTGCGAAGCACAAAGGCTTCTTCTCTAGGCGTCCGCCTCACGCGATATTTAATAATTCATTCATGGTGGATGGCAACACCCGCTGAAGAGACCGATTTCGGCCGTGTTCTGCGGTTCTCCCAAAAAGGAATGAAAGAACATGCTGCCTTTTTTGATTATTGTTGTTTTCGAACGATTTCGACAGTGTGTGAAAAAAAAAAGTGAACAAAGCGACAGTCTCGATTGCACGTGAATAAATGAAGCACACCTGTAGTCAGTGCTAATATTGAGCGCATTATTTGCAATGTAATCTGTCTCAAAGAGATCCCCACAATGGCGCTTTCAGTTGTGCCAATAATTGCAAGAATGGAATTATTTCTGATTTCCTGCTCTTTGTGGAGATGAATGGAAAATCAGACGGAATATTAGATTTGTGTTTCACTGATGAATAAAAAATTGATTTTTTTTTTTTTTTTCCTGTTATATAATTCTGTACTTTTTGGTTTATTCAAATCAATACATTTTTTTTATAACACATTTATTTTCATTTCTGTTTTATGTTTGAAAAGAATTCAAAATGTTTTTAACCAATGTTTGAGGGATTTTTTTCATATCTAAATTTTAATTTTCTTAGTCCAAATTTCTGACTAATTTTTCTCATTATGATTAGAAAACTTATTTATTTCCTTCTTTTTCAGCGTAGAATGTTAGTTGAAATTTATTATTGAGACATTTGTAAAATATCTTACCGATTATGGAAGACTCACTCTTTTTTTTAATGTATAAAAGAAAAAACAACGAAAGTTTTTCTCAAATTTTTAATTTGTTCTCTTGTTTGAAAGCTAATTCGACAATGATTTGCCAGATTGATGGAGAGCCTTGGTTGCCAACAACCTCTGTCTCCTGCTTTGTGAAGGAGAGAAGTGTCTTAAGCAAAGACGTTGCTAAGCGAAGCATAGTTGCTTTAAGCGCATTGATTAAATAGAAAAAGGGTAAGGTATACACTCAAGAGCCAAAACATTATGACCGCTCCTACATTTTGCAATGAACACGCCTGGATGACGTGGAAGGCACGTGATCAGGGGGAAGGGGTATTTAACTGGTATTGTAGTGGTATTAATCCATGCCAAGGCGGGTTGAAGCTGTGTTGGGCGCCAAAGGTGGGCCAACTCGTTATTGACAGGTGGTCATAATGTTTTGGCTCTTGAGTGTATATATATATATATATATATATATATATATATATTATTAATTTATTAAAAAAATTAACTTATTAATTATTTTTGTTTTGTTTAATTAATAAAAAAAATAAAGAATTGAAACAAAAACAATTGAAAAGGGGAAATTGTGACTCCGGAGAAACTGCAGGGTCATTCGGAAAGGAGGATATCGAAACGTTAATGAATAACATTCAGAACAGCGCGAGGTCTTTTGCGATTTTTGAAATCAAAAGTGTTGTTATCATAGTTGCTTAGATAATTTAAAACAGAATTATTAATATTGGGATGGAGTTATAAAAATTTTGCACAATTTTGTAAAAAAATTGTTTAAAACTTGGGAGGAAAAGAGCATGTCTGATATCCTCATTTCGGAAAAATCAGGGCGAATTTGTAAACATATGTAGGATTTTATTTTCAAGTCTTTGTATGATCTCGAAATTCGATGGAGCAGTAGATCCCCAAATAGGACTCGCCTATGCAAGTATTGGACTCAAGTAAGCAAGACAAATGAGTTTTTTTATTTTCCAAGGACTGAAAGCTAATTCATTATCGCACTGTACATTTCAGGATGCAATAGATGATGTTGGGGCCAAGCTTTTTATATTGGAACAATGACATGTGTTTACATCTTTTAATTATTGAACTTAGAAAGATTGCAATCACCGATCTAAAATATTTATATAGAAACAATGTGTATCAATCATGAAGTAAATGTGTAAAATTAACATTTTTATTTTTATTTTTACGAGGTACTTTGAACCTATTTGGCGTTTTAATTCGATTTCATAATTAACGTCTCTTTTAGTATCTTTAATTCAATAACCCACTTATATATAAAAAAAAGATTATAGAAATTCAGAAATTATACTTGAGTAAAATATCATTAAAATTTATAATGAATAATTGTGAATTTTAAGTATTGTTAACATCTTCTTTGCCAAAAAAAGTCTGGTTATTTAACTTCCATGCTGATATAGAAAACTGTTTTCAAATGATATTTTTGATTTTACATATTTCTGATACCATAGTCTTGAGAAAAATCAGTTTTAATTCAATACAAATGAGATATAATTTATCTATTTATCTAGTAACCTACTAGTGTCATCTCCAGTAATCAATAATTTAGTCTTATGATTAACATTTGAAATAGTGCAATAATTTTCGACTCTGGCATCGAAATGCGGTCTCATTTATTTTAATGCTCGTTTAAAAAATCATATACAAATTTGACAAAGTATTCCATATGAACTATGAGATTGTAATAATTAAATTGTTCTTCTTTGTATAAAATGTTCTTTGAAAAAGCTTTTTAACGTACTTTTAATTAAAAAGGCCATCACACTATATATTTAAATTAATTTCATGATTTAACTCCGTATATTTTTTCTAATTTTTTAAAAATAAATTAGACAATTGTATCACTTAAATATTAAAAGTTTACTGCGATGATAAATCTTTAAAAGTTTTTAATGAAAATTATTTAATTAGAGTGAAAAATTGATTTCCTAAGAATGCTGTCAACTTTCCTATTCAGATAATAGAAATCATTTTTTTTTTCTATTTCAATTCTTTTGAGACTTTAATACTGGCTCTTTAACTTCTTTTTTAAATTCTCATTTCAGATATTATTCTCCTTTCGAAATAGCTATTTGTTGCCAAATATTAAACAGGGGGGAAAAAATTACAAGAAAAACTTTACTTCTTAACCCAACAAGCATCAAATCTGTGCGCAACATAATCATTTTTATAACATACTTTGATAAAAGAAAAAGGGCAAGAAAGACCACCTTTGTTAGAAAACCACTCAAAGATTAAAAAAAAAAAAAACAAGAGTTCAACCCTCTCCAGCCATTGCAAAAGAGGCCACGGCGAAGAATTAAGCCATATTCAAGTCCAAATATCAGCTTTTGAGCTCTTTTTTTCCCCTTTCTCCTCTCCTTGAGGAGAACGCCTCTGCTCTCAGATGCCTTTTCACAGATGAATTGCTTGTTTTTATAAAGGGTTCTCTCCCCACCCCCATTCCCTGCCATGTTGAGATACGTTTCTTTTGACGTTCGCTGTAACGTAAGAAACCGGGCAATCACAGAAATACAACTCTTTGTGCTCTTATTGATTACCGCTGTTATGTTTTGACGTGAGGATATGGAATGTACATTATGCATCTCTTCTTTTTTTTCTTCTGCTTTTTTTTCCTTCCCCTCTTCCATGATTTCGACTCTCGCCGTTCTGACTGGCATGGCTCTCCCCCTCCCCCCCCCACACCCCCAGTCTTGGAGGGGTTGAAGACCAGTCATCAAAGAAAGCAAAATAAAGAGATGGTGGTAAATAAATCCCGATTTGACGGAGAGGTTGTCATGTCGCTCGATGATTGGTTGCAGCAGGGAGCGTCGAAAAGTTATGGGGTGGATTATTATGTTACCGAGATTTTTTTTTTTTTTTAATGTTTTTTTTCTTTCATTATTATTTCTTTGCTTTGGACTCATTATGCGCCTATTTTGCGGAGATTTCTCGTTAGGGGTGGCAGGAGGAGGATCTTTTTATTATCCTCCACCCCACCCACCCAGCATTCTGTGATTTTTATATTTATTTACTTTGCTAGTGTTGCTAAGATTGAAAACGATCTAGCAAAGGAGAGTGACGTTTTGAGAGTGAAAGATGAAAGCATTAGCGGTGTGAATGATTCGGAATTACATCTCAGCTGAATAATCAGACGTGAGAAGATCTGTCTCTGAATATGGATGGTGATTTTTTCTTCTCCTGAATATGTATTTATAATACTTTTTATGATTGAGTGAAAATAAGAGATTCGATTTGATAAATTCGCTAGGGTATTTAAAAGACGATTTAAAAAAAAAAAATTTTAAAGGGGAAAAAAATTGAAGAATAAGCCAATATATTTAAATTGACAAATCATGGGGAAGAATATCATAATATGCTTTTTGAAGCAATAAAATTACAGTTAAACCCAGATCCTTGGTAAATAAATTGTTTCGGTATCATGGGCCAAATCCAATGCCTTCATGTTAGGCACGATTGGAAGTTGGCTAATTAAATTGATATTTGCTTTAAATTAGGTAAGTAAACAAAGAAATAAACAAATAAAAAAAATCTGTAAGGAATAAAAAATTTTTAAGTGATAAAAATTTGGCTATAAAGCATTAACTTTTAGCGTGACAGAAATTTAAAAAACAAAATTAGCTTAGTGAAAAAGTTCAAGGATTAAAATTTTGGCAGGATAGTGATAATATTTGGCGTTAAAGCGATAAATTTTGACTTAAAAGTACATTCAGGAACAAACTTTGACGTAATAGCTGTTTGACTACTAATGTTGGCGTAATACCAATGCTTGACGATGAATTTTGGTGATATACCGTTTTACAATGACACCGAACTTCGACAGCCATTTTGTTTGTTTACTTGGTGATTTGGCATCCCAGTGAAGGATTTTGGTGTAATATCATTTTACCGCGAAAACTATCTGGTGCATTCATTACTGTGCTTACTTGGCGATGCCTTTGGCATAAAGAGTACAGGATTCTAGATTTTTATCATTTTACAATTATGATTTTTTTTTCGGTAAAACTCTAGAATCCTGTACCTTTTGTGCCAAATATATCACCAGGTTGCCAAGTAAGCATAGTAAGTACAACCAGTCCTTAATTTTTACCACACATGTTTTTGTCTCCATCAGTTGTAATTTGAAGTTTTTGCATCTTAGGTTCTTTTTATTAATGACATTGTCAACTCCCTTAAAAATATCTTCCCCAGTAGTGGTGCGTGAATACTATCAATATCAAGAAGTTCTTCATACACTTCATAGCTTTTATTTACTCCTCGAATAAAAATCAACACCTGAGCCGTATCTGACACATCCGTTGGCTCATCCAAGGTCAGAGACAACCACTCAAGATCAGGGCCGGATTTAGACGAAAAGAGGCCTTAGACTATTCCACTTATGAGGCCCTTTCACCTCCCATTTTTAAGTTTGTGAATTACATGAGAGATAATAAAATACATCTTTACTATTAATGCAAGGTCAAACCAGAGCTTAGTAGCATAAGGGACGTCTATATTTGCCATAGCAATCAGTGAACGTATGAACTATACTTTGGTGCAATCTAGTATATACAAACGAACAGACCCAATGAGCCGAATTCGTTGATCTTAACCAATACATTTTTATGTTTGTTTATTAGTCATATGTGTAGAATTTTTCCTTATTTTCTATTCAGGGTTTACTGTTTTTAGAATAGTATAATTCTAATTTTGCCAACAATTTGAATGTAGGCCCGTCTTGATCTTGAGGCCCTAGGCTGAAGCCTAGTTAGCCTATCGGAAAATCCGGCCCTGCTCCAGATGTTCATTTTTGTCAAACAGTTGAGATGATATATTTTCTGCGATGTCTTGTACCCACCGAGCCACGGTGTTTGCTGACAAAATGACAGTTTTAAATAAATTTACCTTTTCGGAGAACATATCTTCGGCTATTGCAATTCCGCATTCTTTGATCATTTCTCCATCGGTGAATGATTTTCCACGTTTTGAGATTTCAAGAGCCACACGAAAGCTGGCACGAGTTGCAGCCTCTTGTTCAGTATTGACTTTCGTAAGCAAAGATTACTGCAATTTCAATCCGCGCTTCAAAGCTTCAAATTTTTCTATCCGCTAACTTCCTGTGTATTTTGAGTAATTTTGAAAATGTTTCATTTCATAATAACGTTTAATGTTATATTCTTTGAGAACGGCTATAGTAATTGAACCAGCGAATTTATCTAGCGTATGCTCGCTCAGATCGCGTACTTGGCGACTAGTCCAGAAATTATAGATAATGGCAGAAAAATCAAAACGGTTTTGGCCCTTGGTACTTATTGGAGTAAACAGAATGGCCCTAAGGCTGAAAAGTTTGGAGATCCCTGCTCTAGCGTATTGTAACCCTAAAGAAATTGGCAGAAGATTTGCGAAATATTCCGAGTTGCAAGATTGGCGATTTCCTCACTGGTACAGTATTCTAGATTTCAACCTTTTTTCTTGTCATCAAAAGCACACTTACTTTATTTTCTGAGACAAAACCGCTTAGAGCTGAAGTGTATAGTTTGAAACGACAGTCAGTTCAATACCGATATTATTGTCAACCAATGTCAATTTTACAGGCGCCTCTGCGAAATTCCTAAAAATCACTACGACAATTAATTTGTGGGTTCTAAGGTTTACAATTGTTTATTCGATTAAAATCTAGAATACTGTACCCCTGAGTAAGTCGCCAATCTTGCAACCCTGAATATTTCGTCAATTTCTTTAGGTTGCAATACTATAATTAGAGGAATTCGTAGCTTCATTTTCAGAACAATATAATGACTATTTATTGTTATTTTTGATTATTATTTGCAAAATTCTTATTTGCAATAAATAAGAACAGAAATATATAATCTTTATGATGTTGCCACTCATGAAAATAAGAAACAAACAAGAAAATCGATTTTTAATTTATTAATAATTTATATTTTATTCTTAAATAATTAATTTCCTTTTTAAAGATGTTCGTTTAGTTAGGATTTTGTGGCAACCGTAATTAGAATTCGCACGGAATATTTGAAGCTTTAGCTTTTTAGAACGTTAGTTGACGTTGCAATTAAAATTTTTAATAATTAAAATAAATTAATAATAATAAAATAATTTTTAAATTTTTAAGAACGTCACAATTTAAATTTTTCTGTGAGCACAAATTTGATATCCGCAAAATTTTTTATGATTTCACTGATGGAATAAAACATTTGTTTCCACCACAGATGAAGGACATACCACACTAAAAGGTAAGTTATTATCTGGTTTTCTTTTTTTTTTTTTTTCTCTTTTGTTGATATTAATTTATCATTCGAATTCAGCTTCGTAAAGAACATGACTTATCTTTTGACATAAAAAAAAAATAAATAAAGATAAAAAAAAAAATAAAAAAAATATTTAAAAAAAAATGGCGAATTAGCGGATAATTTTGGCGAAATTTTAGTAACAGCGAAGTGGCGTAAAAAGAAAACATTAAAATTTTGCCATAATAGTGGTAAACTTTTGGTGTTAAAGCGATATAAATTGGCGTAAAGACAATTTATACAGAATTTTTCTGTTATAATAGTGCTAAAATTTGGTGTAAAAGCAATAACATTTCGCTCAAAAGTATTCCAGAGATAAAATTTTTTAGTGATAAAAATTTGGCGATAAAGCATTAACTTTTGGCGTAAAATCACCTAAAAAAAAATTGCTAAAGGAAAAAATTTGGCTATAAAGCGATAAATGTTGGCTATAAAGCATTTTTTGGCTTAAAAGAACTTATATAACAAAATTTGCTTAGTGAAAATTGGCGATAAAGCGATAAATGTTGGCGATATAGCATTAAATTTTGCCATAAAATCACTTCAAATAACAAAATGTGCTCAGTGAAAAAGTTTGGCGATAAAGCGATAAATGTTGGTGATAAAGCGATATATGTTGATGCTAAAGCATTTCGAGGACTAAAATTTTGGCAGGAAGGAGGATGAAAGAAGGTTATAGAAGCTCTTATTAAGATGTTATTTTATAAGCTATATATATTTTTTGTAAGTACAATTAGAGTGTTAGAATGCGTTTTAAGTGTATACAAATGCTACATCATTAAAGTTGTAAAAAAACTCTTTGTTATGAAAAAAAATTTTAATAGATATTTGAGTTCACTAAAAGTTATTGAATTTATTTTATATATTCTTCTAAATCCGTGAGTAAATATCATAGCACATAAGATTACGGTAAAGAATCGGAAGCCGGTAAAAAAAAAATCTGGCTCAAAAGTTTTTTTTTTTTTTTTTTTTTTTGCCGACTTTTCAACTGTGGCAATAAAACATTAATCTGTAAAAATAAAAGGATTGAATTGCTGACAGTAAAAAAGAATCATCGTTTTCCATGAGTAACTTTTGTTTTTGAATTCATTAAATTCGGGTCTCAGCATTCAGCAACAAAACCAGAAAGGAAATGAAAAATTTCCCGATGATTGCAGTCTATTTATTTACTTATAGGTCAACTTTGACCTTCCGCGAATCCTAATCAGTCCCATTACGCCACGGCGCACTCACTGAGTTGTGAAATGTCGTAATCGATTGCACAAAGTATGAAAATGGCCTTTTTACGGCACTGCATACAAAAG
Organism: Caerostris darwini; assembly: GCA_021605075.1. Classification (NCBI taxonomy): domain Eukaryota; kingdom Metazoa; phylum Arthropoda; class Arachnida; order Araneae; family Araneidae; genus Caerostris; species Caerostris darwini. The sequence continues at coordinate 471,319 of BPLQ01015712.1, forward strand.
ATCTTATTTTGTTCAGAACCTCTTGGAGCTGGAAGTCGGACTGCAATTTCTGGAAGGAAGTCGTTCTGTTATCTGTGGCAGCTATCTGCCAAAACTGTTGGAGGCGCTCTCGAATGGGGCTTTGCGCTTGGATGACCAAATCTGCCACTTTTGTGCTGCTGCCAGAGAGAGAGCCATGGAAATGATTAGGGTTATGCGTCGCTATCTAAACAGCCCAACAAACATAATGGGCATGCGTATTGACTTGTCTATTGTTGTGGAATCGACGGTGAATTTGGGAGTGTTTTGTTTTTCTTTTTTTTTTACATTCTTTTCAACAATTTGGGGAAAAAAAAAGAATAAGCTATTTATAAGACTAATATATATATAATTTGTTCCTCAACAATCTGTTTCGCACGTAATAGCGTCGTTTTATTTCCTTCTTTTGGTACAGAATAAAACTATATCGGAATTCAGTAGCAAATTGCTGTTTTGATGTTCGTACTTGTTCTTCTGTATTATTCTAATAAAAAAAAATTCCCTGTTTAATAATTTTTTAACTCAATTTACGATTTGTTGCACTTAACAACGACATTTTAAACTGTTAAATGGAATATTCTAAACAATCTGTTAAATGAAATATTTTAAACAATCTGTTAAATGGAATATTCTAAACAATCGGTTAAATGGAATATTCTAAACAATCTGTTAAATGGAATATTCTAAACAATCTGTTAAAAAAAATTGAATTTTGCATGTTAAAAAGGAAACAAATAAAAATGTATTAGGATAAAGAATACAAAACTAAAGGAATGTTGCTACAGTTTGGTTTTGAAACATACTTCCTTCAAATATTGAACAGCTAAATGCAATGACTGAAATTGGTGTTAAAAGTCTAAAATCTTTTTTCGTTTAAAAAAATTAAATTTCAGTTTACATATTCCCAAAAAAATATACAAGCAGAAGTATAACAATTTCTCTTAAAACAGGAGAAAACAAATTCAAGAAAAATTTGTCTTTGAACTTCTAAAGCTTTGTTAATAAATATTATCACTGAATCAAATTAAAGTTAAAAAAATACTTAGTAAAAAAGGTGTTTCATGTTCATTAAAACATGCAAATATTATTAATGAAATGCATATTTTACAATCTTAGTGACATTCTAGCTTTTTAAGTAAAAAAAAAGTTTTTAAAGCGCTAGCTCGATTATTATTCCAGAAAAGAAAATAAATCAACAACCGACCCTAACTGTTTCTATTTTTTTTCCAACAGTGTCATTTTGATTGTTTTTAGTTTCGAAATTAAAAAAATGTTCTAACTATTAATATGATCTTATTCGATAATTGTATTTTGTCATGGAAAAACTATTATTCTTGAAAGAATGGTGTTTATTTATAAATATTTATACTTTACAAGATTAGTGACATTCCATCTTTTTTCAAGTATGTGTAAGTAATATAGTATGTTTATTATTTTATTAATACAATTATTATTTAAATAATGGTGTTTAGTGATTGCTAAGTAATGTTAAAGGCCATTAATGAACAATAGGCTCAGTAAATTTGTATAACACATTGTTCAAGAAATGCAGCACAAGCTTAACTAGTGATCCAAATGCTTAATCACAGCGGTTAGGGTCCTGATGGCCGACTGGGTAACGTTCTGGAGCTCGATACCACATGTTTTGGGTTCGAATCCCGTCGGTGCCATGGATGTCTGTAATGGTTTGTAACCCACTTTAAGCAGTAGCTCCCGATCTCATATGACCATAGAGCATCATAAATACCCAATCAGACTTCTTCTAACCCCACATCATTCCCAAAGTGTAAAGGGGTAATTCAGCTCTAGGCACAGTGATGTGATATAGTGCAGTAGTAATTACAGCGATTGAATGTTTGATACAGAAAAAGAAATTAAACTTTAATATTTTTGTCATATCTTAAATTTATCTTTAAAGCAACAACTATATAAATAATTCTAAGCAAGGAACGACATTCACTGCTCATTTTACTGCTTCCGTTTTTAATATAAATTTAAAAAAGGATTAAAAATCATAATTTCGAAAAAAAAAATATTTATTAAACTGTTTAAAGTACCTAAAAATATCAAAGAAAATTTCAAATTGTAAAATTCGAATTTCCACACAAATAAATATTAATTAAAAAATATATGTTTCCTTTTTACTGAAAAAACATTCAACTGAATGAAAAATATGAAGAACTGTTTTTTTAAACAGCAATGACCAGATTATTTGTATCCGATGAATCCATGTAGAGATTCATCGGATGCAAATAATCTGGTCATGGTCGTAATGTGCTATTTACATAAAAAATGGATGCATTGAACTGTCTACACATCAGATTTGAAATGCTATAGAAGTTTATATTTCTATTAAATTGAAAGTAAGAAATATAATTAAGTGTAATATTAATGTAGCGAATGAAATTGACACACAAAAATATTCATTCATGAGCTGTTGGTAGTTTCATATTTGTTGCAATTCATATAAAGTTGTTTATAGCAAATGTCATAAAACCATTTCATTTTCATTAAGCAAGGGAAAGGAAGGGAGAAACGGAAGAAAGCAAGAGAGAGCGAGTAATTTCCAGTCAGTAAGTGTGAATAACTTTCAGAAAGCAAGAAACGAAACTTTTTATTCGTGAATTTCCAATATTTCAAGATTTTCATAAATTAACAGCTGCAATTTATGAAATACCCCTTTGAATCAACAATAATAAGGACCCTTCAATGAGTAAAAATGAGTTATAAATTAGCAAGCAAGGAACGACAGTCTGTTTACTATTAAAAAGTAAATAAAATACAATAGCTAACTCAAGGAATTTTCAATGAATGAAAGGCTATTATGAATAAGTAAACAAGGAACGACATTCTGTTCATTATTAAAATGTAATTAAAGTGCACTGATAAACTCAAGGTATCTTTGATAAATAAAAGTAAATTATTAATTAATAAACAAGGAACAGTATTATCTTCATTATTATTATTAATTAAAGCACAGTAGTAAACTAAAGGAATTTTCAATGGATAAAAGTGAATTATGAATTAGTAAGCAAGGAACGACATTCTGTTCATTATTAAAATGTAATTAAAGTGCACTGATAAACTCAAGGTATCTTTGATAAATAAAAGTAAATTATTAATTAATAAACAAGGAACAGTATTATCTTCATTATTATTATTAATTAAAGCACAGTAGTAAACTAAAGGAATTTTCAATGGATAAAAGTGAATTATGAATTAGTAAGCAAGGAACGACATTCTGTTCATTATTAAAATGTAATTAAAGTGCACTGATAAACTCAAGGTATCTTTGATAAATAAAAGTAAATTATTAATTAATAAACAAGGAACAGTATTATCTTCATTATTATTATTAATTAAAGCACAGTAGTAAACTAAAGGAATTTTCAATGGATAAAAGTGAATTATGAATTAGTAAGCAAGGAACGACATTCTGTTCATTATTAAAATGTAATTAAAGTGCACTGATAAACTCAAGGTATCTTTGATAAATAAAAGTAAATTATTAATTAATAAACAAGGAACAGTATTATCTTCATTATTATTATTAATTAAAGCACAGTAGTAAACTAAAGGAATTTTCAATGGATAAAAGTGAATTATGAATTAGTAAGCAAGGAACGACATTCTGTTCATTATTAAAATGTAATTAAAGTGCACTGATAAACTCAAGGTATCTTTGATAAATAAAAAGTAAATTATTAATTAATAAACAAGGAACAGTATTATCTTCATTATTATTATTAATTAAAGCACAGTAGTAAACTAAAGGAATTTTCAATGGATAAAAGTGAATTATGAATTAGTAAGCAAGGAACGACATTCTGTTCATTATTAAAATGTAATTAAAGTGCACTGATAAACTCAAGGTATCTTTGATAAATAAAAGTAAATTATTAATTAATAAACAAGGAACAGTATTATCTTCATTATTATTATTAATTAAAGCACAGTAGTAAATTAAAGGAATTTTCAATGGATAAAAGTGAATTAGGAATTAGTAAGCAAGGAACGACATTCTGTTCATTATTAAAAAGTAATTAAAGTACAATAGCAAACTCAAAGAATCTTCAAAATGAATTATGAATTAGTCAGCGAGGTACGACATTCTGTTCATTATTAAAAACCAATTGAAGTACAATGGTAAACTCAAGGAATAAATGTGAATTATGAATTAGTAAGCAAGGAACGGTATCATGTTAAACGTTAATAAGTAATTCCCTAATTCCGAGAATTTTTTCAAAGTCTATAAAAAAAGAAACTGCTTTTGCTTGGTCGATAGCAGTGGATGAAGATATCTTCTCCATCATCAATGATTTACAACTACTTGTTGGCCAAACATCCCGATTCTGAGTGCAGATCTCCACCGAGTAGGCGAGCAGACATTTTTCATGGCGGCCACTTTGTTCGCCCCTTTCTTCGCGGGCATCCATCATCTCAACCCTTTCATCCTCCCGGTCATCTGGGAGAGGCAGGGGGGAGGGGAGGGTCTCGTGCGTAATGGCGGCTAATGGCCAGGGGGTCACGCCATCTGAGCCGGAAGCGCGTCACCGACACTTCCGGGGGTCGTCCAGCTCTCTTTCTTTAGGGGGATGGATTTGGCTTGATGACTCGTGATCTCTCGAATTGGAACATAACAATTAATTGCATCAATTTTTTTTCTGAGACTGGATACAGTCTGCTTATCCCCCGACATATATATTTATCAAAGTTTGCATGTGTATGTATGCCTAGGCACGGCTGCAATTTACATCCACATTTCACCAAAATGTGCAGAAGCACTTTTAATAGCTTAGAGCAATCGAAAAAAATAAAAATATTCGAAGTTGAATATAAGATTTCTTCATATTTTGACTGTTGTTTAAAAAAAAAGACTTTTATTCCGGGACACTAAATACAAAAAGTTAATTCTTAAGTGGAACCAAATAATTTAACAAGTTGAAGAACAACAAGTAATATTAAAAAATATATATATACTTTTCTTTCACTATTTTTAAGCAGAAAGTCCTTTATGAACAATTTTCATTCATTTTTTTAAGTTTATCTGGAGCCATCTATTGGTAGACACATGCAACTTAAATCTAAAAAAAAACTAAAATTAATGAATTAAATTTAATTAATGAATTAATATTTGGAAAAACTGTATTAACATCCAGTATCATCCACTACAAGTTCAAAAAAAAAAAAAAAAATGTATCTGAACTTGAGTGGATGAATAACAAGTATTTTATGAACGATTGAAAATTTGAACAATATATATATAGGGAGAGTGCGAGCTAATAGAAGGAATTGAAAAAATCAAAAACAAAACAGCAATGAAGTAGAAAAAAAAATGAATTATGTTGTTGTTGTTTCTTATCCCACTTGGCTGGCCAAGCCCACGAGCCCATGTGGACTCATGATTGAAGGGGAAGGAAGCAGCTTCTCTTGTGATGGAGCACCCGTAGGTAGAAGCCTGACTTTTGCTCCGTGACGCTCTTACAGTCATAGAAGACCGGGACCTACGGCTTAAAGTGGATTCCGAACCACTACAAACATCCATGGCACCGCCGGGATTCGAACCCGAAACCTGTGGCACCGAGCGCCAGAGCGCTAGACACTCGGCCATTCAGGTCCCAAATTTGCCAACGGCACGCAGTGTTCCCAGGTGGTCACCCACCCAAGTACTGACCGCGCCCAATGATGCTTCACTTCGGTGACACACAATTACACACACAATTCAATTCATGTTATTTTAAAAGAATAAATAAATTGACATGGAACTGCGCTAATATTTAGCATTAGCTAAGCCTTGCAGGGTTAGTTATTTATATATACCAACTACTGTTGCAAATCTTAGCAGAATAGATAGATATGATGCGTATCTTAAAGTTATAACAGCGCTTTAGATTATTTTCACCGAGTTCAGTAATCTTTTATCTAGTGTGTATATTATCTAATATCTTTTATCTATCTATCTTTTATCTAAAAAAAATTTAACTAAAAAAAATATTTTGTGCTTGGCGCCATCGGATGCTGTGATAGTTTCGTTTACTGTTTTTCAATTCCTACTATTAATTCACACTCTCCCTTTTTATATCTTGTTCAAATTTTTAATCGTTCATAAAATACTTTTTATTCATCCACTCAAGTTCAAACACATTTTTTTTTTAACTTGTAGTGGAGGACACTTGATGTTAATACAGTGTGTTAATAATAGATGGCGCCAGATGTCAGAGGAAAATTTCAACTTTATTTGTAAAGGACTTTTCTGCAATATCGTGAAAAAAAGTAGGAATTGACTTTAATTTTTTTTTTTTTTTATATTACTTGTTTAATTTTCTTTAGAAGTTTTCTTGACATTAAAATGGTACATTTTTTTGGAGTTTTATGGGATTATATTCTTTTTAAAACACTTTTTATTCCAAATGCTCTATGATATAGGCTTATGTATATTTCATTTTCTAAATTCTTTTTATTTATCAATTGTTATTCCTAGTAATTTTTTCTTTATAAGCTACCAAACAGTAATTTGCACTTTTCACCAATATTTTTTTCCTAATAAAATTTACCAAACTTAAAAATATTACATTTTATGTAGTTAGATAACTGCGGGTCACATATACTAATATTAATTAAATTCAAACAAACACCTTTTAATAATCTATTTTTAATTTTTAATTATTCTATTCATTTTAATATTTTTACCAAGAGTTTGATCAAATTGGTGTAAAATTCATTCTCCATTAGATAAATTATGTTGTTTAACAAAGTTAAAAGTCATCCTGTGATGGTGCAAATTTAAGTAAATTTTCTAATAGTAAGGTATATAAAAAACCCATGAAGGACTGCCTGGTATATTTAATTACAAGTTCAAATGGTTGATAACTTGCAAGATATACAAAAAGGATCATCATTATCAGAAAGCCTTTTTTGAAAATTAATAGACGAAGATTTTACTCTAATGCCCTGAAGTCGTGAACACAATTGCTGGGGGAAAAAAAACTAAGGGAGTGAGAAATTACAATGTTTAAAAATATTTAAGATTATTTTTCACAAAGGAGAATTTCTTTAAAATAAGTATGCAAATTTAAGTATTCTTTAACGCCAACTAGTTAACAAAATAGTAACTAATAAATAAGAGAGATATATATAAAACACATTTTTTTCTTGTTAACACAAACCTGAATGATTATAAATCAAGAATGTATAATAAAGCAGTCAAAAAAATGTCAAATTATGTTTTATTTACAGATTGAAAGCTACATTAAAAGCCATTTTTCTAAGTACGTGCACTAGTTTCGAAGTTACATGTACACTAATTTGTTACTTCCGGCAGACATTATAATATTATTTATTACTATATTTGAAGAAATCATTGTTCAAAATCAAATATGTCCAAATTTTAATTTATTTAAATGTTAAACTGTTTTACAGAGGTTTTTAAAAAAATTACTGTAAAATATTGACCAATTCTTTTAACTGAACAATAAAAGAAGCAATTCTGTACAAGCTTTAACATTCAACAATAATTTGGAAGCAATCACAGCTTAATGGTGATAGAAAAAAAATATTGAATGCAACTGTAACTGCTTGTGAATTTACTGAAATGTCTAATCGACAAATTTAATTTAATGCACAGAATACCAATGTATTGAGTAATGTACTACCAATGCGCCAATACTTTTAACATTAATTGTTGTTTGAATTAAAGTAATTCCTTCTAGTACCACAAAAATATAGAATTTTGAAACAATTGGATTAAATTTATCGCTTCTTCAACAACAACAAAAATCTATAAGCAAAGGAATATGTTCGAATCAAATGAATCAAAAAATATCTTTATTATTCCATAATAATGATTATATGATCGTCCCTATTTCTTGCAAAATAGGAACTATTTTAATAAGTAATTTGCTGAAAACCTTCTATGTCAAATTATTTATTGTTTGAAACCCTCTAATGCATCCCCCAATAGAAAGTTGATAGGTTCAAAAACAATTTGATGAATGATATCAACACCTTTTTAGATACATGTGAAAGCAAAAATTGCCTTTACATTCAAATTCAACGTGTCGATCCGTGCGATCCATCCACAATTCATTCATCTTCTACATCAAAGTCAACATCAACTTAAAACTGCAACAGATAGCAACACTATTGAAAAAGCTGTTCATCCTCTTCAGAGAATCAATTAGCTCAGTAATTAACCGACAGGAAATGGAACAATTTGAGGAACTATTCCTACACCTATTTTAACTCGGCGTAAAAAGCAATAACCTTTTCCAAAGTTTCGAACCGAAAGTGCAGATCAATACCGTTAACACCACTCACCGGCTGCATCCGAATCAACACCATCTTAAAATTGCAATGGATCGCGGCCCTCTAAAAGCAGCACTCCTCCCTCCCCCCCGTCCCTAGCCAATCACATATTAAAATTCCTCCCCAATCAAACGGCGCTTTTATCCGGCAAAGGCGCTGCTTAACCGATCCTTTATGCAGGGGAGCCGCTCTGTTTGGTCAGCTTAATTAGTGCGCCGGATACAATGAGGGCCGGACCCTAATGGAACAACAGTCAGTGGATTGCCTTTTCCCTTTGACAACTAATGCATATTCATCAGATGTGGTAATCGCCTGACAGGGCAGGGGAGTCGCCCGGTTGCAGTTTAAGATCTGTGGCGGTCAGTAATTGAGGGAGGGCCTCGAGTCGCTGGGGACGCTTGCTTTGAAGAGGAGGATCTACAAATCGCCCATGGCCATCTTTTAAGGCAGACGTTATACTATAAACTATTCTTTAAATAGGGGTGTTTCTCTACTACGCTAATGATTCTTAATTGCGGAATTATTCATCAGTTTGGTTATTTTGTGTGGAATGTAAAAAAAATGCTATATATAAAATACATAAATAAGTTTATTTAAAACAAGTAATATAATTTGTTTTTTTTAAATCAATGCATACTTTTTAAGTTGAAATTTTCCTCTTACATCTGGTGCCATCTATTGGTAGATACATACAACTTAAATCTAAAAAAAAACCTAAAATTAATGAATTAAATTTAATGAATGAATTAATATTTGAAAAAAACTGTATTAACATCCAGTATCATCCACTACAAGTTCAAAAAAAAATGTATTTGAACTTGAGTGGGTGAATAAAAAGTGTTTTATGAACGATTGAAAATGTGAACAAGAGATATATAGGGAGAGTGTGAACTAATAGTAGGAATTGAAAAAAAATAGAGTTTTAAATATCAAATGTTATAGTATCAGCATTATTATGCAATACTTTTTAATTATATGTTTCCCAAATTTATTTAAGGATCATTCATTATGAAATGGAACTGTTATCCTGGCCATTCTTTGCAATAGGTAAAGCAGCCAATAGATATATAAATCTAATGCTGCAGATTTTAATATTCATTGGCTGTTTTATGGTACGTCGTTGCTACTGATATGTTATGTCGTCGTCAAAATGAAAAATCTAAAGTTGGCAACATTTTCGAGCGCCTAACAGAAAAGTACCAAAATGTACATCAGCAAAAATTCGTAAAAACAATGAAAGTTTCATGAATTTTTTTTTTTTTTTTCATTTCGGCTTATTTGCGGGTTTTGAACTTTTGAGTAAATTTTTTAATGAAAAAAATTGTAGTATCGGCTTATACACGGATTGGTTTTATTGTCGGAATTGTGTGGTGGGTGCTCATTCTTTGGACACGTTCGAATGGCCCCCCGTCGAACATAAAGCATCGACCCGATCCTTTCGCTCGTAATTAAAAGTAAACTCTTCCTTTCTCTCAATTTGTCGCATCCAAATGCTCACTTAGCAAAGCAATAAGTACTAACAAACTTCTTTAATTTGCATTTCCCGTATTATACCCGATAATTCTTTTCCCTTCCAGCCCACTCCATGCCGCCAGCCACCCCCACCCCCTTCTTTCTTCGAACACTTCAGCCAACCGTAACAAGCCCCTCCACCATCCCCCCCTTTGCCCACCCCCCGTTTAACAAAAGAACTCCCCCCTCTCCACTTCCACTCGCACAATAGACTCGATCCTCTGCGAGAAGCCTTTTCCCAAAAATTTATATTTAGGAAAGAATAAGGAAGGAAGAAAAGGATCAGGAAAGAAGAAGAAGAAAAGAAGAGAAAAAAAGGGGATTGGGGTAGGGGGCGGGGGTGTTATAAGGAGTCGAGGAGTAGAATAATAAAGAAAAAGGCAGCAGCAACCAGTATTGAATCGATTTCCTTAACGGTTTAGTCGTCAAGAGGAACAGAGAAATCCACTTAAAGTAGTAAAACGAACACTCTGGGGGCGAGGGGCGGGTGGGCCAAAGCGAGTAAGAAATGTAAGACCTTTTGCAGACGTCAGCGATCATTTGAGGTGGGTGCCATTCCTCTCCTCACGCCCATCTGGGGGTGCTCGTGAAAGGGAGGAGAAAGAAAAAAAGGGTGAATGAAGCAAATCTGAGATTGGAAAAAAGGATTTCTTCATTTAGTCCAATTAGTCAGGGATGGAGAAAAACATTGGCCAGTTTTCGTAGCAATGAAAACTGTTGAAATAAACTGAGCATTTATTCAAACAGTCACTTCATTGCGTTATAACGCATTAAATGTGTGGTTCCTTGGTATACTTTCTTAATCCATTCCCTATCCTTGGACTTACCAAACACATTTTTCCCATAAAGAACAAAAGCAAAATGATGAATCCGTTTCGAATCCTTCGACATTTTTTTCCATATGAAACAAAGGGAAATTAATGAATCCGTTTCGAATCTTTGGACATATACCATACGATTTTTTCCCACAAGAAACAAAGGCGAAATGAGGAATCCTTTTCGAATCCTTGGACGTATACCAAATGAATTTTTCCTATATGAAACAAAGGGAAATTGATGAATCCGTTTCGAATCCTTTGACGTATACCAAGCGAATTTTTCCCCTATGAAGCAAAGGGAAATTGAGGAATGCGTTTCGAATCCTTATACGTATACCTAACGAATTTTTCCCATAAGAAACAAAGGAAAAATTTTTAATTGCGTCGAGGACTATGTCGTATTGACCATGTTCCTGTGAGCAGCCTAAATTGGGCTGCACCGACGAACGCTGTTACTCATTTAGCACTGATTGAAAAATGCATGAAAAAAATGTTATTGCTTCAAGTTTCAAATATTCTTTTAAGATTCCCGTTTACTATTAATTGTGGAGATTTTATGATATTTACAAAATATTTCCCCAAAGATATGCATTGTGCATTTGTAATCCAATGCTTGTATAATATAATTAATAATTATTATTATTACATAATTTAAATTTATAACTTATATGTATTACAACTCAAATTAATTATTAATTAATACAATATAATTATACAAATAAAAATGTTACACCGGAATTTGTAATGAAGGTCAAATCAGGATTCCATTTTCTGAAGATGCTTTAAAGTTTCAATGATTTGTTATCTTTATGTAGAAATTTTTATTTAATAAAATATTTTACAGTTCATATTTTATATTTTCTTGGTACACTGAAACCCCATTAATAACTCAAATTAAGAAAGATATCAAATATTTAAGAACTAAAGCCAAGCAAATTGTATTTCAGTAGATACCATCACACATGGGAATTACAGGTAACAAAGCAGCAGATTCACTTGCAAAGAAAGGAAACCTTGTGAATATTGGGAAGAAACAAGTTCCACCAGAATCTTTCAAGAAATATATTCATAAACAAATATTTTTAAGAAACTGAACGATAATAACTCAATCTGAAAGCAAAAAAGTGGCAAATTATTCAAGACAGATGGAAAATCTTTCTAGCCCCTTTATTAGACCACGTACAGAGATGCTTGCCAATTTTCGATTACGAACACGTCTTGCGGAACACCTAAATAGGATAGGTGTCCTCGCCTCGAACACTTGTCCAATATGTAGAGCTGGAAAAGTGAATTCTGAACATCTCTTGAAATGTCCAGGACTGAACTGTAAGGCTCAGGTCCAAGGAGAAGTCTTGCAATTGTATTGAGAGGCCGGGGGCCTCATGGACTAAAATAAAGTTCCTACTCCCTTTATTGACTCTCTCCCCCTTTGACTTTTTGTGGTGTGTGAGACCGACTTCGTGTCGATTGCTGTCTTGCTGCATGTTTGCTTTATTCTGCTTGTTCCTTCTGTGTGTGATCCCCATTGTAATGGATTGATTTCCAAATAAAGTCATATGCTACAACAACAACAACATATTTTTTTTGGTACTACTCTATTAAATCTTGGTAGGGTTGTAATGGCGTTGTTCTTGTAATCGCCAAGTAATAGGGTTAAAACCCCGATTTTGCAGTGTTTCTCCGATACGTTGAGCACTCAATTCTTATACCGACTAGGGAATTGTAAAATTATTGTTTTTATTTTTTTTATCCTTTTTTTTTTTGTAAGCAAAATAAAAGGATAGAGAAATTTAATTTAAAAATATTTTCTTTCCTTTTAATGTATCATTTTTATTTTTGTGGCATCTGAAACCAGTTCATAATTGAATTTTTAAATTTAAATTTTTATTTTTTTTAAATTGTTTTTCTAAATTTTTTTTTCTTAAATTATATTTGATCACTTTTTTGTTGTTTAATTTTAATTATTTAGAGCAAGTTTTTAATTTTTTTATTGTTAAAGAAATTATACATTTATTTTTGCATACTTCCTAACATTATTTATGCAATCTACTGTAAATTCAAATTCCTTATTCGAAAGTAAGTTTAGGTGGTTAAGAGCTTTTTTTTTATCTCCCTTGGTACTCGGTTGATACCAGTTGTCAGTTGATATTTCTGAGCTCGATTACATTTTATACTTGAGAGTTGGAAATTCAGGTGACGTATAATTTACTGTTTAAGGAATAAGTTTCTTTTTCTTTTTTTCCTCAAAAAAATTTGGTTACTTGTTGATGGTTAATTTGGTAACTTAATGATTAACAATCACAGTTCATAAGCAGAAAAACTAAATTCTTGTTCTATAAAACCCTTATTAGATCTATTTTAGTCTACGGCTCTGAAACTCTGGACTTTGGCACGATCTGATGAGGCCAATTTGGGTCTATTTGAGCGGAAGATTTTGATGACTATTCTTGGAGGCGTTAAGGAAAGGGATTGTTGGAGAAGATGGTACAACGCAGAAATATATAAATGCTATAAAGATCCAGATATTATAACATTTATTAAGATCCATAGATTAAACTGGCTGCTCATGCATTTAGAATGAATGATTTAAACCCTTTAAAGGGGCTCGTGTTGGCAAAGCCACAAGGACAGAGAGGAAAATGACGACCCAATTTGTGATGGATAGACGCAGTTGAGAAGGATTTTGCTGTACTAGGTGTTAAAAATTGGAGGAATTCTCTTCAAAGGAAATTCTTGCCCCACTCTGACTATCGTGATATTGATGATGATGAATGATTAAGAAAATTTTCAAAGATGAATTAGTTTAATCAAAAGATTAATTAGAGTTATAGAGGAAACTATTTCCAATTAAGTTTACTAAAAAAACTTATTTCAGCGTGCGACGATCGACAGGTTTCTTAAAAGAAGCGAGATAGCTAATAATCTTCAAGGAAGCACAGAGGTTATCTTAGATCATTAATATCTGATATGCAGGAGGCATTTGAAGGCGACGCTCTCCAACCACTGAGACTCTAAATCACCACTGAATGCGGTAGGCCAATTAAAGCCGCACTCCACCATTAGTTATGCAGCTACTGGAGCATTCCATTAACGTCGGATATAGTCGTCAAAGTGGGAGTTTTAATGCAGCTCAGCGGGATGCACTGCTCCAGCCATCGTCAGCTGCAAGCTACCGGATGAAGGTGACGGGCGCAGTTACAGAACACACACAAGAAAATGCGGAATTGGCTGAGAAGGCAGTCGTAAAAGAACCCCAGCACGTGCTGTGGGTGGTTGTCCAATTAGCAGTGGAAAGTGTGTGAGAAAATATCCTCAAAAGTCCGCGGTTAGTTAAGTTATACGGTGGATGATTAGGGGTTGATTTTTTAGGATGAGTTAGACAGAGATCGGAAGACATCTGAAATGTGCATAGTTTAAGAGAGTTTGTCACTGCAGGAGATTGCTCTTAATTGATGAGTTGGTTTGGAAATTATTTACGGCCCATATTATTTTCGACTTTGGATGAACAGGTTTTGGTAATTTCTGGTGGTTAGAAAACTAAAATTTGAGTTTCATTAGAAATACTCATTAACGATTACATTATACCACCGAAGCGACAGCGATAGAGATAACATCCACCACAGAATGGTGTAACTAATTGGTTAATATTCTTCGCCAGATCAAATTTTATTCCAATCTAAAAAAGTTATTCAAAATCAAAAAATAAGAAGAGTAACGGGGATAATTACGTCATGGGGCTTTGTAGCTTAATGATGACACTTTGGATTTGATCATTAAAAGTTTGTAACTTTATTTCAATTAAATAGAAAGATTTGCATTTGCTAAATATTTAGTAATCAAATTTTAATCTTTCATAAAATTCTGCAATTTTATAGGATTTTAAAATTTAGAGAGTTTTATATATTTTTAATTATTATTATTATTATTATTTTTTTTTTTTTTTTTTGTAAAATTGAATATCTTTATTTTTCAAACTCTAATCGAAAAAAGGAAGTGTGATTGAAAAATCAAATATTTGAACTATTTTAGTGATACTTAATAATGCTTAATTCAAATGAAAATTTTGGTACTAATGTATAAATAATATACCCAATAAAAAGGATAATTGTTTTAATTATTTCGTTTATAGTAAGTAAGATTATCTCATTTGATGAAATAAGAAGATTATCATTCTTATTAATCTAATGCATCATTGCCGTTACATTTTTTTTGTTTAATTGCCGTTACATTTTTTTTTTGTTTAATTGCAAAAATGTGCCCCACACGTGCATGACATGATATAGACTGGATAGTATCAGCATGTCAAACATCATGTTCGGCAATTTTTGCAAGAAATACTATTTTTCGCAAAATTCATAATTTAGGATTATGATTATGTCACAATCATTTTCGTACTAAGAATGGAAAATAAAAAGTCTTATGATAAAACTTAAAAAGAACTGGGCTATATTACTTTCATTTAATCGAATGATATTAAATTGATGTTACATGCTGCTTTAATATACTAATGAACTATTTACCCAACCAATTCTTTGCAGTACATTCTTAATTTACATTTTAAAGTTCATGTAACTGATTTTAAAAAATTTAGGACAAAAAACCAAATAATTGCGATTATGGAACTATGTATGTATTGATTATGTAATTTACATATTACTCGTAATTATTTATTATACTGATTTATATTATATGTAAGCCTATATTGAATTATTTAGACCATCAGTAAGTTTCTATGAGTTGACATCTCTCAAAAATATGTATCAGTTGATAGCAGTTGTTGTGTACAGTGATTCTTAATTACCAAGTTAAAGCGTCTTCTTTTAATAATGTGTAGGAATGAGAAGAAAAAAATATGAGTGCGAGAATTATTCTTTTACTTTTATATTGAAGAAGATGCCACATAATTATTTTGATAATTCTTCAGCTGCTTAATTATAAAAATTTAAAAGCCAGATTGATTCTTAAATGCGATCAGAACTATTTCAATCATGCAAAAATTATTAAATGCAATTCTTCTTCCAACAGACTTCTATTATTTTGCACATATTAATAATTAAGCTATAGCCATATGCTGTTTTTTTTTTTTTTTTTTTTTTTTTTCCCCCGATATTCCCTAATTTCTAGTGATTTATAAGCAAAAAAAGGAAAAATTTATATTTGCATTTACTTTTTTTAAGTTAACTGCTACAATAATTTATTTTTATCTTCATTACATTATGCTAAAATATTATTTAACAGTTTGCTAATGAAAATAAATCCAATATTAACAGTTAATTATAATGTTGACATTAATACTACAGTTTAAATTAATGCACCTCCAAAAATATATTTTGTAAATATTTCAGTGTTATTACTGTCAATCAAAAATTTTTATTATTATTATTATTATCGAATAATTTCTTATCTATAAAGACTATGAAAATGTAAAAGGAAATAAAACAAAACAATTAAAATAATGTGGTAAATAGAAACAACACATTATACAGTCCTAAAAAGCAAATTTATTTTTTTGCATGAAGTGGATTTTTAACTGTTCTTTATCTATTGCAGAACTAATGAAGAATGAGTTTTGTTGAAATTATAGCATAATGTTGACAAGAATATTACAGTTTAACTTAATGTAACTCCAAAAATATATCTTGTAAATATTTCAATTATAACTTCTATTCAAAAATTATTATTATTATTATTATCATCTAATAATTTCTTATTTACAAAGACTATGAAAATGTAAAATAAAATAAAAAACAACAACTAAAACCAATATGAGTGCGGCTAATATGGTTGGTTAATGCGATATAAGCAAATGCGGCAAAGAGTAACAACGAATTATACAGTCATAAAAAACAAATTTAATTTTTTTGTATGAAATGAATTTTGAACTGTTCTTTATCTATTGCAATACTAATGAAGAATGGATTTTGTAGAAAGTAATAATTTAACGTTCAAATAAATGCAAAACTAAATTTTCGAGTTTTTCATTATCTGTGAAATTATTTGAAATTTGTGACAATTGGAAATGAAGCTGTGATTTTTTTCCCTTCAATTTATTATTAAACCCTCTGATGGGCTTATGGATGGCGAAATAGTTTCAAAGAAGTTTTAATGGTCATCACAAGTAATTGAAACATTTGATATTTCTAGAAAAGAGGTATTTATGCATTTTTTCTTGCAAAGAATGAGGACTGAGAAAAAATTGACCGAAATCATAAAGGGGCCCGAACCCAAAAACTGCGAAAGCCAAAAACGAGCTTTTTGGACGTGACCGCGCGCACGAAGGGGATGGCACACACAAAATATCGTCTGCCGGTCTTTTATGTACCTAATAATGGCATCAAGTAGGGTGTGGTTCGATTAAAAAAAGAAACAGGAAAAAAAAAAGAGAGAACGTTAGTGTCCAGGGAAAGTTCCAGGTGGTCGAATTAGAGCCTTGGTCTAAGGGCCATCGCATTAATATAGCATACAAAACTGGAGCTAAGGTATTAGATGGAGTAATTTGTATCTTCTTAAAAGAGGTAATTCCGTGCGCTATCAGCTTCCAAATTACAGGTGCGAGTCGCTCCGAAATGAGACCGAAAGGGCTTTTGTTTAATAGATTTCACCATTTTTCAATTACTGGCAGATACCCTGGTTATGGGATTACAACTTTTATGGCCTCTTCGCAATGTTCGCCAGCGGCGGTTGGCTGCGAAGGGGCAATTTGTGGAATTGATTCCCGTTATGGGTTATACTTCTGCCAAAAAGTGCTTGTCTGGGGAGATTTTAATGAGCTCTCCCGGCCATAAGCAGCACTTTAATGAAATTTCTGGGCACTTACTTTTAATTTTGGTCTAAATTAAGCACGGGCATGGCATTCTAGCTTTTAAAAGTCAAAGTAGTTTTTCAGTAGTTTTGCGCATGCATTAAATATTTATCATGGATGGTTTATTTTTATATAAAAGATATCCACGAAAATTATGTGAAGAACTTTTAGCTTAAGGAATAAAATTGTTTGAGTATAGAAAAAAACAATATTGTTTCTTGAAAAATTAAATAAGTTTTTTTTTTTTTTTTTTATTTCTTTTTCTATTACAACAAACTATTTAATAAAATCATGTGCTTGATTACTGACAAAAAAAAAAAAGTAGAATTTTTTTTATTTATAGTTGTGCTTATTTTATACATAATAGTACATACTTATTCATTAAAAATTTGCGTAAACCGTAGTAATAAAAATTTAGGTATTCTCTAATCGACGAAATTATGCTATTACTAATAATATCTAGCATTAAATTAAAAATATCTAGCATTTCAAAGCTTTTTTTAAATTTTTTGCTGCAATATTAACGGCTAAACATTTTTCTGAATCTCTCACTGTATAAAGCTTTTAATCACCAGAATTCTCAAACTTCAGTATATATTTATATCATTTAATGGGAGTTATTTCATGGTGTTCATTCTTATTTTTATTTTTATTTATTATTTCATTTTTTTGTTTTGCTTTTGTATGTACACGTGCATTTTCGTAATTTCTCCTAAAATATTATGCAGAATATTTGAAGAAAATATGTTAAAATAAAAAATATAAAAGCCATATTATTTACTGAAAATTTTGAATAAACTATTTTATTGATTGAATATTTTGAACAAACTATTTTATTTATTGAATGCATCTAGCCTTATATTATTAATTAACTGAGGAGTTTTAGGCGATTTAAACAAAATACTTTTGTTGCGGAGCAGTCACACATTTTTATCTTGATGTTGGTTGCTTTAGGTCAATGCCCATTGAAATTTTATGCCCCACATTTCATATCTAGAAATATATAATTTATAAAAAAGAGAAAGGTAATGAAATGAGAAGAAACTGCAACATTAGAAGGAGGCCCATCCTCCGGTGGATCTTGCAGTAATGGCACTTCAGATGAAGGAATGAGAGGGGAAAAAGTGACGGGTTATAAATTAAGAACAGTACGCGGTCTTTTTCTACCTTTAAACAAAGAAACGCTATACCTAGGAAGAGAATGTAAAACCGAATTGCAAGTGCGAGAAGGATTATTGTAGAAATTTTAAGTATAAATTGGCGAATGTTTGGGAAGTGAAGCGATTGTCTAATATCCTGATTCCTGAATTACCTAGGTGAGTGGGTGATCATCCGAAGGATTTTGTTTTCAAGTCTATGGAGGATTTCCGAGTTACATTTTGCTGCGTAGCCCGAAACTGGACTTGCATAAGTAATCATGTGTATTAATGAGCTGTATATATATATATATATATATATATATATAACAAAATTTTGCTGTTCTATGTAAACTACGATGTTTATGCTATTGCCTCCTTGTTTCTTTTTGGAGTGTGCATTTCATTGCGTCTTTTGATTCCTTAGAAATATGCATTTTGACATAACCCTTTGTACCTATGCATTTTTTTTTTAAATAAGCCCACTTTTTTGTTTCGCAAGTTAAAAAGTTTTCTATTAACGTTATGCAACGTGTATACTCAAATGAGCGTTGAAAATAATACACATTACCTTTTTAAACATGGCTTTACAACCATAATAATGAAGGGAAGGGAAATCATACAGCAAAGCCACTTTTTACGTTAACAACAACAACAAAAAAAGTCCTTTGATTTGACACAGATTCAGCGAAGCGGAAAATTTACCCACAAACCTCGACAATCTTCCTCCGCCATTGTGGGCAGCAAAGCTCAGGGAGCCTCTATTTCACATCAATTAGCGAAAGCGGAAGCTCTAATAATGGAGCTTCCAAAAAAGAGCTCCGGCCACACATAAATGCCCTGTTCATGAACAAAGTGGGCTCTAATCCCTTTGAGGTGGTCAGAGATGTTTTGAAAAGGCCGAAACCGCTGATTGCCCATCGTTTTACAAGCTGCACGCATCCTATTCGGCGACAAAAGCGCAGATTGAATTGGAATTCTTTTCACAGAGAAAGGAGAAAGTGAATGTATTTGGTTTCGCTTTTTTACGAATGAAAGCGACGGTTTTTCATTTTGGCCCATTACAGCGGCCTTTCTGCGAGCATAAAGAAATGGAAAGCTCATTCACCATCAAAGCCCTTGCCCCATTCACCGAGTATCACATTGTTCCAGTTATGAACACATTGGGCTTTTATCGTGTTTTATTCCGGCCATTTTTTTTTTTTTTTCTTCTAAGGACGGAATGAGACACGAATTCACTGCGGGACTGAAATGAATTTCTAAAGGAGATTTTATTTATTTGCTTTTTATTTATGTGTGTATATTATTTTCGTTTAAATAATATTTTTTTGGTCTTGAAATGGCATAAAGGCGGCTGAGTGTTTAAAAAGTGAAAGAGCTATTTCAACTGTCGTATATAAACACCTATCTCCTTATCAGCCAAGAGTCTGCTTTCTCATCAAAAAATTTACCAAAAATCAAAACCTGTATATTAACCGAAATAAAAAATAATTTCTGCAACGTTCATTATTTACAGTATTCTATAATTAGTTCTGGTGTACTTTTTGGTACTTTTCTCTTAGCCTGACGCCCATTTCGCCAACACCAGAATTTTAGTTTCAATGACAACGCAATAAACTACCATTATAAATAATTTCGAAAATGAAACGTTTTTCCAAAATGAACAGTTCCTCACATTTAAAATCAATTTTTTCCCTCAACTTATAAAATATAAACTAAAGAAATAAAAGCGTGCTTTATTTGGTGATATTTGGCGATTTATCACTTGTCCCATTCTAACGGAAAAATACCTAAATTTTTTGCGAGATGACGGGCTTCATGTATAAGATAAACACCCTACTTTATTGTCGGCTTATACGTGGAAATATACGATGTGTCTTTTTATTTTACACTTAAAACTTTTAACTTAACACTTTTGCTTTTTAATACGTCAGATATCTTCATACGCCTTTAGAAGTAGTTATAAATTGCATTTGAATAGTCAAGTTTGAAAAATTCTAATGAACTTGAAAAACCTAAAGATGCTACAATTTGACACGTTTTGGGCTACGCTGCAACTCTTTCAAAATCGATTGTATAATTTCAAAATCAATCAGATTTGAAGGAGAGTTAGATTTAAGCCTCATATATAACACTCTATGTTTTCTATTGGAGTACATGCTGTAACTAATAAACTAAAATAAATACATGACTTAATGATGGATCCCTCTAGGCCTTCGGTTGTACTTTGTACTAAAGGAATCCGTTGCTTTATTGATGAGAACTAAGTTGAAAAGTTTTCCTGCTACACATTAAAATTAATACTATACTACCTAGGACGAATGATTAACAAACATGCATTGCTATTTCTACATGAATTTGTTATTTCTGCTAATAACGTAGCAGTAAAATAATTTTTTTTAAAAATTCCAAATTCATTGTATATATATATACACTGAAGTGACAAAAGTCATGGGATACCTCTTAATATCGGCCCTCCTTTCGCCAGGCGAAGTGCAGCAACTCGACGTGGCATGGACTCAACAAGTCGTTGGAAGTCTTCTGCAGGAATATTGAGCCATGCTGTCTCGATAGACGTCCATAATTGTGAAAGCGTTGATGGTGCAGGATTTTGGGCACGAACAGACCTCTCGATGATGTCCCATAAATGCTCGATGGGATTCATGTCGGGCGATCTAGGTGGCCAGATCATTCGTTGGAATTGTCCAGAATGTTCTTCAAACCAATCGCGAACAGTTGTGGCTCGGTGACATGGCGCATTGTCATCCATAAAAAACCCATCGTTGTTTGGGTACATGAAGTCCATGAATGGCTGCAAGTGATCTCCAAGTAGCTGAACTTAAGCATTTCCAGTCAATGTTCGGTCCAGTCGCACCAGAGGACCAAGTCCATGCCATGAAAACACAGCCCACACCATTACGGAGCCACCACCAGCTTGAACAGTGCTTTGCTAACAGTTTGGGTCCATGGCTTCGTGGGATCTGCGCCACACTCGAACTCTACCATCAGCTCTTACCAACTGAAATCGTGACTCATCGGATCAGGCCACGGTTTTCTATTCATCTAGGGACCAACCGATATGCTCACGTGCCCATGAGAATTGCTGCAAGCGATGTCGTTCTGTCAGTAAAGGCACTCGAGTCGGTCTTCTGCTGGAATACCCCAAGAAAGCCAAATTTCTCCGCACAGTTCTAACAGACAAGTCCCTTGTACGTCCCACATTGATTTCTACGGTTATTTGACGCAGTGTTGCTTGTCTGTTAGAATTTACGACTCTTTGCAGACGTCGCCGGTCTCAGTCGTTAAGTGCAGGCGGTCGACCACTGCGCTGTCCGTGGTGGGATGTTATGCCTGAAATTGCATACTCTCGGCACACTCTTGACACAGTGGATCTGGGAATGTTGAATTCACTAACGATTTCCGAAATGGCATGACCCATGCGTCTAGCTCCAACTAACATTCCGCGTTCAAAGTCTGTTAATTCCCGTCGTGCGGTCATCATCACGTCAAAACCTCTTCACATGAATAACTTGAACAGAAATGAAAGCTCTGCGAAAGCACTGCGCATTTATACCTGTTCTACGCGATGCTACTGCCATCTGAAAATTTGCATATTGCTATCCCATAACTTTTGTCACTTCAGTGTATATATATATTTGACGCACAACAAAGATTCATAAAATTCAGTAGCTCTTTGTTTATCAAACAAAAATTACAATTTTTTTAATAAATCCAATGCTTTGTAACAAAGTGGTTTATAACAAGATGTTTTATCATGTATCGTAATAAAGTGGTTTATCATATATTACAAAAAATTGTTTTTAAAACAATATCCACGTTTAATGTCTTAAAAATATGAAGGTAAAAACTGTAAAATAAATTCAATGCATTTCTCCGGAATTTTCTCTCTTTACATACATATTTAAAAAGTATGTATATACTGTTATATGTACAAACCGGGAAATAAAACCAACTACGGGTACTACTGTATTTTTTATTTAGAAATATACGGCACATATATATATATATATATATATATATACATATATACATATCGTAAAAAACTTGAAATAGTTTTTGGCATAATAATAATAATAATAATATACAAAAAAAAATTGGTGCGTTAGCGAATAAATTTGCATAATTTTATCATAGCAGCGATTATTATCTTTGTCAAAATGATACATTTATGTGAGTTAGCAAAACATAATTCCACATAATAATTTGGTGGTAAAGCATTTAAATTTGGCGTAAAAGCAATTTAGGAATAAAATTTTGGCAAAATATTGATATATTTTGGTGCAAACATTAAAATTTTGCCATATAGTTAAAATTTTGCCAGATAATTTTTTTGCCATAATAGTGTTACATTTCGGCGTAAAAACGATAACATTTCACGCAAAATTATTCAAGAGATAAAATTTTTTAGTGATAAAAATTTGCCGATAAAGCATTAACGTTTGACGTAAAAGCAAAAAACGAAATTCGCTTAGCGAAAAAATTTGAGTATTGAGTAAAGTATTTCAAGGAGTAAAATTTTGTCAGGATAGTGATAATATTTGTCGTTAAAGAGTTAAACTTTGGCTTAAAAGCACTTTCAGGAATAAATGACGTAATAGCTGTTTGGCTACTAATGTTGACGTAATAACACTTGGCGATGAATTTTGGCGAAATAGCGTTTTATGATGACACCGAACTTCGGCAGCCATTTTGTTTGTTTACTTGGCGATTTGGCATCCCAATAAAGGATTTTTTGGCGTAATATCATTTTTACCCCGAAAAATACCTGGTCCATTCATTACTATGCTTGCTTGGCAACCTGGCGATGTATTTGGCACAAAGGTAGAGGATTTACCCAGAACTGAAATAGAAGAGAAAAAAATGAGATCCTAAAAGAATGATAGTACTCCTTTCGAATATGAAATAATATTTTGCTAAAATTGATTATTATGTGTTCTTAACACTTTCATTTTCCTCATTAAAATATTCAAATTTAAATCTTATTTTTAAATAATGCATTTTTATTTGCAATGAATTTTTCCTTAATTAAAAATTATCAAAGTTATTGTATTATTACCATTGAAAACATGGCAGTACCTTGTATTTGCTAGTATATTAATAATTGAAGATAGTGTATTCAGTCGATGAAGTATTAGTGTATTAAAGTACTTAATTTTATGGAAATATTATATATATGTATTATTGACATAATGAGCTATAAAAAATAAAATAAAATTATGCCAACTTTAATTTATATTTTTTAAAAATGGGATGTTTATTCGATATTTTAATTTCGTTTTCTATTCAGACTCATAACGATGTTATCCTTTTACTTTCTTTTACAATTCAATTTTTTTTTTTTTTTTTTTTGCGATGTTACCATAGAACAGAAATAAAATCTGCACCTATATATGGCGGCCTGATGACCAACTGGCTAGTGCCCTGGCCGTTGGTACCGAAGACTTCAAGAAGAACAACCAGCAAACATCCGTACCACTTCGAATCCTGGCAATGGCATGGATGTTTGTTGGTGGTTTGGAATCCACGTTAAACTGTAGGTCCTGGTCTATTTAGCCTAAAGTGTGCACATGATGACCGTAGAGCGACAAACCAAACCTGCACCTATATATGATAAAAGTTATACTTATATGCTTCTATTAACCATAATACCGGATCATGTTAGTTATAATTAATTACAATTAATTAGTCATAAGAAACATTTTTTTAATAAAGATACATATTTACTCATAAGATACATATATGTTGTATTTCTGTTATTATACAACGAAATTTTAGGGCTTTAAAGTCTTCTACTTATCTTGTAAAAATGGAAGGGAAAAAAACCCTAGAAAAATCGGCCTAAGGTTTCAATCTTCAGTATAAACCTGTTAGGCTATGAACCTTTCGATCTTCATGGCCTGGAGGTCAGCATGTTTCTAAGCTGGAAAAGTGTGAATATGAAAGAACTAACTAACAATTCTGAAATCCACACTAGGCCGAACGTCTCTATAATAAGTTCGAGGACAGGCGCAAACTCGCTTAATATTACAAATTGCGATGGTACTAAAGGGCACTGATAAGTCTAGTTGGACGGAGTTCTCGTTCAACTATCTTAGATTGTTCGTGGGTCAAACGAGAAGAAGCTAATCATTCTGTAATTCCTCGATTTAAAAAGAAAACATAATTAGTTTCTGGTAGTCCAATACAAATGATTTATTGAGGTTAAGCGACATTTAAGTACAGAAAAAGAAGTTTTTATTTTGCCCTATAATTCATTGATTGAGGTTATACACATTTAGTCTCATTTATATCTAATTTTAAATTAAAAAAAAAAAAAAAATTTATGTCCCAGACATTTGAACCCCATTTTCAAGTCTGCTTGAACGGCGGATGGCATCACCATCTCCTTTAGTGAAATCCGATTGGCTATCGGTCAGCTTCTTCTTGTTTTCATAATTAACCTGACAGACGCAGTAGCAAGAAAAATTGACACGTGCAAGTGCGAGGTAAGGGGCCAGCACCAGGAAATGCCGACTAATGACTTCATGGGCTCTCAGCTTTCTTTATGTTTTTCTGTGTGAGCTTAATTTGCTGTAACTAATTCGCACCGGACACAAAGGAAAAACCGCGAAAATTGACAGACTGTAGACAAATTAGCGGACGCGTTTTATTGTCACACTTCCGATTAAATGAACCGACCAACGTGTAATGACTTAAGCTATGAAGAGTCCGGGTTTCGAGTCCAAACTGTTAAGACGCTGGGTTGTTGTTTTTTTTCTCCTCGCCGGACTCCACCCTGAACACCTGTTAGGGTTCGAAGGATATGGCTTTCTTGCAGGATCTTCCATTAAAAATCGATTTGCTTGCAGAGTTTCATGGTGAATATTTACCTCACCGTGTCATCTCTTTGTTTCGAACAAAGGTACTTATCAAAGAAACGAATGATTTTGTTTTAGTGGCTTTCTATGAACAAATTGTTGGTTGGGCGATTCATTTAGCTGACATCAGAACTCTGAGCGTGGATGAAACAGTCTTCTTTCTGTAACTCACGCCATCAGTGGAATTATCTCGTAATTTTTTGCGCACCAGCAACGGGTTATGAGTGAGGCATTGATTATCGTTCCATTATTATTTTATTTGGAATGTAAAGGAGGGATTAATTAATAAAAGAGATATTACATTATATAGATTTATCTATATCTATACATATATTTCTCAAATTTTGTGTGTCTTCATATGCAAGGGCTCAATTTATATCCACATTTCACCAAAACTGTCAAGTATACTTTAATACAGTGTTTAGATCAAATGAAAAAATAATCGAAACTGGATCAATATTACAAACAAAACCTGTTTGGAAACAAAAACAACAACAACTGTTTTTCTAACAAAATTAACCTGTTTGGAATAAATTAGGTTTTATAACCAATATGGCAATTTTCTTAGTTGGCGAATATTTTATAGTTGACGTTATTTTTAATGCTGTTGTACTGTCTGAGTTTTTGATACCTTTTTCTGACCAGAATTCTTCATTTCCTATTTCCGGAAGATCGATATTCGATATCCATAGAGGTGTCTAACCTGTCTCCCCAAGCGCTTGGGAGAAAGAGGTGGCAACTTTACAATGCCATCTAAGAAAAAAAATGCTATTCCATTAGAAAAGAATTGAATCTGAACATAGAGCAGCGCGTAGATCTGTAGAAAATGTAGATATATCAGAAAATCGTAATGAATATAATTGGTCAAGAACTGCCAATGCAGACAAAGATTCTGCTTGAACAGACATGAAGCTAAAATAAAAAGAAATAATTAGTTTTATTTTCTGAAGCTATGCAACGGCGTGTTATATGTGCTAGCAGAAGTATAAAAGATACCACCTCCACGCCATATTGTAGTGGAGCCTAGGCAACTGTAAATGCGTCCCTCACTAATCACCGGTTGTGAGTAATTTGAGAAAAAGAAAATGATAGAATATTGTGGCATTGGTGCAAAACACATTGAATCAGAATGTGTTTGATCAGATCTAATAGACTCTGTCGCCGGGAAAGAGAAGAAAATGTGCATTTAGTTTGTATAAAATATAGTGCGCCTCTAAAAGTTCGTCAAGAGACTGTTCGCATGAAAAAAATCCTATTGTTTTCTGTCATATTATATATTTATGACTTTAAATGAAATAATTTACAAACTGATACTATACACTAAAACACATAAATATAAAAGCAGTTAAAAGAAAGACATAAGTAAATGAAAATTTATAAAAGTTAATTTCCTCCTTTCTTTTTTTTCCTTGCTTGAACTAAGTTGAGTAACCAAACTTTCAGTAAATTAAACAAATTTTCTGTAAACTTCATATTTGATGCTTGAAAATTTGTCCGAAGAACTTTACTCCGGTCTTCTTCTCAGGAAGCAAAGGTTTCTGCCGTCCATCCATTCGGCAAAGATTATGAAGCACGCGGGTCATATTTCCAGGAAAAGTCATATAGAAAAAAACATTTCTCTTCCAAACTAGACGTATGTCAAGTTGAACTTATTCCAAAACGGACGTATACCGAAGTACCACTGTATAGGTTTCAGACATCATATATACCAATGTGCAAGTGGTTATCAAAACAATGGAAACACCTGTGAATAACAGTGACATTTTAGAATGCACTTCGTAAGCATTAAAATGTTATCTTAGCTAACAGATTTTTTTGAATATAAAACGTATATATCTTGGTAGTATGAGGTAGTTTTAGTAATGTTCTATACGTCTTGATTTTTTGTCAAAGCATAAAATGTCAAACCCCACAGCTTTCAAAGAAGCCAAATTGTAGGAACCTGACTAGCTGGAGCAACTGTGGCAGAAACATCCCAGCTTTTAGGAGTTTCTGGAGCTACGGTGTCTAAAGTCATGGCAACGTACACACAGCATGACAAGACAAGCCCAAGCCATTCCGTATTGTCACATCGGTTAATATCAAACGTCGTCTACAGGGGGGCCACAGCCACAAAACCTGGTCAACTGATAAGTGGAAGACAGTTATAGCGTCAGACGAATCATCTTTCATACTTTTCCCCCACAAAAGAACTGGTGCATGTTTGGAAGACATCTGCACAAGCGTATGATCACGATTGTCTCCTTCTAATTACCTTCTCCTTCTTCCACTAATTTAGATGAAAAACATCTAACAAAATTATAATTTTTTATATAGTCAATGGTCTACGATTTTCTACTTCTAAAATTTTCCAACCTTTAAAATATGTATTTCATAATTATTTCGAATAAACGCCATTTTTCTTTCAAAATTCTAAAATTTTCCACTTTCTAAAGTGTTTCACTTTGATCCTCGTGAAAAATGCCTTTTTGATTTCTCACTTTTGCTTGATGACATAACATCGTAGCAAAATTTCAGCATCGTTTCCATCTCAGCACGACATTTACGAATTACGCTTAAATTTAAAGATTTAGCATTTTTCACCCCATTGGGCATGCTCTCTTTATCTCCTGTGATTATTCTTACAGGGGATCCTGTTACCTCACATATTTTTGCCAATTTACAAATTTCCATTCTGTTGTTAAGTTTACATCACAAAGATACATTCGTAATAGGTGCAGAATAATCAGAATTGTTTTGTTTGGAAGACATGGTGTTTTTAAAAATTTAGAAAACGCATAAAAAAAAAGTAAGTCGGGCTATTATCCTATTGAGATACAACCAACAGATGAAGTTGAACTATATTGTTTTTTCATGGGTTTAGAATACGTATAACAAAATTAAATCGGGATATTACTGCATTGAGGCATAAGCAGTCAATAAAGTCAAGCGACATAATTTTTTTTTAAAGTTTAGAAAACGTATATCAAAAGTAAGTCGGGGTATTATTGTATTGAGATACAATCACTGAATGAGTCAGGGCAACTGTTTTTTCAGTACAGGTTTCTTTCTCAGTCGAACACAACTATTCATGGTGAGAACAGTCAGAACTGCGTGAGAACAAAGAAAGGAAATTATCAGAGGGAAGGAGGGGGGTTATGCCTAAAAAATCAGACCCCCAAGCAATAGGTAGTGCCCGTAATCTCCCCCCACAATTGGGCGGAGGAAAGTGGCTTCCGAAAAAGAAGCGAATTAGATTAACGGCGATACGAAACAAATGAAGACAAGTCCACCCTCAGGGGGTCGCGCGCCTTTTCAGAGCGGAGGTCCGATGGAAAAACAACGGAAGCCCCTGGTAGGGGGGCGCGGGCTCCCGTCGAGGTGCTCACCCGGCGACCGTATCTCAATTTCCTGAGAGCAAAAGCTACCAATTGGGGAAAAAAAGAGAGAATGGATAGATCCAGCCACGGAGAGACAGGGGGAAGCGGAAAGGGCAAACGATATTGGAAGGGTGGAGAATGGAACAGGTAAGTGGAATGAGTTGAGATGTTTTGTCTGGGAGTACACACGGAAAGAGTAACAGAGGGA
The DNA here is from genome assembly GCA_021605075.1 of Caerostris darwini. Taxonomy (NCBI): domain Eukaryota; kingdom Metazoa; phylum Arthropoda; class Arachnida; order Araneae; family Araneidae; genus Caerostris; species Caerostris darwini. Next base: position 500,354 of record BPLQ01015712.1, read on the forward strand.
GGTCCATTTCATTTGTACCGAAATTTGGTGAACATGGTGTACCAGTCCGTGACATAGCCTTTTAAGGCACAAATGCACTCATTCAAGTTGTTATGGACTATACTTTGCAAACTTTTAGGGAAATATTTTTTTTTTCTTTTTTCTTTTCACGAGTTTGTGTGTTGTTCGAAGAGGGGGAAAAAAAGGTATCCCTTGTTGCAATTTATTTCTTTTTCAAGAAAATTATCTTTGCTTGCATTTTAAAAATACTCCAAAATGTCAATACATACAATACGTTTTTAATACATATTTTACAATTTTAATATTTTTTTTTTGTATTTTATAAAATTCAAAACTATATACTACAACCCGTCGTTGGTGAATCAAGTTAGCTTTCTTGCTTAAAAATTTCTCATTATATAATTCTGAAGTATTTTTGGAAAATCGTTACAGTTATTTAGAAATGCCAACTACCATATACCAACAAAAGCATTCAGGAATTGTGTATGGAGGCTCGCACTACCTTTTTCCGTTCTTTCCCGGTTAATGTTATGACAAATGGTATATTGATGCATAGTTTTACAATCATTTTGTCATCGTCGAGTTACCTACTAAACATAAATGACTGTCGATCATTTCCACATAAGATTTCCAGAAAGATGCCCTTCCCTTATCAGACAATGATGATAAATCGAAATGGTAAAAAATAGTCAATAAATTATCAATACTTTTTATACTTGGCTACTTAGTATACCTTGTATAAGTATCAATGGATAACTTTTCTGTTTATGCGAAGAAAGGATAGAGGAAAATCTAGACTTCATAAAATGATTAAGAATCTTTATTTCATAATAAAATTTCATTTTTCAATTGTTACCATTCATTTTTCAAAAAAAGATATCTGTCCCAAAGAGACAATTTAGTAATAAACCGAAGTAATAATTTTATTTAATTGTCTGATTTTCATTTATTACGTGTCAAGGCATTATAATATTATTCTATTAAAATCATAAAATATCAAATATCCTATCAAAAAATTACTATTTTTTAGTCATTTCATAGTACACTTTCATTTTCTAGTGTCCGTATTTCTAAGAAGATATCTGACCCTTAAGAGTAGTAGTAATAAGCCGAATATTAAAGAGTTTTCCAATCATTAAACAATTTTCATGGGTTGCAAGTCAAGGTATAAGTATTCGATTTATTCGAAGGGGCAGGGGAGGATCGAAGAAGAGATAGCGTCATAAAATAACTTATTCATTATAAACTTCATTTTTTCCAACAAATCGATCCATATTTTGAGCAAAAAAGTTTCCCCATAAGCGATAGTAATAAGAAGAATTAAACAGTTTTCAATAAATTACCTAATTTTCAAGGGTTACGTGCCATGGCAAATGTATTCGGTTTATTTGAAGGAGGAGGGCAAATAAAGGAAATAATAACGTAATTACTAATTGATCTTCGTTTCACAATAAACCTTCACTTTTCCAATGTCTCAATCTAAGCATCTTTCGAGAAAGATAACCATCCCATAAAAGATATTAATTTTATTATCATCATCAATAGCACAACAGCTCAGAGTGGGCCAAGGCTTTCCTTTGAAGAGATTTCCATGTATTCCTCTGGGTGACAATGGTGCTTCACTTCTTAACCCCTAGTAGAGCAAAATCCTTCTCAACTGCGTCTATCCATCGCAACGCTGGTCGTCCTCTTCCTCTTTGTCCCTGTGGCTTTGCCGAAATGAGTCTTTTTGCAGGGCTTAAATCATTCATTCTAAATATATATGAGCAGCCCAGTTTAATCTATGGATCTTAATAAATTTTATAATATCTGAGTCTTTATAGCATTTATTTATTTCTGCTTTGTACCGTCTTCTCGAACAATCACTTTCCCTAACACCTCCAAGAATAGCCCTTAAAATCTTCCTCTCAAATAGACCCCAATGGGCCTCGTCAGATCTTGCCAAAGTCCAAGTTTCACAGCCATAGACCAGAATAGGTCTCATAGGCGTTTCATATATAAAGAATTTAGTTTTTCTTTTATGAACTGTGATTTAAACGGATTTCTTAACCCCCAAAAAAAAAAGGCCTCATTGGCAGACACAATTTAGTTTTTTATTTCAAGATATTATTTTGGCAATTAATTTCTGATTTTAAGCATTTAAAAGTAAGCACAGATTCAAAAGTGTAAGTGCCTAAGGTAAAAGAGATATTAATAGTAATGCGAAATAGTAAAAAGTTTTTAATAAATTATTCAATTTTCACGGGTTGCTTGTCATGGCAAATGCATTCGGTTCATTTGAAGGAGGAGGGGGGACCACGATAAGGAATAACGTAATTAACTTATTAATCTTCATTCCACAATAAACTTTCATTTTTCCGGCGTTCCGATCCGTGTCGCGCATGCAGCAGACGATTCGCCCTGCCGAAATTCGATAAAGCACCCTAATGGCCCACCCCAGATAGCATCTCGGTGGACAAAAGGCTGGCAGATTCCCCCTTGCGTGGCGACAGAGACTCTCTTAAATGCCAATTAGGTGTTTATCGCGGGAAATGGGCACGTCACCTTTTGTTTGGGATCAGGCAGGCAACCGCCCTTCCTCTCAGCCGGCATCCGGTGCCAATTTTTGCACATCCCCCCCTCTTCCCAAGAACGTTGATCTCTGGCGTCTCATCCTTGTGCAATCCTTTTGTTCCTGCCATGCCTTCCTGGCGGAGGAAGAGTTAAATGATGGCATTTAAGATAGAGATCGACTGCTCGGTGCATTGGAAATTAATCTTCGATTCATATATCTGCAGTAGTAGATTTATTTTAATGTAGAATAAGTATTCGTGGGTGGGGTTGTGATGATGGTGGGATCATCAGCCTTAAGATGTTCACATTTCGAGCATAGCCATTACATCGAATTTTTTCTCGTAATAGGATGTTGACTTTTAATAATTTTACAATAAACTCACATGGAAATAACGCCATATATCACAATTTTAATTATTAATAAAAACATGGAAACGCCATAAACATCAATAAAGATGTGGTAAAACGTAAGATAAAAACATTAATATAAACGTAAATTACATTCGATTGCTAAGATGTTTATAACATTTATGACTGTTATTGTACGGCGATGTAGCAAACAATACAATTTTTTCAGAAATTCAATTGACATCTTTGAATGCATGAATTCATCCTAATATCTCTTGTTGAAACAGCTGTATCTCAATTTCTAATCACTCTAGGAAAACAATTCAAAGTTTTTTTTTTGGAAGCTAAAAGTATGTTATTTGAAATAAAACAATAAAAATAAAATTCCGATTTTTTCCATGATCGTCTTACATAATTTATTTTTAATTAACTAATTAATTTTTTTTTTATTTTCGCATCTTAAATGTATAGCATAATTTTAGCCACGGATGTCAAAACAGAACTTGATTGACACATGGCAAGTCAAAGCAGAGTTGCAAATCGCCAACGGATTATAAGAGACCTTTTATTTATTTATTTATTTTTCGAATCAAAAATCCCGCCTGGTGGTTTTGTCACGCTGTAGATAAGCTGCAAATTACTGTAAATTAATTCAATAAACACGCTGTAAATTACTGTAAATTAATTCAATAAAATAAAAATTGATTCCTTGGCGCCAATATAATTCGATTCGTATAACTGACATTTATATCCATAACTAAATCTTAAGCGATTAATCAAAAGAAGTTCACCATTTTTGTATAAGAAACTCGGTACTAATGCAGTACTATGTAATCTAAAAAATATCGGTAATCATATCGGTAAAGTAAATCTATTAATGACTATGGTATCTGATATTTCATAGGGTACCATTGAATATAAGGGATCTTTTATTTATTTATTAATTTTTTGGACCAAAACTCTCACTTGTGGGTTATATGGCATTCGATATCAATCGAATATTCGATCGGATATTTCATGTGGTACGTCGGATTTCATAAGGTACCACGGATATTCATATGCATAAATAAATTCTCAAGTAATTAATCAAAAAATATTAAACAATACTAACGAGTATTATAGTAATGATTTCATATGATACCACGGAGTATGAGTTATCTATTTTTTTTTAAATCCAAAATCATGCCAGTAGGTTATATCACGCTGCGGATATTAAGCAGGAAATTACATAAAATTAATTCATTAAAATAAAAATTGATTCCTTGGCTCTAATATAATTTGGTTCGTATATTCTATAGGATCTTTCCTGTATCATTCCTCAAGGTACCGCGGATATTCATATCAGTAAATAAATGTCAAGTGGTTAATGAAATGCAATTAAACAATTTTAGTGTTGATGCACAGTGAATAAGATACTAATTGAGTATCATGGTAATGACTGTGGGTATCATTTTGCTCATAAAGTAAATCTATTAGAGGCATAAGCGAGCTGCTTCAAAGTCGAAACGCGTCACCTGCACTCGAGTGACGGTGGATGAAGGGTCCACTGGCCACGAGACCTCAAAGCGCAGGCACAACAGGTGCAGAGCGGGGCAAGGGAGGAATCACAGTTCAGGGGACTGCATAACAACCACTTACCTGCAGCACGCGCGGTGGTCAATCCTTTTGACGCTAATCTGGCCCGAATTACGTTAGGCGGAAAAAAAAAGTACGGTTTCACAAACACACAGCCCAACCCATCCGTGCACCGAACATCCGCACTCAGAGTCAGTGGGTTATCGCTGCTTTGGGCTTACAAGGAGAACCTGAGATCGCTTTACCTCATTTATGGGTGATTCAACACACTTTATTTCATAAAGAGATATTCTATTGGAAATAAAGTTCGTATAGAAATAAAATTACTTCATTCAAATAAAGGTATTCAATATGAAACTTGATAAGCTATGTTCACAAAGTAATAAAGTAACAGATAGCGCATTGCAGTTGTCAGTTTGGGGGAAAACATACTCATCACATGACTTTTACTTTGTAGTTTAGCATAGGCGAGGATATCTTGGCGATTTTTTGGCAATACTCTGTACTGCTAGCCTTAATAATCCTTATGCAATCATGCACCTCACGTTCTCTTACAACTGTCAGGTATGACGGGATGACTGGTCACTCTACCAGTTTACTTGCCTTACAGAGGAAGGGTGAGCTTATATTGCGCAGTGGAACAGACTGCACTCATTTAGAATGAGTTTTAGCTATTTCGCTAGTTTTTAACTATTTCGGTGTAACATAGGTGATAGTTTGGCGATTTTTGCCAGCCATCTTTACTTATGGCCATTACTTCGCTTTGCTTTTGGCGCCAAGGGAGAAAAATATCTACGATCCTACAATGATTTACAAAAGAAAGGATTCATTTTTAGCTGTCAATAAAAGTAGATTTAATTTTTCTATATATTTATATTCAAATTATCTTGTGTTATATTTTCCCACCAAAATGATTAAAAAATAAACTATTTATTTGTATGAAATTTTTATAATGTTTTATTCTATTTCATACAAAATGATCAGAGTTATAAACAAAATAATTCTTGTGTACATAAGTCAATAAATGTAAGACTTGAGAAGAAACATTTCTCGGAATGTTCAGTTAATGTAATGGTAACGTGTTTTCATCATCTACTATATTGGCTTCGCAACATGTTCCTTTTTACATGAGACATTTCACTGTATTTTTTTATAGAAAATGGATCAATTTGATCCCTTTTATCAAATATCTTGGGTGGATTTCTTGGATATGAACATATCGTTCACTCGCGAGAAAAGCAACAGAAGTAAAAAAAGAAGCTATCATTAAATGCTAAACATTAAAAACAAAAGCAGAAATTAGCATCTCATTTAGTTATTGCTCTATATGTTAATGTTCCTGTAAATCGACAATCCCAATGTCGTCAAGATATCGAATGCTAATAGGAAATTTTTAAGAGACGTTATTTCTTACAAGATAGCCAAGGTCAGGCGCAGTAAATGTAAACACATTTTATAAATTTCCCATTCTTAAGCAAACTGTAGGCGAAAAAAAAAATAGTCACCAAATTGTTAGTCCACTTTCATAGAAGTCAACTTTGTTAATCCTATCATTTAAATTTCGATCAATCGACTCAATCAACGCGGAATTGTATACAATGTCTCGTTTTTGGCTCTCAACCTTAACAAATCGTTGGCATAGACAGTTTCGTCTGCGTCGTATACCGAGAATGTATTATCTTTACGAACTAAGCGCTCCAAGAGCGTTTTTCTTTAAATTTTTATTATTACTGCTTTATGATGCCCATAAACGAAAAATGGATCCTTGACATAGTTTCGCAATTTTTGCCGATGTTTTTGACTTTTTTTCATGCAAATTGAGGGATGTCATTTCATAAACCCTTTTTATCAGTCATTCCCTATTGAAATTTGGTCTGAAATCCATTGGCATCAATGAATTCTTGAACAAGCATCTTATCACTAGGAAAACCCATTTGTGATCTTGCAATGAGGCATTTTTCAAGAACATCCTTTAGGCAATTCAATAAGCCGATCCACCCTCAATTCACTCCTGCTGCACTTCCTTCCTTCAATTCTATGATGTATTACTGATATTGGAGCCCCATCCACCTTTTCAGTTTCTATGTACGTTTTATTTCCATTTTTCTGCATCCATGATTACTGCTTCCAAATCACCTAGATTGTAGGTTTTGTTTTGCTTGCCGCTCTACAGTCGTCTTGCGCACACTTTAGGATAAATAGACCGGGACCTGCAGTTTAGAGTGGATTCGAACTGTCATCCATGCCACCGCCAGGACCTAAATTGTAGGAGGCGATTATTTCTCTCGTATCCAACCCTGCACACATCAGAAAAATCAGCAAAAACTGATATAGGCACCATTCTATGATATGATTTCACTGTTTATGTTATTGTTAATTCAATAACAGTAACATAAAATACAAATAATTTAATTTTTCCTTGTCTTTCACAAATTATTGAACTCAACGCGCAATTAAACCTTTAAGCATAAAGTTTATAGAAGCATTTCTTTTTTAAGTCATGAAAACATTACCAACTGTTGAAATAAGAAACGCAAGATGACCATGCAGTGTGTTGCAAAGGTTTGGATTTTACAGTTCGTTTAAACTCGGCTGATACTTGCTTACAGTTACCTTCTTTTCAACAATTGCATCCGCGTGATCCTCTATATTCAAATGCTGAATTAGGTTATGCTCTTCTGAAGAGAGCAGAAAAATATGCATATTAGAAGATAGGATCGAGTATTGAAAGATAAAAAAAAGTAATTTCTTTATGCGAAAGAAATATTTTATATTCTGAATTAAATCGGAGTGGATTCGTGCTTTGACGGAACACTGTTGAGTGTGTTTGTGTAGCTGAATTATAGATTTGAAACAATAAAAAAAATTTCTTGATGATATTCAAGGAATTACATTTCATTATTTTGAAAACAATAAGAAAGCAAGCCGATCAGATGAGGAAGAGGTCGCCCTGTTGAATAGGATTGGCGCAAATTGATATTCGCAGGAGAATAATTTGAAGTAAATCAAAATAATTTCAAAAATTATGGTATTTTTAAGAATAAAAATCATGGATCAAGATTTAGTGCAAATAACGTTGCAGAATATATCGTTATATAAATAAAAACGAGTTGTATAAATTTTATATTTAACAGAAATGGCACATAAGCAGCTCTTTGCAACGCTTTATAAATATTTATATCACAGTTTAATAAAATTTAAAAATATTTCTTCTTTTTTTTTTTTTTTTTTTTTTTGGGGGGGATGGGGTTCTTTAATATTTTAGAAGATATAATCCAAATAACTTGCTGTAGAACTTATAATAAAACTATACTCGTAAAATCTATGAATTACTATACATATGTAAAACGTTGTTATTCTTACTATTGGGTATCTATTAGGTAAATGTTATTAATGCTGTGCCTATTACGTAAATGTTATTAATGTTGTGTCTATTAGGTAAATGTTATTAATGTTGTACCTATGAGGTAAATCTATCTATGAGGGCTATTAGGTGTATTAGAATGCAAATTTATAGAATACAAATTTATAGAATACAAATTTATAGAATACAAATTTATAGAATACAAATTTATAGAATACAAATTTATAGAGTAGGATTTTACAGAACACCAATTCGTTTTTTTAAGTAATGAAATTTATTACTTTACACTAAGTTTGGAGAAAAGTTTTTTTTTTTTTTTTAAATGAATTCAGCATTTAAAAAATTTCACAGTGCACAATTAAACAATTTTCTTTTAAATTTATTTGGTTTGCAGAATTTCATTTCTAATGAATTGAAAATACACGTGATACATTGTACTTAACACGACGTAAATGGAAAAAAGTTTCTATGTTATGCATTTAAAATATTTTATATATAAACATCCCCATAGAGATCATTGGAAAAAAAATTTAATGATATAATGAATTAAAGACGAAAATTATTTGAATAATTTTTAAACTATCTTTTATTCAATTGCGAGAAAATACACAGTATGCATCCAATAGTCGTTCACTTTTCTTGTCTAATCTAGAGAGATTCTTGACTTAGCAAAGTTAGAAATATTTTTGTTTTTCCATGAAAATTTTGTAAAGTGTATAGGGGATAGGAAAATAACTTTATAAAGTTACATTAAAGTTATAAAAAATACATAAACAGTTCAAAAATTGCTTTGATGATTTGTTTTCAGAAACTAGTGTCAAACTTTGATGAATAAATTATTAAATTATGTTTCATACACAATGATATTTTTTCCAGCGTGCTTATATTTTCTTTATAGAAAAAACGAGGGTGTCTATTTAAACGTGGGAAAATTCAAGAAAGTACATCAAACTGCTTTGTTGTCTAATCTAGAGAGATTCTTGACATAGCAAAGTCAGATTTTTTTTTTTTTACGAAAATTTTGTAAAGTATATAGTGGATGGTATCATCGTTACATTAAAGTTATAAAAAAATACATAAACAATACAAAAATTGCTTTGTTTTTAGGAACTATTTTTAAACTGATGAATAAATTATTAAATTATGTTTCATACGTAATGACATTTTTTTCCCCTTATGTCACAGTTCTTGTGCGTCTATTCACTTTAAAGAAAAAATGATGGTGTCTATTTAGAGATGGGAAAATTCAAGAAAGCATCTCAAATTGCTTTGTTGTGACATTAAACTACGCTGGAACGTGATAAAAACGACAGTAATTTACCACCATTATGAAATAGATTTTTAAGTGAAATAAATCACACCGAGTTATAATAATTCAATCTTAATGCCCTTATTATTCCTCATTCAATTGCTGGAGAGAGTCTTCCAGACTTTTCTATATCCAGATTCTCATGTCTATTACACGTAGTTGAGACATCATAAAGATCTCCGCGTCTAAAACAAGGGCGTGAGTAATGACCGGACATTTCTTTTTTTATGTGACGGTGGAGAGAAAGAGCAGCCGCACTCTAATAACGTCTGTCCCAACATTCATATCTGGCATTCCTAATGGTGCGCAGGTGGCAAGCTGGAGGACCATTAAGAAGTTAAAGTGCCCCATAGTTTTCGATTCGTTTTAATCTTTCTGGAGAAGTGACGCTTTGGGTGAGACTTTTTCCTCATTTGCCTCTCTGCCATGATGACTTCTTCAGGGAGGAGATTGCCCGAAAAATGATTCTCTGTGTTTGCATTCTCTTTTTTCATGGTTTGTTTTTCAGAGATTGCCTAGCAAAAAAAAAAATGTCAAATTGTGGTGTGAATATCTAGCAAAAAAAAAAAAAAAAAACCATGGAAGCGAGGCATGCAAAGCATCTTGGATATTTGCTGGGAGGGTAGAGTTTTAAATGTCAGAATTTCTTCAGATTAAAACATTATTTCATGAGGGGTTTTACATGAAATGTTTTTAATTTCTTTATGGATGAATGCTTTAAAATGAGTTAAACGAAGCGAGTGGAAGACAGGGAGGGGTAAATTTAAAAAATTTCCTCCGACTTTGTCTAGAAAAATTAAAGGAACAACCATAAAAAAATGCTTTATGTTACTTTTCTTAAATAAACTGCAGTGAAAGTTGATGGGCTGGTAACTAGATGTCAACTTTATCACTTAATACAATGGGATTCTCCTTCGTAACAGAAAAATAGGCAAATTTTTAAATTTTAATCTCTTGACGCGTGTGTTAAGGGGCCCACTTGGTTAATTTCAAGTAAAATTGCAAGGATTGTAAGAGTAATTGGAGGAAATGTTTGCTTCTGGTAAGTGGAATATGTCGTCCAGAATACATTTGATGGATTGTGATAAGGAATATTAAAGCTGGACAGACACTGACATGGGTCTGTAAAGACTTAAAAATAGCCAAAAGTGTCGTCAAGAATCTGGAAACGGATTAAAGACACCACGGGATCAGTCAACCAAGTCAAGGTAAAAAACTTGCCACAATAGACTTTTAGGACTGTTATTTGGCAGCGATTGCTAAAAGAAACTGGCAATTGTCGTCCGTTCAGATTCACTGCAGACACGACTATCCAGATTTACTGTGAGAGACAGGCTACATAAAAGAGGGCTGTATGCAAGGAAATCCCTGATTTGTATTCCCCTAACTCCTGCGACGAAACGCGACTGGTTCAGAGATCATTGTGATTGGAGTACTTACAGACAGGAGACCCAATTCCAGACGTGTCACAATATGGAGGGAGAAGGAAACGATCGTATCCTTGTTAAACTCAACTGTGTATATCTTTTGTGTGTAACGCAAATGTTAATGGCTGATTTTCATAAATTATTTTATAATTTAAAGCTTCAATAGTTATTTGCAACGTTTTTATTTACTAACTTCTAAGATTTTGGTAGATAGCAGATACCTGGATGCATAAAAGAACAAATTCTTTGTTCGGAAATCCTACGTGCAATGTATCAGGCGCTACACCTTTCAGTCCCCTACTGAACTCTACGCAGAGCGTTTCTTCCTTTTGCTATCTTTTCTTTTCTTTTAATTTCTGGCAAATCTTCTGAGGGAACAGTAAAATGCCAAAATATAACTAATGTGAAACAATTGCCTTTAATTTTAGTGGTAAACGATGAATGAAAAAAGTTCAATCTTGCCAATTTTTGAGATGAACTCGGTACAACTTCTATAAAATATTGTCAGTTCATCTTTTACTATGAATTCGCTACCTTTTTCACAAATGTTTCCCTTTTATCTATTGTTATGAACTGTCTACATTTTTCATCATTTTTTTTCCAGTTCACCTTCATGATATCTTGCAATATATTTGAGTTCCATTTTTTTTTTTTTTTTTTTTACAATCATGACCAATACAAAATTACAATACTCTGTTTACAAACAATGTAGTTACGTAAAGCAAAATAAGATCAACCATCGATTTTTTTTCCCCTTATCTGTTATAGATTTTGTTGGAAATAATTCACCAAAGATGTATTTGTTTTCCAATTAGAATAATTTTAATTAGAATTTAAAAATACATATAGAGGAGATTAGGAAGTTTCCTGATTTGAATTCATTGAAATAGCAAACATGAAACGTCTGGAGCATATGCGAAATGACGCCTGGTCGCTCTTTTGCACCTCGCAAAACAAACAATGGAGGCGGCAAAACAGATTAAATTCCTGCATGCGACCCGAACACTTTTCCGCCATCCAATCTCGAAAGATGTCCACAATTTGTGTTGACACATGTCCGCAGTCTTAATTAACGAAAAATTACAAAATGATTCCATTTCTCCCCAGACTTTTTCAAAACCCCCAAAATTTATCAGTTCCATTAGGACTGCAACATTCCGTGACACTGTGGCTCTGAAGCGATTCGTGCGGTTCAAGTTTAATTTCGATTAACAGTGCGTTTTCCTTTAGAGGGTGCAACAGAATCAGTGTGGGGGGTGATCAGTTGAGCGAGCATTGCAAAGACGTTTCGCTTTGTTTTTGTTCTATGCCTCCTCATCCAAGAGAATGGAATAATTTTTCCCATTTATGTCCTGTTAAACGCGATGCTTTTTCTTTTGAAGCGTCAGAGATTCTGGGAAAATGTTTTGTAAGGAGTTTTAAGTTGGCTTCAAATTGGATTTTCTGTTCGCCCGCAATCTGTGCCACCATGTGTGTCTGACAATTATGAAGCCGGAGAAGAAGAAGAAGATGAAAATAATGTTGGACTGTCACGGAAATGCTTTAATTGGATTCTGAACATGCTTTGTGACTTCATTGCAATTATTGTATTGTATGATGTTCTGAAAAGGGATTTCTTTTAATGCTCATTAATGTTGTTAAGTATAATTTCTGACATAGAGAAAGTTATCATTGTAATCGTGTACAGTTATTGTTAGAAAACAATTTTTAAATATGGGAAAAATTGTTTAGTTTTAATAAATGAATATTTTTAATTATTTGCATTTTATATTTGCTTATTAAGTTAGTTTTGTTATGAAAAATGTTTTTATTTCTTACTAATACATCCATTTTATGCTGTGCTGTAAAAGATTGGAATTTATTACCAATCCTGGAGAAACATTTTATATAAAATGCTGAAAAAATAAATAAAAATAAAGGCACTGAAATAAATATTTGTTAATGTAGGCGGGGCTTTTAGCGGAACTTTTATAAATTACTAGTTGTGGACTATTTATAGGATGGGCTCTTTTTAATAAACAATTTGAAAAAATTTCTAATTAAAAAAAAATTGTTATAATTTGTTATAAAGATAGTGAAACCAGAAAATAGAGAGGAATTTAAATAATCGTGGTAATAGCTAAAAAGACTACATTTTCCCCATGATATGTAATCTTCTTGTGTGCCAGAAAGATGAAAAGTAGGCATTACTGATGATTATCCACTTGGCCTTCCGTAAAGTGCTTTTAGTTCTTATCTGTAGCTTCGTTCCAGATCTTTGCCGTCCACAAGCGCAATCAAATGTATGGGGAATGTTACATTTTGTCTCATTGTATAAAAGTTCGAATGCATACCATCGTCTGCAATATTTCCCCCCACAGATACACACGAGCTGCCCATCTATGGGTGATAGAGAGGACAATGCCTTCTAGAAGGGTTTTAAGTAGTAATTTAGGGAAATTAATCCCTTATTTTAATTAGAGTTATTTTTATTGGCCTTGCTGCTTTGCGTATTGTATAAGAAAAGACTCAAAAGTCCCACCAGGCAGCCCCACTTAACATTCCATATCGTTCAGCTATAGTATTCACAACAATATAATAAGGGGGTTTTACTTCCTCCATATATTATGCAGAAGATAAATTCAGCTTACTTGACAGAAAGCCAAACATGCCCCCCCTCCTGCCTTGCGGGAGGCAAGTCTTCTATTGGCAAGTCTGCAAGTCAAGAGAGAAAAAGGGATGGTAGGGCAAGGCTATTTGTAGCGATAAATGGATGGGTTATACATTCCCTGGTAACACCTTTACAAACACCTTTGTAAACGACACGTGGCCTATTGTATGTGTGGTCCCAAAATTTTAAAACTCTCCTTTTCCATAGATGAACTTCTACTACTACTACCCCACATCACATTATTGTGCCTAGAGCTGAGTTGGCTCTTTATAGTTTGGGAAAGATGTGGGAGAGATTGCTTTGCTTTGGTTTACCGCTCTACGGTCATTTTGTGCACATGAGGGCTAAACAGACCCGGACCTACAGTTTAAAGTGGATTCCGAATACTCACAAACATCCCTGTCACCGCCAGGATTCGTACCTGAAAGCCTGTGATACCAACGGCCAGAGCTAAGGCCAGCCAACAACAGCCATATCAACGGCCAGCCCCATCGATGACTTTAAAGGGTTGTGATATTTTGTCTGGAACGTAAGGGTTGATGGCAGATGCACATCAAGGTGACTGACGGGCTTGAGTCCCTTTCCCCTAAACCCATAAGTAAAATGTATGCAGTTATTCAAACTTATGGCCATGACAAACTTAGATCTTATTGCCTTTTTTTAAATATTTAGTATTTCAATGAAACAGTTTTTCTTTTAGGAGTCAATTTCATTATCACACCTGAATCTGTGAAATGTGTCGGGTTTTTTTTTTTTTTTTTTAAATTAATTTTTGGTTTACATTTTTTCGAAATATTGAAATTGATGCAAGCGATGATAATCGAATGAGCTGGCGGAAAAGAAAGGATTAAATTTTAAACTAGGTTTTGTTCATGTAGCTCTTTTTTTTTTAATTAAATTTTCATTAATTTTAATGTTCTATTTTGTTTTATGTATTTGAATAAATGAGTGCAATGTAATAATTATTAATAAAATAATTAAAATAAGGAATTTAGACTTCTGACACATTTTCTATTACTTAGAGTTTAATGTGCAATATTGAATTTCAAGAAACGGTTAGGTTTTATTTTTGAGCCCCCCTCCCACACTCCCAAGTGATCCTGTTTGAGCTCCTGATTGATATGTGTAACCTAGGGTGGTACCGATTATTTTCACAAATTTCCAATTGAAGAAAATCCTGAAAATTTAGTAGAATTGCATTGTGGCATCCATTAAGACAATTACAAATTACATGAGTTATATAACGAATTGTACATTAAAAATAAAAACAGCAGTTGTTTGGAGTTCGAAAAGGGTTTCTCGCATGATATTAGGTAATTCTTTACGAATTTCATTTAATAGGAATTCCACGAATTACACATCCTCATTGGGATTAAAAATGCACTTAATGGGAATATTTGCTTTTTGATTAGACAACACGTTACCGCATTTTTTGCCTCTTTTAAACAAAATAAAAATAATAATAATAAAAATTATTATTATTTTGGATCACTGGGATTTTAATTATAATCGTCCTGTATATATATATATATATTGCTGAAATATTGTATATATATATATTGCTGTATGATGACATAAACAGCACTCTAAAGGGTGATGGGGAAGGACAGTCTTCCGGAAGAGCTTTTAGGGGTAATTGCCTCATATTTCATTCATTGTGGTAGACGTTTTGAAAAAACTTCACCAGGCTACCGGTGCAAGATGATTTACACACTGTCTCAATCGATATTGAATCGCCTTGTTTCTGAAAGCGGTGACTACAACGATCGCGGGCAGTGGATACGAACCTGAACTCTCCTGCTCTTATGTTATCACTGAACTACGAGTAGAGATTTTATCTTACAAGAAGAGTGTTAATTTTTGTTTTCTCACAAAACGATTTTTTTTATTTCAAATGAAAAAAAAGAAGAAGAAAAAAAACCACTCACCGTAGATGTCTATTTTATCGATATGAACTTACAAAGAAAAATGTCTTCAGATTATGCATATAGCAGGCTATAATCCGCCCCACGATATTCTAAGATTTTAACGTACAGTTTTTAAAATTTAGAAATATGTGTAACGTATAGACTGCGGGTTATACTTTTATCTTTATCATATAATTCCTTGATTATATGTTAAAATATTGTATGTGATATGATTTTTACGAGTGGCTAACGCTCTGTCGCTCGGTACCACAGGTATCGGGTTAGAGTTCGGGCGGTGCCACAAATGTTTGTAATGGTTCGGAATCCCCTTTAAATCGTAGGCCCCTGTCTATTGGGATCGTAGAGGGTTGCGGGGGGGTATTGTGCGTCCGCAGCTTATCTTGAAGCTACACGCACCTCCTGGGTAGTGCTAAGTGAGTAACGTCTGTGCAGCGCTTGCCTTAAGGCATCCAAGACAACTGTCTAAGTGTTTGCCAGTTATATTAGAACAAACAAACAAAAAATTACGTATAATCCGCGGATTGTAATGTGATATTCTAAATTTTTAAAAATTTTAATCTGCGGATGATAAGAAAGAAATTGAGCACAAAAACATTTTGTAGAGATTTAAAACAATGAAAAACGAAGAAACATTGATGGCTTGAAGCAACCCTGAGCGAGCAGGAGGCATTTGGCGACTTAAGTGTCCGATGCCAGCGAAAAGAAATCCCTGCCTGTCCGATGGCCTGGCTGAAGGGCTCCACTTATCTCCGCCCGATTATGGTGGTTAGGGGGGCTCTTTCTGGAAATGAGCCCCGCCCCTCGGTGAAGTGTGAATGGCGGGAAGAGAAGGGTCGTTTTAGATGAAGGGCCCGTCGTGACTCGAATAGAATGGATGTACTCGAGCCACCCTGTCATTGAAGAGCGCCGCGTTTAGCTACCGCTGACCATCGCACAAGGAAAAAAAACCACCTTGTTGCTATTTGGATGCCATTAGCAGAGTTGAATTTCTAGTTGCCAGTAAAAGTGGGGAATGTGAAATCGGAATTCGAAGTTGGTATAAAAATCAGCCATCCAGCTCTTTTATAAAAATATTTTTTATTTTTCGGAAATTTTAGGGATTAGTGTTAAAATTAATTGTTTATGTAGAAATTCAATTCTATTTTTAATACGCTTTTATTAGTTTCGCCTGTATGTTTGTTTGTTTATAACTGACTCTCTAGGCTCGATTTTGCCCTACTTTAAGCGATCAGTTTCAATTTAAACCTTGTATATTTATCAAGGACCTACGACACTAAAATATTTTGAGAAATTTATTATCTCATCATGATTAGAATCGCCAGGATGAGTGATTTTATTTTAACTCATGAAGAGCAATTTAACCCATGTAGAATGAAAGTACCTAAGGCATTCAAATCTAAGTGGGACAGTGGCACAATGGATAACGCGCCTGACTATGGATCAGGAGATTCCCTGTTCGAATCCTGGCTGGCTCGACCTATTCCCATTTAGCCTTTGTTTACTCAAATTAAACTATTGTGAGAACTATCGCTCCAGTCCTCCGTACCGGGACCTCATTTAAATATTATAATTGTTAAAATAAGAATATAATGACTGACGAGAAAATGAATGCTACTGTTCTAAAAGCGTGGGGTGCATTGTATGACATTTTAAAACTAACTCTGCATTTCGAAATGAAACTAGTGAATAATTATAACGATTGATATCGAGCACCCCACGCTTTTAGAACAGTGACATTCATTTTCTCGTCAGTCATTATATTCTTATGTTAACAAATATTTTTTACTTTTTTGTCTGATTAACTCTAAAAGCGCGTTTTTTAGTGTTTTTAAACTATAATTTATTTTAATAATACAACAAGTAGCAAAAAAAAAAAAAAAAAGACTGATTTAGCACCATAACAAGTAAGTGTTGAGAAACTTTTCTCAGCACCGTGGCTATCTTGGATTCATATTGAAAGAAGATCTTATGAATGCTAAATCATTAAGAACAAATAATAATAATAATTTTTTTTTTTTTTTTTTTTAAATCATGTGTGAACATGATGTTGTCCTGGTTAGGGATTCGTGACGTTATCCGAAAATGAGGGTCAAGTAAATAAAACTCCATAGAAATTTTGATGGAAAATGGTACTTTGGGTCCCTTAAGTCTTGAAATGATTTATGAATAATGTTAGCCCTAAAGAATTTTCTGGAGAATTTGTCTTTTGATTGAAGTGTTTTGTAATTATGGTTTTGAATCACTTTTCATGTTTTGTGGTTGGGATTTTAAGCATTTGTATTTCTCCTGGTTATAAGTACTCGTAGTGTGTTGATCAATTCCTTCTTTTTGAAGTTTCATATTTATCCCTTTTGGCATTTCCCGGTGCCTATTGAGGTGTATAGTGCTTCTTATTGTATTTGAAATACTTTTTTCTTCCTTTATGCCTAGAATTTTCAAACTTTGATATATTCTTTTGGCTATTGAATGTGATAACTTTTCTTGTAGAATTGGGAATACTTCATTCTTCATTTACGACTACATTTATCTTACTTTTGTATATTCTTTTAGAGAATCTTGAACAATTCCTTCTTCATGAAGTTCTTGATCTATTCAGCATTGCTATATTCATGTGGCTATTGAATTTGGCCATTCTTGTAGTACTCCAATCCAATTCTTCATATATCTCTTGCATTATTAAAGATTGGTATATTCCTAAGTTTATTCATCCGTTCTCGAATGTTCACACATGATAAGTTGAAATTTGCCAAGCAGATTTCATCATTTTTCTTTTCTTTTCTTTTTCCTTGTGTGTGTTTTAATTCCGTAAGAGTGTGACATTTTCTCTTGCTATTGGTAATAAAATTTTCATTTAATTCTTTGTTGTTATTTTTTTCTGCACGCTTAATGGCTAAATAGACTGGGATAGCTTAACGTGGATTCCGAACCACTAACTTACATCCATGCCACCTCCAAGATTCGAACCTGAATGCAAATAGAGTGCTTAAAATGTATAATTTTCTTTTGATTGTCTTAAATCATACAAACAAAAGACACATACACACTTACATAAAAAGTAATTTTCGGCCAAAATATCGATTTTAAAATTTTTACATTTTTGAAAAGCTTTTATTTTAAACTTTCTAAATACACTCTCAGTTTGTTTCTATTTTTTGTAGAACCAAAGTTGTGTTAGTTTAAACTTTTCTGGAAGACAATTTTTTGAACCTATTTTCTTGACCGGAAATGAGAGTTTCAATCTATTTACTTTCAACATTTCCTCAATTTTGATTCTAAAACTTATTCTAATGTAAATAAAAAACATTGTTTAAATATTTTATCCATTAAAAAAATAAAGTTTCCAACATTTAATTTAATAAGGAATCTGTCTGCAATTTTTTATTTGGAAGTTTGTTTACATTTGTTAACATACATTTCCTGTTTGACCGTTGTATGTTATTTTCAAGATTAATAAATAAATAAAATAAAATAAATAAATAATAAATGTGTTATTGTTATTGTTTAATTATTGCTGTGTTGCATGTCTTTAGTCATTCTATAATATGTTACCTTTTAATTTGCTAAAGTTATTTTCAAAGGATAAAGGATTTTTTTTTGTAAGCAAATTTAATGTACAACAATGTCTTTAAATGGAAATGTTTATTTTTTAATGCAAATCTTTTAAGTTAAAGCACAATCTTTAAAGTTGTAAAAAAAACCTTTGTAATGAGAAAATTGTTTTTTATGGATATACAGGGTGATTATAATTAAAATCCTTTCAAACTGCTGTAAAAAACATTTCACATTTGAACTGAATATAAGGAAGAAGGGGGAAGCGGTACGGCATCAAAAACAAAGTTCCAAAGTGTGTTAATAGATGGCGCTGTAAGTGGCCTAAAGAAAATGAATTCGTCTGTCAGTGACAGTTTGAAAATTATTTTAAATATCCAACGTTTGGATTTCTACAATCAGCTATTCAATTATTTTGAAGGTTTTTTTTTTTTTTTTTTTTCTCCTACCTTTTGTTGATTTCCTATGGATTTATGGGAGACATAACTTTTTTAGTTTAAATACAGTACAATCTGTGAAGCCTAAATTTAGAAAATAGGAAAAGTATACAGAAGCAAAAATATTTAATTATTTAAATTAAATTAAAATAAAATATTGAACAATTCGCATACGAGAAGATTCAACGATCACGCGCTATCCAATAATGCCTGTTCAGGGAAAGCCCATAACATATCGGGGGCAAGTGAAAAAGTGATAACCAGTTTTAAAGTGGCGAGCAGGGTCAGCCAGAAGCAATATTGCCAAATGGAGTACAGTTAATTTTTTTTTATTTAATTCTTCTTTAGGAAATGGAAGTAGATTTGTATAAAAAAAAAAAGATTTCTATTTCATGATTTTCTTAAAAATATAAATATCCAAATTTTTATAAATCATTGGCATTTTATTTTTGATTAATTGCATTAAAAAATGTTTTAGAATAAGTATGCATGAAAAAAATGACACAATTAACAGAAAATAATCATCCGTCATACATAAAGAATTACTAATTTAATAACAGTTGTTAATGAGAAAATTAATTAATATAAATAAATAAAAAAATTAATTCAACTTTAACTTTTTTTTTAAACTTTCAATAAAAAAATTAATTAAAATTAATTAAAAAGACCGTGACAAATAAGTAAAAATTGTTTGCATAATAATCTTAGCTTCCTTTTTAAACAGTTTTTAACAAAAAAATCAGAAGCAGGCAATGCAATGATGTCATTCTGAATAAATTTTTTTAAAAATTAATTTTTATGTTTATATATTTTATATTAAATTTCACAGAAATGAGTCAAAAAAGAAGTAGCTAAAACAATTTCTTTTTTTTTAGCCAACAACATTTGAAATTAACACAACTGATTAAAATTAGTCACATCTGCACATCTGGTAATGCTCATGCGTACATAACAAAGATGTAGGGTTTATATATATATTATTGACGATTTAGACCAAACAGCATAAAATAGATAAATGTACCTTATAACAGTAATAAACAAAGTGCACGCCCCCATTCTGAAGGGCCACAAGGTTAAATCCAGCGTTTCCAAATTCCCCTTTGGCTCCTTTCTTTAGAAAACCCAAAATATGCGATAATCAACTCTGAAAAAAAAAAAAAAAAAAAAAAAAAAAAAAAAATCCTTTTTCCCTGCAAGTCATGTATTTAATCGTATGTTTATCAGAGATAATTTAAGAAATGTATGTATTTTGCTTAGCATGAAATATATCTTAAAATACTATCAAAAATTATATAAATAAATGTTTTATTTGTTATCGTTTTTTGAAAAATAATTATAAAGTTTTCTTTTCTTTTTTTCAAATATTGCTTGATGCCATTCTTGTGGGAGGGAGGGACATTCGTTCAAAATTGTAGCATAGAGGGTTGGTGTGATTTTATGGTAGAAGTGTCGGAAGTCGAGAATTTTTGAAAGAGTCGGGAGTCTGGGTGTTAAGTCAATTACCTCCTTCAATAATGCAACCCATAGGAAAGACAGCGACGACTTCAGCAACACACCAAGTCAGTGTTGAGAGACTTTTTTCTACACCGAGGCTTATCAAAATCCATCCCTGATGAGAAATGATGGGCCTGAATGGCCGAGTGTCTAGCGCTCTGGCGATCGGTGTCACATGTTTCGGGTTCGAGTCCCGGCGGTGCCATGGTTGTTTGTAGTGGTTCGGAATCCTCTTTAAGCCGTAGGTCCCGGTCTCCTATGACTGTAAGAGTGTCACGGTGCAGAAGTCAGACTTCTACCTACGGGTGCTCCATCAGAACAGAAGCTGCACCCCTCATCCCTCCTTCCATGAGGGACACTTTAACAACAACATGAGAACTGATCTCAAAGAAGCTGCTGTACAGGAGGGTTATAATTAAAGCGACCCTATTTAGACCCCTCTAGAACTCGTTCTGCCCATCGAATTTGATGAAACTTTGTATCTAAGTTATATGGACCATAGGGAAAAGATTTCTGCAATAAAAAAAAAAAATAGTTTAAATTTTGACTCCCAGATGGCGTTTTTCAAAAACGTGCCTTTGTCATCGTTGCCCTTTCAGAAGAAAGATGAGCTTCGCTGGTAAAACTGTTTTATCAGAACGCTAGCAATAGCTTAGCTGCACAGCGTGAATATCGTCGTTTAAAGGGATGGCGAAAAGGGCCTATGACAAAGAATGATTTGAAGGAGATAGTTATGAAATTTGAAGAGACTGGCCAAGTCAAAGAACTGCTATCTTTGGCGACATTCGTGTCATAACCAGAACTTTTCCGGATGCCTGGCCTCCTCGTTCACCCGACATAAATCCCTGCGATTTCTGGTTGTGGGAATTCTTAAAAGACCGTGTTTATGGAGGAGGAATTCGGACTTCACCTGAGGTGAAATCCGACATTTCACACCATGTTGTTGAAATCCCTCAAGCGTTTCTTACAGGACAGGATTTAGATGAAAAGAGGCCCTAGGCTATTCCACTTATGAGGCCCTTTCACCTCCCCTTTTTAAGTTTGTAAATTACTTATTATGTTTGTTTATTATTCCTGTGTGTAGAATTTCTCCTCATTTTTGATTCAGTGTTGTAGTGTTTACTGTTTTTAGAATAGTGTCATTCTAATTTTGCTAACAATTTGAATGTAGGCCCCTCTTGATCTTAAGGCCCTAGGCACGTAATTGATGTCAGTGGAACACATTCTGTATTTAAATAAATTTTAATGATTCTTTTAGATTTTTTGTCCTTATTTAGGTGCCACACTTCCTCCTGGTGGTCAAAATTTGAATTATTTTTTATTGCATAAATCTTTTCTCCGTGGTCCATATAACTTATATATCAAATTTCATCAAAATCCGATGGGCAGAATGGGTTCTAGAGGGGTCTGAACAAGGGTCCCTTACAAATGGAGCCTTTTTGTGTTTAGAATTTTCTTTTGCTTTTGTTCTAAGCTATTCTATGATACTTTGATACCCGTTCATTTAGTACTGTTATTTTTAAAGGACAGATATTTTTTAAAGCACATTTAGAGTACAAATATACTTTTTAAGTGAGTGCAAACACTTTTCAAGTTGTAAAAAAATACTTTGTAACAAAAAAACTGTTTTTATAGATGTATGAGATCAATGAAAGTCATTAAATTTATTTTAAGCATTTTCCAAATGCATTTAATAAAGATCACAGTTAATAAAATGACAGTAAAGAGTCAGTGCGCTATAAAATGTTTGGGTCGTCACCCCATTCCTGGTAGAAGTATGCTAAGGTGAGTTCTAGTGGTGAATGACTAAGGTCGAAGTGCATGGTATTTGAGAGCATCATTGAAACTGGTTAATTAACTGGTTATAATTAACTAAAGAGACTGGCATTTTTATGTTAGTAATTTTCTATTATTTTTAATTTTCCGTACTAAATGTATAAATATATAAATAATAAATGTCTAAATGTCTATAAAAATCCAAAAAAAAAATAAATAAATAAATAAAAAGTTCATCTTCAAGGATGACTTATATTCCATTAAGAGATTTATTAATTTCATGAAGTCAATCTTGAAGACGTATTGATTCTATTAAGAGATTCATTAATTCCAATGACATCCTTGAAGAATTTAATTCCATTAAGTGATTCATTAATTCTATTAAGTCATCTTTGAAGAAGTTATTTCTATTAAGATATTCATTAATTACATTGAGAGATTTATTAATTCTAATTAAGAGATTCAATCATTTCATTAAGTCCTCCTTGATGAATTTAACTTCATTAGATCAATCTTGAAAAAGTTAATTCCGTTAAAAGATTTATTAATTCCATTAAAAGATTCATTAATTCAGTTAATATAACTAACTTCTTCAAGGAGGGCTTAAGAGATTCATTTCCATTAAGTTATTCATTAATTCGGTTGTGCCATCCTTGAAGAAGTTAATCCCTATTAAGAGATTCATTAATTGCATTAAAAGATTCATTCAGTTCATTAAGTCATCCTTGATGAATTTAGTTTCACTAGGTCAATCTTTAAAAAGTTAATTCCATCAAAAGATTTATTAATTCCTTTAAGAGATTCATTAATTCCATTAAGTGATTCATCAGTTTCATTAAAGCTATTCATTCATTCAGTTACGCCATCCCTGCAGAAGTTAATTCCATTAAGTGATTCATCACCCACTTTAAAGCGAACGAGCGGAAAATAACGATCCTCTTCGCAATTTCTTAACATAAATAAATAAATCCCCATCAAAAAGCATTGAGGGGGAAAAATAAATAAAAATCCCTACGACAGGGAATTGAAGCAGAATAAATAAAACAAAATAAATCTGACACCGCGTAAAAACTAGGGGGTAATAATATCGAATAAATAAGGTATCAAAAGCAGCGAAAGTTGCAGTGAAAGCACTTCGAAGGTTCCAAAGTAACCCCCTGACGAAAAAGACTTTTCTAAATAAGTCATTGAAATCGCCGGCCCCTTCGATGAGATGTCGATTCATTCAGCGCTGTCAGAAAAAAAAGCACTTTTCTTTTTCTCTCTCTCTTTCTTTTTCTGCTCATTTATTTTGAAATGGAGGCGTCAAAACTCTTTTCCTCTTTTGGCGCTCCATTGCATTAAAAAATATATATATAAATATTTCCTTTTCCCGTATATACATTTATATGGCGGCATATTTCTATTTATCCACGGATGGTTTTGCCAACATCATTTATTAAACGCTATAAAGATTTTTATTCTTTGAAAACGGTTTTGAAGGGGGAAAAAAAAATGTGATAGGATTTTTAAAAGTGAATTTCAGCCACCTATGTCTAAAATGTTTTGTAAGATTTTATATAAAAAAATTTTTTAGGAGAAGTTTTGTCGAAATATATATTTTTTTAGCCTCAGTAATACTTTTAAAAAATTTCTTTTTTTTTTCCCCCCTTTAAATTCCATCAACTACCAAGAACTGCTTGAAAAACAGATACTAAACTGCCAAAAGATTCTTTCGTACAAAAGGGTTTTTCCACATCAAACTTCATGCAGTGTATGAACAAATTTAATACTTTTGCATTTATGTGGAGATTTAAAAATATGCTTTTTAAAAAAAATTTCTTCTCATTTTTTACAAAAATATCAAGTACAGTGGCCATTCTTTAAACAAGGGGTGACTAACCCGCTGCCCGTCTTGAACATTTTTCCGACCCGTGAGATGTATCTCAGTTTTACAAAATATATATATTTTTAATAATGGCCAAAGCAGTGCAAACCAATGTGATAAAAAAATACAATACGTGTGCATCCATGTACTCAAAAATGAACAGTCGAAATGATGAGCAAAAATGAACTTGATTTTAAAATAATAGTCTTGCTAATATAGGGCAGATAGTGCCTGTTTTATTTCTGAGTTTACAGTTACGAGTTTGCAGAATAATTCGTCCCCTTGAGCTGTTAGAGCAGAGATTCTTATAATGGGGATCCCGACCCCCAAAAGGGTTGCGGGAGGATTTAGGGCACCATGGAAAAATAAATGGAAAATTTTCCCTTTTTTAAACATTTTTTTATTTTATTTCATGTTAAAAGTTAAGAATATTAACTTATTTATTTCATTTTGTAAATTCTTTTACGCATTACATTTTTGCGTGTTTCTATGTTACATTGTTAAAAACCTACTTTATCAAACTTTTAATTTTGAATGCACAAGTCTTGTGCATAAGCATCAGTTTGTTCTAATTTGAATATTAATGTTAACAAAAGTCATATGAAATTTCACCCATTATACCCATCGAGTCCATTTTGAATTTTATGTATCAAAAACTTATCTTTTAAGTCGCTTTTATTAAAAAAAAAATTCCTAATGATATTTTTTTTTATCAATTATTCCTTCTTCCTTAATATTTTGCTCTATCTGTTAAATCGAAGTTAAACTACAATTAACGATATTTTATTTAGCATTCAAATGTTTAAAATTGATCACTACTTAGACTAAGACTAAATTGATACTATTTTATGGGTATAATGGGTGAAATTTCATACGACTTTTGTTAACATTATTATTCAAATTGAAACAAACTGATGCTTATGCACAAGACTTGCGCATATCAAAAGAAATATAAAATGGAAAGAAAAATGGCTGGTGAACTGCATGCGCTATTTTGAATAAAATAGAGTTATTCGGTGATAATAAATTGGATTAGTGTAAATTCATTATAAAAAAACACCTTTTTTAACTACTTTGTATTACAAAATCATGGTGAGTAATTCTAAATATTTGCAGTCTAAAAAAAAATATCTTGTATGTATTAATTTTATGGTAGATAACAGATATGTCAAATACAAAGGAAGAAATAATAAATAAATTATTTAAAGAAATATCATTAGGAAATCATCAAAATATCATTTCATCATTTAAATAAAAAAAATGTGTTTTTGGAACATAAAATACAAAATGATGTGAATAATGGGTGAGATTTCATAAGACTTTTGTAAATATTGTTTAATGATTATAAAAAATTAAAAAAAAGAATGCCTATGGAGGCTGTGTAAGTACACGTATGGTTGATGAGATGTATACAATATTCTGAAATATAATAGAGTTACTCGGGGTTAATAAATTGAATTAGTGTAAATTCATTATAAAAAATAACAATAGTTTAACTATTTTGGTTTACAAAATCATAGTTTAAGTAGCGATTATTTCTAAATGTTTGAAAAATGTATGCTAAAAACTGGTATCAACGAGAAATTATACGGTTTAACAAATAGAATCAAGTGGGAAGGTCAATCCAACTTTAACGAAAAAACTATAGGATCTAATTTAACCACCAGTTTAAATAATACTTAACACATATAGAAAAATAAACGGATAACTTAACTTATTGATGTGTGTACTTATATAGAATGCTTGTCGAAATGCAAAATTAAGTTGTACAAAAAAAAATTTTGAGTGAAAGAATTTCAAAAAGTGAAAGGGTCATGTAATTTCTTTTATTTAAAGAAATGAAAATAAAATGGTTTAAATTTCTAAAAAATATTCCAAAATTAAAAAAAATAGAATAAAATTGGTAAAAAAATTTTTTATAATTTTTATCTTTACTAAAAATATATATAATTTAATAATAATTTCATAATTTATTTTTTCTTCGTCTAAATTACACTACAAACGGATAAAAGGTTTGTTGAAATAGTTATTTAGAAAATTAAAAAAATATGCATTTCTAAATTAATAAGCATTCCAATTCTAGTCATAGAGAAAGAAATGCTATCTTGTCTGAAATTGGCCAGCAGTCGGATAGATACATGTTATCTGCATTTTGTAATAAAGGTTGTATACTAGAATTTTAGTTGAGCATTCGAAAAGAAAGTATGTTCAGTTTTATCTTTAATGATTGTAGCTTTGGTTAAGCAAATTCAATACATGTTAAAAATTATAATTTAAATATCAATGAAAATATTATTCTAGAAATATTTGGTTAAAAGAACATACACATTAATTTTATAAATATAATTCATTGGTGTGTGCATAAATAGAATGTGATCAATCGTTTCTTTGTTTTTTTAAGTAAGATTGATGTGTTTTGTCGCTCTACGGTCATTTTTCGCACATTTTAGGCTAATTTAACCGGGACCTACAGTTTAACGTGGATTCCGAACCACTAACAAACATCCATGCCACTGCCAGGATTCGAACCTGATGCCTAGGGTACCAAAGGTCACAGCGCTAGCTAGTTGGCCATCAAGCCGCTTTCCAAGTAAGAATAATATTAGAAAATCATTAAAAAAAATAATTAGATACATAAATTTAGCATGCTTATACATTTAGATTTTATAAGGAAGTTTTTCTTGTTAAAATTTGTGTGTGTGCGTGTGTGTTTAGTATTTTTTCATGTTATACAAATTCTTTAGCTTAGTAAGATAATATCTATTAATATTTGTGAGAAATTTTAACAAATGTATCTCTGTGTAAGTACAAGATTTGTGTATGATTGTAAAGAAAATAATAACGTAGGTAAAATGATTGGTGAGATAATTATATGTATACAATATTTTTTGAAATAAAATAGGTTAAGAAATAAATTAGTGTAAATTCCTTATAAATATATTATTTTAATTATTTTGTCTTACAAAATCATAGTCTGTGTTTATTTCCAAATGTTTGAAAAAAATGCATGCTAAGACATTTTTTTGTATCAGCAGGAAGTTATAGGGTTTATCAAAATAGAATCGAGTATGAAAGAAAAAATATTAAAAAAATAAATGAGTTGAAAGAAAATTTCATGCCTATTTTAATTAAAGTACATTTATGCTAAAAAAAAAATTCTGTATTTCAATGAAGGTAATTAATTGGTTAAATATATATAAATTAGTAACATTTTCTTTGGAGTTGTAACTATTCTGGTATATGATCTTCAAAAAGTTAATAAACTTACATATTAAGTCTTTCAATACAAATGCTGTGCAGTATTTAATATTGGGTAGAAAATTTGAAACTTATATCGTATTTAAAAAGAAATGCGAGAGATTTTTAAGGAAAACCTTAAATGCCAAACAAAGTTTTGGATAATTAAATTTCTAATGAAATGGAAAAAAAAAAAATGTTGTAACATACTAGGAAAATTATAAATTAAAAAATTATATAAATTCTTTTACAAAATTAAATTTTGTAAAATATAACAAAAGCAATCGAAATAAAAAAAATGGAATTAAAAATTAAAAATGTATAAAAAAGAAAAAAAATAATTTTGCAAAAAATAAAAATAAATAAATTCTTTTACGAAAATAAGTTTTGTAAAATAAAATAAATTGGAAAGAAGCAACAATAAAAATAAATTCCTTTCTAAAAAAAAAAGTTTCCTAAAATAATAAAAAAATGTAAGTCAAATTGAAATAAAAAAATGAATATAAATAAAATAAAAATAAATAAATAAAGGAATAAAAATTAAAATAAATTTTGCAAATATAACATAATTATCTGTATAATAATATAAATTTGTAAAATATTGCAATAAAAAAGCAAATTAAAAAATAATCAAATTTAATAAAAATAAATAAATTCCTTTACTAAACATATTTTATAAAATATTCTAATTAAAAAATCAAGAAGAAATCCAATTAAAATAGTTTCATATTCCGCTTCTCTTATCAGTATAGGATTTGGGGAATTCTTATCTCTCCCCCAACCTCTTATAGTAGAACATTCCGATGTGGCCACCGGGGAAAAAGTTTCTAGGCTTATGCCAAAGTAACCAGCTTTTAACAAGATGACCCCTCGTCACTTCTGTTTACACGCGCTTCTCTGAGGACGTCACGTCCGTCTCCTAGAAACTCACACTTACTACTAAACATATTGTTAAAAGACAGTGTATTAGATTTGTATAATATAATTTTCAAAAATGCTGTTTATCTAGAACTGTTTGAACTCTTTACCACTTTACTTTTGAACTGTAACCGTACTTTGGTGTAAGAACTTTCCCCCTGTAACGTTGTTCAGTCACCAGTGGTAGATACGGATTATTTTGTTCACGCGTGTCTAATATTATTTTTATGTATGTCTATCGTCATTGTAATGTGTCCAATAAAAGTATTTAAGGAAATATTTGAATTGACTGACTACATCCCGACCTTTTGGATATCTCATCAACAGTTCGTTGGACTAGAAAGGTAAGAAAATTTTATATGAAATTTTCTATAAATATAAATATTTAATGAATTTTTTTTATTTTAATGATCATGATTTTAATGGTTTTAGTAATGATTTTTTTTTATTTTATATGAATTTTTCTATAAATATAAATATATACATATATGTATATCATATATGTGGATGTTAAAGTTCAAAAAAATTAAATCGAAAAATGTTAATAAAACTTTTATTCCAAAACTAATGTATCCATTATTTCCTATTGTATTTCTCTCTCAAAATACTCCTTCTCTATTTTTTTATTTTCTGAAAGTAGGAAGATTTTTTTTTTAAAAATAGGTAAATTGATTTTATTTATTCATTTGCTTAAACGTTTTATCTAGGATCGTGCGAGATGTGTTGCGTGAAAGATCAGTGAATTATACGCCGCGTTCCGTTTCCTCATCTTTCCAGCAGCATTGATTCAATTATTGCGTTTTGCTCGAAGGTACAATTTTTTCAATTGATGCGGCAGATCCCATTCATGGCACGAGGAAAAGATTACGGTGGAGGAAAGTTCTCTCTCATCACGTTATGCGTTTACGAAACGAATAGCTTGCGCTAAATGAGTGATCCTACAATCTGTCCATTTTATTATTTTTTAATTCAATGATCACGGACAAAATTGTGAATGAATAGCGTTTGAACAATAATTGGGAAAATATTTATTATTAAATTTGATACATAAAAATTGAAAACACTTTTTTGTTTCTTGGAAAAGAAACCTATAACAGAGAAAAATACCACAATAACCTTCAAAAGTATTCGTTTACAGGATATTTTAATCACGCAAAACAATAATGTATCGTTCCTCATCACATCCTTTTTAAAGTGTTATTCCAAAATTACAAATTCAGCATGACAGCGTAATTCATGAAACTGTTTAGACATATTTTGGTTTGTCGCTCTGCTATCATTTTGCGCACACTTTGGGCTCATTAGACGGTGACCTACAGTTTAACGTGGGTTACGAACCACCCACAAACATCCATGCCATTACCAAGTTTCGAACCTGTGTTACCAAATGCCAGAGCGTTAGACAATTGGCCATCAGGCCACAGATGCTAGGGAAGATATAACTTGTTTATTTTAAATACATTACAATTTGTGAAGTCTAAATTTTGAAAATAGAGAACGTATTCAGAATCATAAATATTTAATTATTTACTTAAACTTAACTAAATTAAAATATTGAACAACTAGTATACAGATTTGATTTGTCTCTCTACAGTCATCTTGTGCACACTTTGAGCTCATTAAAACGGGACCTACCAGTTTAACGTGGATTCCGAACCACTCACAAACATCCATGCCATTACTAAGATTCGAACCTGAAGCCTGTGGTGCCAAAGGCCAGAGAGCTAGTTTTGGTATAGAAATAAATTGATTATTCTCAATTTATAAATATAACTTTTTGTATCAAAAATGAGTCGAGTACTTTGAGGAAACTGAAAAATGACAAAAACAAAAACAAAAAAAAAATCGCGTAAAAAGAACTACTAACTGTATGAAAAGAAATGAAGGTAATTTCCAAACCTGAAAAGTAAACGAGAAATAAATAGAATAAAAAGATGACGTTTGATTATGACGTAATTACGTTATAATCAAATTGTGGATGATTGATTATTTACGTTTCATTGCGAACACAAATATAAAATAAATTTTAACAATTAAAAAATATATATTTCAATTTTAATTGTTTGAATTAAAAAAGCATTTTTTTTCCCCTGTAAATTTCAAAAAATAAGTGCAAGAACTTAGAAGATGTACTTAAGAACGCTAGAAATGCCCGACTCGTTTTGTGGTGGCAACGGGCGCAGGTTTCAGAAGCGAGGAAGCAATGCTTGTAGAGCATCTCGCATCGATAGTCAGCATCCACCAATGGTAGTTTTCCAGATCGCCTGCCACACGACATGCCAATGCACTTCAGTTACTCCTAAAAGTCCTCACATCATCACTCGTTCATAGAAATCATTATCATCATTAGATCATCAATTATTATCATTAGAAAGAAGGCCTAAAACTATAAATATAAATACATAAAGTAGAGGTACGAAGTACGGTATTATCATCCTTCGAACTATTAATTCGTACCGTGATTTGTTATACTGATTTCACTTCAAAAAAGGTGTTCGCTCCTACGCGCAAGGATACCTCTAGAGGCGAAAAAAGTGTATGTGCACGCAGGCGCCTGCGTGCGCATAAGTCCGAGTCTGTGTAGTGTAGTGCCTTATGTAGTGTAGTGGCTGTGACTGTTTAGTGAAATAAAACGTTGTTAAGTTTTCATTGTGAATACTTATTGTGTTAGAGTGCGAGTGTCCTAGAGAACATGTGTGAGTGCTATTGACGAAAACAAAAGGCAAATGCAAAAAGTGGTAAAATGTTGTTCACTGGAATACCAAATTATTGTTAATAACTGCAGTTTTAAGTTCCTTCAGTTTAGGTGCCTGATGGCCGAGTGACGCTCGTTAACAGGTTTTATATTCGAGTCCCGGCGGTGCCGTGGATGTTTGTGGGGGGGTTGGAATCCACTTTAAACCGTAGGTTCCTGTCTGATAAGATCGTAAAGCGTTGCGGGGGTAGTTTCATTCGCGTCCGTAGCCTATCTTCAAGTTACACGTACCCCCTGGGTAGTACTAAATGAGCAATGTCGGTGCAGCCGTTGCTTATGGCATAAAGATGAACTGTCTCTGTATTGCCATTGCATTAGAACAACATGTTCCTTCAGTTATGTAATTTGAGAAATTTCAAATAAATGAATTTTCCCAAGTCCATCTCAAGCTGCAAACAACTGCGGCCGGGTTATTATAAAAAAAAAAAAAAAAAAAATTTATTTTATTATTTTTATTTTTTTTACAGCTATAACTGTGAAATTATTAGAGGAATTTACAATTTTATGTAATTGAAACCAGAATGGAACTGTACAAAATTTCCAGAATTCCCTGGAATTACGAATTTCTTTCTTAGACACACAGACATCAAAAGACTTCACAGATAAAGTATTACAGAGCTGTATATCCATTGAGATGATAGTTTAAAGGGATTTTTTAAGATTACAATAATCTCAATAAGTCAAGATGATCACGAATATAATATTAACTTGCATAACTTTCACGGGATTTTCATGCATTTCACAAAAGTGAATGCTATGGAATGGATGTTAAGAAGTGATTTTTGCATGTTTCCTCCTTCAGCCATGCATCAGAACCACGGTGAGATTAACAAGGCGAATTATTTGACTACATTTTGTTTAGCATATTGTTCTTGGGACCCCACACACAATAGGTCACGTGCCATTTCCGAAAACGAATGAACCCCCCACTTATCGAGGCAAATGTGGAACCAACCCGTTCCCAAACCCTCTACCAAGCCCTTCACTCTCTTTAGAAATCAAAAAGGGGAGAGGGGGAATGTATTTGTTTCCTGCGTACTGACTCTTACTATATTGCTATGAATACCGTGACGACTCCAAAATATTTATTTTGCATAAAAGATCCAAGCATTCGTACACAAAAGGCTACACATCTGCAATTTGTATGGAAAGGTCAGCTCCTCCTAAGTGAGTTCTAAGAAAGGGTTACCTCTATAAGTGAATTCAATTTGAATGAATATCAAAAGTCAATTGTGTCAGAAGCTCACCCCTCATGGATCCATCAACTGTTTGGAAGTAAGTCGATTAGCGGAGCCACAACAGAAAACGAGCAAAACAGTGTTTAAGGCCATTAAGTGATGAATGGTTCTCCCACAAAACCAGCACGTGTAGCCGCTGAACTTTGCCGAACCCTTTTGAACTTTAAACTCTTGAGTTCCCAGGGGGTTTTCTTCCAAAAAGAGGCTGTTCTGTCTTATATTGCCGCCTGCACTACACTGAAGTGACAAAAGTCATGGGACGCGTCTTTGAAAGTCTTTGAACGCGGAATGTTAGTTGCAGCTAGACGCATGGGTCATGCCATTTCGGAAATCGTTAGGGAATTCAACATTCCCAAATCCACTGTGTCAAGAGTGTGCCGAGAGTATGAAATTTCAGGCATAACATCCCACCATGGACAGCGCAGTGGTCGACCGCCTGCACTTAACGACCGAGACCGGCGACGGCTGCAAAGAGTCGTAAAGTCTAACAGACAAGCAACACTGCGTCAAATAACCGCAGAAATCAATGTGGGACGTACAAGGGACTTGTCTGTTAGAACTGTGCGGAA
The DNA here is from genome assembly GCA_021605075.1 of Caerostris darwini. NCBI lineage: Eukaryota > Metazoa > Arthropoda > Arachnida > Araneae > Araneidae > Caerostris > Caerostris darwini. The sequence goes on from BPLQ01015712.1 coordinate 533,348, forward strand.
AAATTTGACTTTCTTGGGCTATTCCAGCAGAAGACCGACTCGAGTGCCTTTACTGACAGAACGACATCGCTTGCAGCGATCCTCGTGGGCACGTGAGCATATCGGTTGGTCCCTAGATGAATGGAAAACCGTGGCCTGGTCCGATGAGTCACGATTTCAGTTGGTAAGAGCTGATGGTAGGGTTCGAGTGTGGCGCAGACCCCACGAAGCCATGGACCCAAACTGTCAGCAAGGCACTGTTCAAGCTGGTGGTGGCTCCGTAATGGTGTGGGCTGTTTTTTCATGGCATGGACTTGGTCCTCTGGTGCGACTGGACCGAACATTGACTGGAAATGCTTATGTTCAGCTACTTGGAGATCACTTGCAGCCATTCATGGACTTCATGTAAACATATAACGATGGGATTTTTATGGATGACAATGCGCCATGTCACCGGGCCACAACTGTTCGCGATTGGTTTGAAGAACATTCTGGACAATTCCAACGAATGATCTGGCCACCTAGATCACCCGACATGAATCCCATCGAGCATTTATGGGACATCATCAAAATCCTGCACCATCAACGCTTTCACAATTATGGACGTCTATCGAGACAGCATGGCTCAATATTCCTGCAGAAGACTTCCAACGACTTGTTGAGTCCATGCCACGTCGAGTTGCTGCACTTCGCCTGGCGAAAGGAGGGCCGACACGATATTAAGAGGTATCCCATGACTTTTGTCACTTCAGTGTATTTCATATTATATCTGCACATTTTGCCATCTCTGTATGAAAGCCGGCATTGTACAGCAAATTGAGCATGGTGTTAAGGAGGCCAAGACACAAAAATGAAGTCGCAAAAACAAGGCTCGAAATTTTTCGTCTTATCTGAGAGAGTTGGAATGCAAACAGTAAATACAGAATAAAATGCAGTTTTATCTACATACATAGCAACGATTTTTTTGGGGGGGGGAAAGCCCCATATCTATACGAATAGTGGTACCTCGGTGACCTTGGATTCATACCAAATAAACTTTTCACATAAGACAAAGAAAAAATGGTGAAACCGTTTCAATGAAAAAAAAGTCCAATTGTCATTGTCACATTATACATTGATGAAGTTGTATAAAAAAATTCTAAACATTGCTTAGTATAAAAATATATCTATTTAAAGGCAATAATACATACATAGATGAAAATTTACAAAATTAATACTTTTTTTCACCTTTTTGGAGCTAGTTAATGGTCATCAGATTTAAAGTTTACTAAAAAATCTGGAAAAAAAAAAAACTCTGCTTCTGGCTTCTCTTCAGGATGTTTCGAATATGTAGCATCCTTTGATCATTCCAAACAAGGCTGCTGTGACCTGTTTGGACTTTGTTGGGGGTAGTACTTCTTTGCAAAGTTTTGGATATCCGCCCATTTGAAAGAGATTTTGATGCTTTAGAATCCTATTCCACACAGAGGTTGGACATCAAATTTTTTTGTCCTAAAAGGACCTATAGAATTGGACTTATTCCAAAGCGGATGGATACCGAGATGCCCCTGTATTTTGAAATTGGAAGAAAATTAGCTAATGCATAAATTAGAAAATTAACTGATTCTGAATTTTGTTTTTAAAATTGCTCTTAGGGTTAAACCGCATTTGCGTCAACAGGAATACTCTCTCTGAAATTTTAGTAATTAAAACGATAAACAGAACACGACTGCTAAAAAATTATTTAATATTAAAATTTATACTAAGTCGTTGATTTCATCTATCAATTTGCTTGCAAATGTATTCATACCCCCACTGTGCTCTATGTTCTCGAGAAGTATCAGCTATGGTGACAAACAGCTAAGCTGGATTGTCACCGGATGGCACGTGGTAAAAAGTCAGCCAGCTAGAAATCTCCTCTCTTGACTGCTCTACCTTCTGACTGACGCTTCGAGACCTGCAATCTTAGTATTTGGTAAGTATTCTATTCCATATAGAACATAAATTACATAATCCTAATTTGTATGTGAATATCATTTATCTAGTTATGTACCTAGCATATTATCTAGTATCTTCTAGTAGCCTTTTTTCAATTTTCCTTGTTCATTATTTTGCAGCCACTGCTTCTACTGTCTATTTATTTATTAGATATTACTCTTTTTTCTGATTTCTATAATAATTGATTTGATGAATATTCCTTCAACGCTCTGATTTGTATATTACAAATTATTGTTTAATGTCTATTATTGTTGTTTATTGTTTATTATTGTTGTTTATTGTCTATTATTGCTTATTATTGTTGTTTATTGTTTACAATGAATATTAGAATGGCATGCACGATCTAATTAAATCATAAAAACACAGCTAATTAGATTTATTTTATTAGAGAAATAAAATAGGAAAAATAAAATTATATACAAATGAGTAGTAAAAAGAATGAAAGGGGAAAAAGGACTACTTATGCATTTGTTACAAGACAAGAATGACATATTGAATCTTGACATTCTATTCAACACAGAAATTTATGTTGAAATTACAGTTACACTGAGTATAATAAATTTATATTATTTTAACAAATATATCATTTATCTAAGTGTTATATATACATAAAGTATGGGTAATTTAGCATATAATGATTTGTCTACGCAAGATATAATACATAATGTGCTTTTTATTTAAAATGTGTATTAAAACTCAACAAAAATTGTATTAATACTGTACAATTTTTTAGTAAGAAAAAAAAATATACAGAGGTACTTGTTTTTATAAACGATACCAGAATATTTATTTCAATTCAATTAAATGTTCTTTTACGTATAAAATGAATATTTATTTTAATTCAATTAAATGTTCTTTTACGTGTAGAAGGAATATTTACTTTAAATAAATTAAAATTTCTTTTACGCATAAAATGAATATTTATTTTAATTATAAATTTTCTTTTACGTATAGAAGGAATATTTCTTTTAATTAAATTAAATTTTCTTTTACGTATAAAATGAATATTTAATTTTAATTAAATTAGTTTTATTTTACATATAAAATGAATATTTGATTTTAATTAAATTAAGTTTTCTTTTACATATAAAATGAATATTTATTTTAATTAAATTAACTTTTCTATACTAACATATACTATAGTCAGAAATAAAGTAAAAAAGAAAGCGTTGCACTGAATGACTGAATGTAAAACTCAATCAATTTAGTAATTAATTTATTTTTAACGTAACATTACTAAAAAATAAGAAGCTACTTTTCTGATACAACAATTAAAAATAAAATAGTGTTAGTTATTGCAGTTAATTTTTTTTTTTTTTTTTTTTTTTTGTTCATTTTATATTATTTTTTGCTTTGAAAGTATATTTTGCAAACCTTTGAAAAGACCTTTGAAGAAAGAAGAAAAACCTTTGAAACCTTTTGAAGTGTTTTCTAAATGTCATTAAAAATTGTATGCCTTGTGTTCATAACGAATGTATAACGTATTTCCTTTCTAATGCTTGTTTTGTAATAATTAATAATATTTCGAAAAAAGTTTGGAACTATGTATTGAATGAGAACTTCATGTTGAATCTTAAAATATTCATTTACATTCGCCTGTCAAAATGCCACCCTAAAACTTAATTTGAAGGGGACAAAATCAAAACATTTTAATATTGAACTGTTCAAATGAAAAAAACGCTTCCATCTTTCAAATGAATATGCATACATTAAAAAAAAATTATCCAAATCATATTTACCTAAATCCATTTCACTTCTCTTCAGTGTGAATGGGAAGTACTTCCCACGAGCGATGTAATAAAAGAAAATACAAGCAGGCGATAAATAACCTCATGCCAAACAATAAAAATCCCCGTTTCTATCTCCTCACCTTCAATGGGCCGTCCCGTGCACGGTCCGTCTAATTGGCCGCCACTCTTTACTCCTTTCGTGACGTCAGAGCCCGCCTCTCCGCTGATTGGGTAGGCGTGTTTCGGGGAAGGCCCGCCCACCCTCACCTCGGCCCGAAGTCGGTGAGCGAGCGATATTCGAGCCTTGGATGCGGAAGACAGTGGACGGCCGAAAGTCGTTGCCGACGAGATTCGATACTCGATCATCATCCCCAGCACCTCGATCGGGGGTAGGGCGCAGAGCAAACGATTCTCCTCACCACAAATCATTTTCGTTTCGATCATTTCGGGATCTCGACTGTACTGCGGCCAGCGGGCCATGACTGTGGATCTCCAGCAAAAACAGATGCCCCCGGACCGTCACGCGACCAGCGAGGACAACGCGTCGCCGGACGACAAGCCGGGCGGCAAACCGCAGGTCCAGATGCCGGCGTCCGACCTGCCCTCGCCCAACTCCACGGGCACCTCCTCGTTTCTCATCAAAGACATTCTCAGCAGCAACGACGCTGTTCCTAATCAGAGGACGACGGCCCACAGGGGGTTCAGTCCGCCCCTGGGCGCGAGTCCCCCCATGGGCTGTCCACCGCCCCTGACCCACATGCCTCACCCTATGGCGGCACCCTACTTTTTTGACCACCGGAGGCCGAACGGCAGTGGACAGTTCTCGCCACCCATCGAAGACGACGACGATGGGGGCCACTCGTCAGACGATGAGCTCTCCAGAGACGCGGGAAACGGTGAGTCCCTTTTCTCTCATTTTCGTGGACACGATATCTGTGGTTCTGCTGCTTTCATACATTTACTGCTTTCTGTGAAAAATGTAGAGTGCTACCTTGGCATGATATCTATGGCTTAGATGCCATCTTTACTACTTTCTGTAAAAATGTGATGCCAAAGCTTGACATATCACTCAACTTAATGAAAGGCGGAATCTAAATGTCTAAATTTCTGTGTAGTTTTTCTTTATAAGACATTTACTGCTCAATGTAATATACTTTTAAGACCTGACATTCGTATTTTAGTATTAGTTCAAAATTAATTTTTAAATAATTGGGAAATATTATTGTCCATCATTGCTGGTGTTTAAATTTTAATATTTCTTGACATTTTAATAACAAAATAAAGTTTTTCTTACACAATTAAACAGCTAAAAAAGATATATTCAAATAAAGGAGTTTCATCAGTACTGATAACTTAGCTATAATGTTTCTTAAAAGTCTTCTTAATGCCGTTCGTAGTTTATTCACGACACTATTTCTTAAAAGAACAAACTAAATCATTGTTGTCAGTCAAACGAATATTTCTTGGTAAAATGTTTCCCTGTTGCAATTCCGCAATTATGTCAAATTAATTTGCAAGCAATTGATCAAAATTATTGATTTTTAAAAAAAAATCAAACTGACATAACTTAATAACATTTTCAGCGGCAAAATTTCATTTATGGCCTGAAGTGACATTCACATCTGTGAAAGAATCTTCTACGAGTAGTCGATTATTTCTTAAGATATTGAGCTAAATCTTTGTGAAACATTGTTGGTAATCAAAATGTTTTGTTTCTTTCGATGAATTAATGTTGTTTTCGCCTATCAATCTCATGCGTTGTTGCTCCACACCTTCAACAGTGTAAATGCATTATAGTAAAATCATCTGATGCTGCACCTCACTGCATGATCGAACATTAATGATATTTTCAATCATCTATCGAACCATGCAATGGAAAAGTCTTTAAATTCTGAATTTCAAAGCAGGGGAATGTAGCATCTTCACGTGAAACTACAATGCGAAAAGTACAATGCTTTTTACAAACTAAGAATAGAGTGCAAGAATTTTTATTTTGTTCAACAGCATTCAGAAGCATTGGGAACCAAGATGTTAATAGAACATTTTATGTGCTAATTAGTATATTTCAACTCTTGCAATTTGTTTTTTAATTACCATGTATTCCCGCCTTCGTGTATATGGTACTCAGGATTATAATCTAAACTATTTTAATGAACATTTGTATGTAATTGTTTTGTCAGTTTTTAAAAAAACCCATAAATTTGTATGAAAATACAGTTCATATTTTTTGAGGTATGCTATTTCATGAGAAATACATTCCATCATGAAATTTTTCATTTATGAATTCATATACTCACAACTATTCAATTGCTTATAGTTAACTTTTAAAAATATTTATTCAATAAAATTCAATCAAAACCAAATGAAACATTTTTTTTAGCAATAAATGCAGGAAATTGTTATTGAGTTTTTTCAAGTTAAATGAATAGCTTCTTTTCGTGTTAAATAAAAATTTTTAATTTATAATTTTCACTACCAAATCTAAATTGAATGAGAGTTTTAGCTATTTACATCTTTCAATTTTTATTTGACGTAAATGATTAATTATTGATTGGTTTAGTAATCTTAAAATGATTGATTGCTTTCTTTTTTTTTTTAATTCCTATTTAATTAAAAGTTTAAGTTGAGAAATTTTTATTTCACTGAATTTTTATTATTTAATTTTTCTTCCTTTCTTAATGAACTGCTAGTATTTCAACGAACTTAAAATGAGTTTAATAAATTTAAAAATACATTATTAAATGATAAATGAAAAAGAAATCTGAGATTAAAATGTACCATTTTTTTTATTTTTTCTGAGTAATCCATTTAATTCCTAAAGTAAAATAGCTAAAAGAACAAAATTCCTTAATTCAGCCAAGAAAATCCTTAAAATTTTATTTTGTATTTACTAGGCAGGAAAATTAGGAAATATTCTACGTTATCAGTTAATTAGGTTTATGTATAATTTATTTGACACTATTAGATTATGTTCTTATTCGTTTAGTTAAATATTCATCCTTTCTACATTTTTCTAAATGCTATGGTACACAAACAGTAAATAGTTCAAACAAAATTTCGAAATATGAATAGAATGTTGGATAGATTGAAAATGATGCTATCCTTCTCCTCTTAGAACTAACTCTTAACACTTTTTGTCGATAATTTAAATCCTCAATATCAAGCAATAGTGAATAAATTGCTAATTTGGAAAAAAAGTTTTATCATTGCCTTGCTTGTCCTTCTATGTTTTTATAATGAATATCATGACATTTATTCGTAGTATTATTGCAATTTATTTATTATTTATTTTTTCTTTTCTCATTGGGACTAAATTAAGTTTATGAAAAAACCAAACAACGTTTGAAACAAGATATTATACTTACGGTTTTAATTTGGTTAATATTATACTTAACTTATTATACTTTGGTTAATATTATACTTAACTTATTATACTTTGGTTAATATTATACTTATTGTTTTAATTATGGTTAATTTCGGGATTTGTTGTTTTCCATTATTTTAGATGCTAGGCCGCAACGTTAAAAATATGCAATCAAATAGCACAATTTTAAATTGTGTTCAAAGCTACACAGAGCACTGTTTTTATATTTCAATTCTACAACTCTAAAATTCTACAACTTCATAAAAATCTACAACTCTTTTTCAAAACATTCATTTATTTTTATTCCTCATTTTGAATTTTATTTTGCTAAATAACTGCTGCAAGATTAGTTTTTATTTATAAATTTCAAAAATAAAGATAGGCGTAGTTTATTTTTATGATTTTAATTTGACAAATAAGATCGGTATGCAACCCACAACTATCTCCATTTTTTTCAAAGAAACATGCAAAAATTAACAAATATGAACGACTGAACACCAGTTGATCAAGACCATTGATATTTTGATTTAATCTCGCTACAAGCAACCTACGGTGCTAGATATACAGCAATACATTTTGCAGCGTCCATTTTGCTGTGTTTAACACATAATCTGTCTTTCCTTGGCACCAGAAGAAATGTCTTTCTCATGAATCAACACCATGTCCCGACATGGTTGTGCGAGTGTCTTCTTTACAACCATTTGATTGATTGATATAAATTATTCCGCTGGGAACTTGTCAAAAAGGGGCAATTTCTTTGGCATCCTTTGTTGAAAATATATTCTTCTATGAAAAATTTTGAGAATGGAACCATCTAGAAAGTCGAAGATTTACTTTCATAGATTGTATGCTACAAATGTGCAAAGATGGATTCGTGTGATGTAGGGGGGAAAATAAAGCTACTTTGAATGAATGCTTTTGCATTTTACAGATTTGAAGAGCAATTGCAAAGTTGTTTCTAAATAACGATATCAATGCTATTTGAAATATAAATGCTATACCAGAGATGGCCAACCAGCCGTCCGCCTTGAATATTTTTCCGGCCCTTGAGATTTATCACACTTTTACAAAATATATTTATTTTATAATGACCAAAGTAGTGAAAATCAATGTATTAAAAAATATATTATGTGTGCATCCCTATATTTAAAAATTAATAATTAATATTTCATTCTGAGTGTTATATATTTCTTTACAATATGCGTTTAGTATTATTATATTATCTATGTTTACGTATAAGAATAATAGTAAACACACTAATAATAACTCGTTAAGTTTCAATTTTTCACTCCAAAAAATGTCTATAGTGGGTCTACATCTAATAGGGGGATCTATAATTTTGTATGCCGCCTGCGGAGTTAGGATGCAAAGTGGCCCGCAAGATCATTTGGGTCGGCCACCCCTGTGCTGTATTATTAAACACATCTGTTTAATGCTTTTTGTCTGTTTTTTTTATATATGTGGTACTACTGAGATGTGTAGTGTATAGATGTAGTGAATAAAACGATTTATTATATTATAGGATTTAACAAATTACTTTGAAAAGCAACCTTCTTTACAACCTCCTTTATTTCTTCCTATATTTTAAGCCATTTATATAAGTACTTGTTAAATAATTAATAATATTTAGTGTGTACAAACCGAAATTGAAGCCATTTTTTTCTTTTAAACAAAGTTGGTAAAAAATATTTTTACTAAAACTTTACAAGAATTGAAATTTTTTTAACATTATGTAAAGATTAATGATTACTGATTATGGATTTATAGGTAAACATCGAAGATGTGTACAATTTTTCGATAGGAAATCATTTTGAAGTTATTACGCATCAAATTGAAAATTATTTTTGTATGAATTTGAAACTGTGCGTTACGATAAAAGAAATTGGATATCTAATTATTGTAAATTGATTTATTGTAATTGATATTATCTCATAATGGAAAAGAATAGAATTTAAACAAAATAATTTATTTCTTCCTCTATTTTAAGTCATTGATGTAAGTACTTGTTAAATAATAATATTGGATGTGTAGAAAATGAAGCAATTTTTCCTTTAAACAAAGTTGGTTAAAAATATTTTAACTAAAACTTTGAAAGAGCAGATTTTTTTTTTTTTAACTTTGAGTAAAGATTAATGACAAATTATTATGGATAATAGGTAATCCTAGAAGATGTATACAAAATTTTTATACGAAATCATTTTGAAATTATCATACATCAAAGAGTATGAATGAATTATTTTTGTATGAATTAGAAACGGTGTGTTACGATAAAAGAAATTGGTTATCTAATTATTGTAAATTGATTTATTATGTTATCGCATAGTGGAAAAGCATAGAGTATAAACAACCTTAACTTTGAATAGCCTCCCTCTTAACTACTTAATTTAATTCTTCCTGCATTTTAAGTCATTTAAATAAGTACTTGTTAAATAATAATATTGGATGTCTAGAAACCGAAATTGAAGCCATTTTTCCTTTAAATAAAATTGGTTAAAAATATTTTTGCTAAAACTTTGCAAGAATTGAATTTTTTTTTAAACTTTGTGTAAACATTAATGATTAATTATAACGTATTAATAGGTAAACCTCGAAGATATGTAAATATTTTCTGTATGAAATCATTTTGAAGTTATCACACATCAAAGAAAAAATTGTTTTTATATGAATTACAAAAGGTGTGTTATTAGAAAAGAAATTGGATATCTAATTATTATAAATTGTTTTAATATTATATTATCAAATAATGGAAAAGAATAGAGTTTAAGCAAAATAATGGTACTAACTATTAAAACGTGGCAAATTGCATTGCGAAAAAGATATTTATATGAAATATTTAAGAAAGAATTATTGAGGAAAGAAATAACGATTTATAAATTTAAGTTGTAATTTATATACAAGTATTAAAAGAAAAACCATTTAAAAGAACTAATCTATATTCATCACCTTAGAATAAGAAACTCATTGATATTTAATCTCTGATAGGCATCACTCCTAATTGGCACATAAATTTTGAAAAGTTGTGCAAAAGATGCATATAACAACTTGTGATGTGAAAACATAAAGTTCGCTGAGTTATACTTGGTTTTTACTAAACTATAAATTCAATTGTCGATGAAAATAGCAACCGACGTTAGCTAAATGACTGGTGCTTATTTAATTTTTGTGGATATTACTGAACTTTGTTCCAAATGATTTTTAAAAAATATTTAAATAATTTGTTTAAAAAACTGATTGCTGTAAGATAAATTATACAATTTAACATATTATTATATAGTAAATTAGAAATATGAAGAAAAAAGCTTTCAGTTGTGGTTTTTTTTTTATTCATTAATTGAGGGGTTGGGGTGGCATGGTTGGTAGAGTATTCATTGATTGATATATAATTATATCTATTTTTTTATTCATTAATTGAGTCGCAACCCTTGTCTGATGTGCCTTAGGGCGGGACGGTTTTACATAAGCTGACTTATTCATTAATTGAAAAATTTTGTATGATTTAGAACTAAAATCTCATCTTTTGATAATGATATATTCATTTTTAAATCCCGATATTATTTGTGATAATTTTCCCATTTAAAAAATCCTCCTACTTCGAAACACTAAGAATGAAACAGTAGAAAAATACAGCATGTATTCAAAAGCAATTCATTATCTACATTAAGTAATTAAAAATATTAAATGAAATTTAATTGGAGCAATATAATAATAAGAAACACCTTTTATTTTTGATATTCTTAAATTTGTTTGAAGTGCTTTTTATATATATTGTTAATTATTTTCTTCTCGCTCATATTATTTTTCTCAAAGTTTGAAAATTTTTCAACACTTTTTTCGTGAAAATTTAATCTATTTTATAATGGGAGATAAAAATGCATTTAAATTATAAAAAATGCAACAAATTATTTAATTTTTTTAAAAAGCTCAAGTTTAAGTTACAGACAACAAAAAAAATTTAGCAAATATAATATTAATTTAATAAATTGCGTTTTGTGTATTTATTTTGTAGGATCTATTAACATTTTTTAAGTTGCTTCAAATCTTTATAGAATAATACATTCTCGAAATTTCGCTCCAACCTTGTCTAGGTGTTTTTTGTTCAGTATTTAAGTTTTTTTGCATGAATCAAAGTTTTTAATTTTAAAATTTTAATTTTACCAATTTTATGAAGTTTTTAACTTTACCAATTTCATAAAGTTTTTAATTTTTACCAATTTAAGTTTGTTTTTATATTTTATAGAAATTCTGCAGTTTGCAGTCAATTAATTGAATGCAATACAGGTTTGCAATGCCCTATTTAAACAAAAATCAATCACCACGCAATGTATTTAAATAAATCAGGATAATAATTTGTACAAAAGAATAAGTTAAGGATAATTTGTACTCATTTTTAACTATGCGTGTTTTCTTTAGTAACTAAAATGATCGAGAATTTCTCTTTAGAAAAACAGAATGTAATACAAACGAGGCTAGGAAAAAAATCTATCGATAACATTTGTTTTTATAGTTAGAAACGGTTAAAATAAACTCGGTTATTCTTCGAACTTGAAAAATTATGATTGATGAACTAAATTAACTCGCCAAAGAATTTTATTTATTTTCACATTTGGCAATAATGCTTCGTAAAATTTATAAGCGAAAACAACAGTGGGTGAAACCTTATACTTATCCCTTTCCGCCGGTGTTTCAAATCCCTTGTTTATAATTCGAGTCCTTAAAACTTACCATCTTACTGCTTACAGCAGTAGCAGGGAAAGGAAAGGAAAAAAAAGAGGCTGATGCCTATTTTTAAAAGCTTCACGCTGGATGATGGATCATTGAAATTTTACCGACCCAAACATTTCTTATTTTCGTTTACAACCCCAAGTCGCCAACATTTCGAACTTACAACATTAAATAAATAAAAGTAAATAGCATCACATTTTTTTTTTTTTTTCACCTCCTTCTTATTTCGCCGTTTTTTTTTTTTTTTTTTTTTCCCCTCGGTTTCCACACCAAGACAAAACCAGATCATTAAGCTCCTCTTCCCCTTCTAAATCTCTCTCCCCCACCCACTAAATAACACGCTGCCAAACTCCGGTAGCAGTCAAGCCAGAGTTCCCAGACTGACAATCAGTTAAAACCTCGCATTTTCACACCTGGGAAAATTACCCTCCATTCCACTCTCCGTCCAAACAGCTCTGGTGCGATAAAGGAAAAAAAATGAATCAACAACAAGAAAAGAAAAGAAAAAGAAAATAAATACTATATATCCTTAATAAATGGAAGCCGAAAACGTGATCTGTTCAAATGACAGTTGATATTCATAGCGGGGTAATGGCAACAGCGGATCGCCGTGGGCCTCAATTGTTCCATTTCGAACGTGACGTTTAGGAAATCGAATATGTTCCAGGATTTCTTCTGGTGTTAATGATCATTTCTTTTCTCAATGCAGAGTGGCATTAATTTAATGGATGGCATTGTTGGCTTCTATACCTCCTGAACTGTTCGGGAGTCGATGTTTAATGGGGGATTGTGTAATCTCGCCGCGCGGATTGCAAATCGAATCGGCGCTATTCAAGTAGATTGCCCTTTGTCGTCCAGCGAGGTGTCAAGTGCTTTTTCTTCTTTTGCTTTTAAGGGAAGAAATGAAATTTGGAGTTGGCGTGAAAACGCCTTGTTAACCTCTTTGTTGTTTTGCTGCTGCTGCTGCTGGTAGTTTGGAAATCAATTCTAGGCGTTGGCGTTAAAAGTGTTTTCGGAACGAGATTTCTATTTTCGTTGTCGGAAATGTTGCTTGCCAAACTGATCAATCAATGTGCGAATTAAAATATTGTAGTATTTTTTTTTATCACATTTATAAATACAAGTATTTTAAATAATAAAAAAATATGTTGTGTAATGTCTCGCTTATGCCAGATCTATAACGGCTATGAGGTTGGAAACACTTTAATTTTTATTTACAAGCATTTTATACATATATATAGAATTCTATTTTCCAAAATTCGGAAAAAATAGAGTGTAACGACATATATTATGGATTAGATAGAATGCGATGCATTTTTAGAAAAAGGAAAGAAAAATTGAACATAATTCTCTGATGGAATAGTATTATTAAAAAAAAAGTTGATTAGTTCTGTAATTTTTATTGAAGAATAAAAAATTACAGAATTAATCATACAAGAATGTTCCGAAAATGAAAAATAAAATTTTGATCAGAATAGGGAAAGTATTTCCTTTATTTAATGAAACAGTGTCAAAATAATTAACACAATGTAAAAAAAAAATGTCTGCGCATTTTACTAACGATTTCTTCAAAAATAAATTTATTTCTAATGAGATATCTACATGATTATGAGGTTACACTTCTAATCTGTTCCAATGGTTAAGAATGCAAGAGAAGTTAATGATACCGCACGTCAAACTTACTCTAGATTCAGTACCTGTCAGCAGATAATTGGAACTGAGTATTATAGTAATTAAGAAACAAAACAAGACGTTTTTTGCCATTTAAAACTGTTAAAAAAAATCCGCTAATGCAGGTCATTCATTTGTTTGACATTTTAATTGAAAGATTTGAAATATATTAATGTTAAATTAAAACAGATAATTTACGTTATGTTTATGTTAGGTTTTTACATCTACTTGACTGCGATGAATAATTTTATTAATTTTTCAGGACATGAAGGGTTTATGTAATAATACAAGGGTTTTAGAGGCTTAGACATTATTTTTTTTATTTATTAGAATAAATGTAAAATACCGATTACAACAATTTTAGCAATTTTCTTGTAAAATAAACTCTTCTCAATTTAACAAAACAAATTTTGTGATGCTTCTAAATTTTTATAAAATATTATTTGAAAACTGTTGTTCTAATGCAGCTGGCAATACAGAGACAGTTCATCTTTATGCCATAACTGCTTTTACTCATTGAGCACTACTCAGGGCACACGTGTAGCTTGAAGATAGGTTACGAATGCGAGTCACACTACCCCCGCAACGCTCTTATTAGACCGAGACCTATGGTTTAAAGTGCACTCTGAACCACTACAAACATCCATGGCATCGCCGGAACTTGAACCCTGTGGTACCAAAGGCCAGAGGGCTAGCCACTTGGCCACTAGGCCGCTATTTTTCCAGCAGCAAAATTTCGGTGATCCAGTCACCATCTAGGAGTGTTTCAGGAAAAAGATTTGAGGCTTAAGACGTTACTTTAATAAGGTGTTTTTAGTGTACCAAATAATGTAATTGAATAGAACGTCCCGAATCGTAAGAATTTTTTTTAAGTAAAAAATATTTTACCATTTTAACTATAGGGAAGAAAAAAAACCTTTATTTTATTTATATTTTTTTTAACGATGAGTGTCACCTATTTGGGTGAACTCAAGCGAGTCGCGGAGGCGTAAAGTTTTAAACGGTGCTCGTATTATTATGCTTAAGGAAGAAAAATGATGACCTTGAACACTGTCAATTCACTTTCCCTCCTTGCAACTCACCTTACTTTTTTTTTTTTCACTGCTACGCACATAACAATAAATGCACGAATGAAAAAACAACCCCAGTTTCTGACACAGAGCTACGATACTAAAGCGACTCGTTAATAATAAAAAAAAAATAAGCTAAAAAAGGGCTTATGCAGGAGTCTCGTCGGATGAGTAGAAGTCCATGTAAACGATTCATCCGAAATTATCGTTATGTAGTAGGATTCATTTTTTTAGTTATTTATTTTATTTCCCTTTTCGCTTATTTTATTTCCATGCTTGATGTTCTAGAGAAGCGCTTTATAGCATTTTGTAGGTAGCTTACGAGTTTTTATCCGGTCAACTGCAAATGTTGATCTGTGTTCATGTTGGTTTCGCAAAAATTGCAAAGCAGAACATTTCAAGATCGGTTAGGTCTTTTTCTTTCTTTTTTTTGTCTTTCCTTTTCTTTTTGTTTCTTTAGGGCTTTGATGTCGAATAGGTCGAAAAGCGCTTTGTTATTTTACGACTGTTTTCGGTTGTCTTTAATAGAATTAGAACGGATTTTTTTAATTTAATTTTTATTTTTTTAACTTTTAGATCAGGTTTCGGACTGTTTATGTTTTGTCTTTGGAAAGTTTACATTTACTTGGCTAGAAAATTACTAGGAATTCGGAGGAGATAAAGGAAACTAAATGGGTAAGCGACTCCGAAAATAACAACGCCGCAGTTTATCTATTTGTTTCTCGCAAGCTAGGTAGGGAGGAGTGTTTGTTTTTCGATTCGATTCTCTTTCTCTTTTATTTATTATTATTTTTTTTCTTCGTTTAATTCGAAAAATTCTATAAACAATATTTAAACTATATAACAGCCATTCTTCAAAGATATGGAAACCGATATCATTTTACCCAATTTTTTTTTTTTTCATGAAAAAAGAAATTTGTTTTACTATCTTTAATCAGTTTTTCAATATTTAGATCAGTCTTTTATTTATTTGAGTTTTCTAAACATATTTAACAAATAATATTGAATAGCGTTTTAATTTTTTATTGAATATAATTGCCTGAATATGAAGCCCTTATTTTGGAATCAAATAATTGATGTTTGTAAATATTTTTCATTAAGGCTTTAGAATTGATTTTTTTTTCCTTTAAAAACTCATTATTTGTAACCGGTGGTTAAACATTTCAATGCAATTTATTTTGCTTTAAAATAAGCAATAAGTGATTTCTAAAGAAAGTTAAGGAAATAAATGCAATTTTCTAATTATTTTGGAAATTTTCTGATGAATTTCCTACAAACCAAATTAAAGTTTCTGCTTCATTAACTGGATACAAAGAACAAATTGTTATTGGAAAATTAGTGACTTAAATCCCTAATTAGAGCAAAGAAGTTATATTTTTTGATAACGATATATATTAGGAGCCCGATTCACAAAATAAGGGATGCATCAGTATTTGTCACTTATCAAAATTTAGGACTTATCAGGTCCTATCATATTTTTATTTTATTTTTTCCATTATTTATATTATAAAAACATTTGAGTTCGTCATTTTTAATCTTAGATATCAGTACTGGCTGTATTTTCTTTTTTTATCATGGACCAAACTTATTTTTCAACTACTTTAAAGTGATATTATTTGAAACAAATTAGACAAAAACAAATCCTGGTACAAAGTTTGGTTTGGTTTGTCGCTCTACGGTCTTGTGTACACGAGAGCTAAACAGACCGGGACCTACAGTTTAAAGTGGATTCTGAACCACTTACAAACATCCCTGCCACCGCTGAACCTGGACCTTACCTGAACCTGGAATCTTACAAACAACTGAACTTTCGAACCTGGAACCTGTGGTACCAAAAGCCAGAGCCTGGTACAAAGTAGACTCGTTGATCTTACATTTAATTAGTGATATCTATACAAAATAATATTTATCTAGCGATACTAACACACAACGTACTTCACTAGCCACACTATAATCTTCAATTAAAATTTTTTTTTCGCCCTTAAATTGAAACAACAAAAAAAAAGAAAGAAAGAAATAGCATAATAATTACTTAAATGCGATATTAACAAATTTAACTACCATATCTATACTTCACTCACTTTTAATAATATAAATTTCGAAGAATAATTACCTATAGTTTACAACCAGTTTAAAATAGTATTTAACCCAAAGACAAAATGAATCAAGTTACAAAGTACACTAGCATAGATCTTCTTAACTAGCAATATCTATATAAAAAAACAACTAACGAATATACCTAATTAGCCATACATAAGTTACAAAAAAGAAACAAGTCGTTCAAGTTGAGCGAGTCCTTCTAAAAAAATGAACTTGTCTTTCAAGTATTCATAAAACTAATTGATACAAAATTATAATTTAAAATTTTTTTTTCCTCTCTGTTTTCAGCTTGCACTTATTAAACTCGAAATCCAAACCCTCGTTAGGTCATTGCATTATTTATTTTAATTCCCCCTCCCTTCCCAGCAAAGACGAGATCCAATTCCAAAGAGAGAGAAAGAAAAAAAATCGGGCTTATTAAATCTGCCCGCGCGATTTCCGAATCCCGCCGCCGAACGAGAGGGCCGAATTCAATAGGGCCCCCTTAATGATGTCTAACAGGTGCGCGTGCCGCTTTTTAATTCACCTCTCGTCGCTGGTCTACTTGAGCGCGAATAAAACAGATTGACATTCCTGGCGAAGATGCCTCCGATCGGTATTACGTTACCGGTATCGGTAATAGAAATGTATACGGCGTCAATACCGTTTACGTCATGTATTGCTCATTCACAAAAGAGGGCCCCAGGGCTCGCCAGATACCCGAGCTGATACGATGTCAGCTTGTCACAAAAGACAGACGTATCTTCTTTGGCCATTAATATGGTGCATGTCTTTTTTCTCTCTTTTTCTTTTTTTTTCTTTTTGGAAATATTGGGTATCCTGGCGATTTAGATGACTCTTAATATACCTGTCAAAGGGGTTTTTTTTCTTTTTTTATTATTATTATCATTCTGGTGTTTTAGAAATTGCCTTCAGCTCTGAATACATTTTTCTTTTTTTTTTCTTTTTTCTTTGGGTTTTGAGCTTCGCATGCGAGAGTGTTATTATTGGGCCCCGAGGCAGTTCTCTTAACCAGATTAATTTACATCACATCGCAGCAAGATTGTCTGGCAAATGCATGTTGTACAGATCAATTTTCGTTTCATTCTCTGTTCAATCAAAACAAAAATATTTGATACCAAAAGTTTTGTAGCAGAATTTGCATGATTAATTTGAAAAGAAAAAATAAAATGTCCGAATGAAAAAGACAAAACATCAGATGAACTTGATACAGAAGCTCGCCATATGCAATTCGAATAGGGTAATAAATCTTGATTTAAAATATTTAAATAATGATTTATTCTGCATACATAGAGCAACAATACGTATTATTTTAAAACTATAATTTTCAAATTAAACCTTTTTTTAACTCTTCAATTGAAACAAGAGATATAAATGCATTTACTATATTTTAAAGTAAAATGGAAATTTAACATGATTAGGCTACTAAATAGATTTGTAAAGAAATTGTTCCTAGAATTCATAATGCTCTTACTAATGATGTGAAAATGATACCAATTTTCTATATGCATCAATGATTTTACAACCTTTTTTATATTTCATTAAAGAGTTTTTTAATCGAATAATCCTTTAGTGTGTCTGTTCAACATGTATGAAATTTAAGTTATGTTTGATTCATTCGTGCTAAAAATAATATCTTATCATCTTTTATTGCGAAGTAATCACAATTATATCTGGGAAGAAATATTTAAATTTAAAAGGAGTTTTGATGTAAATTTAATTACTTGTTTAGCTTTTGGAGAAAGATTCCCTTATTAATCGTATTAATTAATTAATCGTATATATATATATATATATAACTGTGTGTGTGTGTTAATTAGTAACTGAAAAGATTGATAATTTTTGGTGAAATAATTTGTAGTTTTAAGTGAGTAAAATGTGTCTTTCATGTTATTGTGTTACTTTAATTACGATTAATAACAAAAACTAACAAGTAGGTAAATTTTCTATGTTAGGACCTACACCAAAACTCTTAAATTTTATTATTATTTTTCAGTTCTTACTTAAAATATAAAAAAAAATGTGTGGTGTTCATTTTTGTACCGATTATTCAATTCTGGAAAGAAAAACATTTATGTTACTTCAAATATTCAATCAAATGCTTATGAGAATATTGGATAGCTTCTGTTTGTTCCTAGAATGTACTAATGATGTGAAAATGATACCAATTTTCTATATGCATGAATGATTTTACAAGCATTTTTATATTTCATTCATACTTCTTGATACTGGATAGCTTTTGTTTTAAATCCTTCATACAGGATTTCGTGTTCAAACTCATTTTCATCTCTTATTGGCAAACGTTTGCAACATTAATACAGGCGTGACTTTGATTTACGCTGGCATTATGTCAAAAGATCTATTCGGAAAATGAATTTAAAATAATCGATACAAGTACACTATTTGCTGTGCTGTGTGAGGAAACAATAAATTTTTCATTTTTTATTTATTTAAAATTATTTCCATTGTTACGAAATAGTAAATTTTTCTAACAGGCCAGTCATTTTCATCCGATATATAATGTAGTTTGGTTTGTTGCTCTGTTGTCATCATTGTGAACGCTTTGGCTCATTAGATTGCGATCTACAGCTTAAAGTGAATTCCGAACCACTCACAAACATCCATGCCACCGGCAGGATTCGAGATATATAATGTAAGACATTTATATCAATAGCTTTGCCAGGCGAATGTCAGAGAAGAGAAGTACCATGCCCCCAAAAGCTCAAACAAGGCTTACTAGTGTAGGTTGGAATGAACAATCAATCTTAAGAGAAAACAATCTGAGGAGAAGAAAAGTTCTTTGGACATATTTTTTTAGCAATTAAATCTCCATAATATGCAATGAGATTGAATTGTCTTGCTGGGGTGAAAACTTGATAATCCATACCGCAGAATAAGTTAATATATGGTGCCTCCCCAAACTTCTCCAGTGCAGATACTCCATTCGTAGCTCAATTCTAAAACAAAAACCCAAAAAGAAAACTTCTGCAGCAAATGCTTATCGACTTGATGCATTAGAATAACTGTGTATTACATCATGTATATCAAGCATTACAAGACAGCTCAATGCAGATCTCCAAGCTCAATTCTAAAACAAAAACACGAAATTATTACAAAAGAATGCTGCCATTAGCTTGCAGCAAATGCTTATCGACTTGATGCATTAGAATAACTGTGTATTACATCATGTATATCAAGCATTACAAGACACCGTGTATTAGAATAACTTAATACATGGTGCCTCCCCAAACTTCTCCAGTGCAGATACTCCATTCGTAGCTCAATTCTAAAACAAAAACACGAAATTATTACAAAAGAATGCTGCCATTAGCTTGCAGCAAATGCTTATCGACTTGATGCATTAGAATAACTGTGTATTACATCATGTATATCAAGCATTACAAGACACCGTGTATTATAATAACTTAATACATGGTGCTGAACCAAACTTCTTCAGTACGGTATCACGTATACCATGTATTACACGACACCGTGTATTATAATAACTTAATACATGGTGTCGTCCCAAACTTCTTCAGTACGGCGACTGCATTCGTAGCTCAATTCTGAAGCAAAAACACAAAAGTGTTACAAAAGAATGCTGCCATTAATTTCAGTAAAGAAGCCAGAAAAGAAAGAAGTCGACTTGATAATCCACAGCATATAAGTTAATAGAGGGTGCCGCCCCAAACATCTCCAGCAGTGCAGCGACTTCATTCGCAAGCCGAAACAAAAGTGTTGCAAGAGAAAACTGCCATGCAGCTCGCAGCAAAAGAAAACAAAGTAAAACACATATTTTACGGTGTTTTCCAGCGAAACTTTCAGAGGAGAGATTTTCTCAACACTTACTCGTATGACCGATCAAGCGGCTCGGAACCGCGTCGCTGTAAAGGTGCCAGAAAACACGACTCATTCTTCCAAACCGCAACGGGAACAATTTTCCGCCCGCCTGCCTTGTTTACCGTGGGGCTCACTTTTTAAGAAACACATTAAGGCCGACATTATAGCCGAGTCGTCTAGCCTTGTGAGATACAAGCAAAGGGCTTATCGAGTGAATAGAGGCGATTGAAAAAGGCACTTTTCTTTCTTTCTTTCTTTTGTTTTATTGGCTGTAAATTTTCGGTTAGACCTTATGCCTTGTTTACGACTTTGTGGAAAGAATTTTTTTTTTATTTTATTCCTGTATAAAGTTATGAATATACGCTCATATCACCTTGGTAGTGTTTCAATTTTAATGGACTGAAAAAAGGAAATAAAATTTTAAATGAATTTGGATCATTCCAAAGATTTCCAATTTCTACTTGACAACTAATAGTACCAAAGATTTCTATTTCTACTCGACAACTAATAGTTCCAAAGATTTCAATGTCTACTTGGCAACTAATAATTCCAAAGATTTCAATTTCTACTTGAAAACTAATAATTCCAAAGATTTCAATTTCTACTTGACAACTAATGCTTTTGAAAACTGATAACTTGCAAAGCGATTGCTTACATGATTAAGTGAGAAATTTATATTATTTTTGTATTTATCCTTTTAGGAGACTAAAATTGAAATAAAATATTTAAGTTCTTTTAAAACAATCTTTGAAATCAAATTTTCCATGCATTATAAATAATAAAAAAAAATATTGGAATGAGATTTTATTGTACCACATTTCATCATTCAAATTCGTGCCTTCGTTTATTGATTTTTGAGTTGATTTTTAATGATGGAAATTTTAATGATTTCTAATACAACAGGACTTTTAAACTTTAAGACGAAATTTACCCATTAGTAGCAGTAAAATCTGTGTCCAATAATATTAAACGCCAAATAATTAGTATTTTACTAATGAAATCTTTAGAGTTTTAACAAATGTAAGTAACATATTTTACTTGCAACTACTTTAAAATATTTTAGCATTAGATAGTTTTTCATCAAGTTCAATTTTCTAAGCAAATGAAATAAATCTTTCCAATCTTAAATATGGAAAGATCTTTGAAATGAACAATGCTTTTATTGCTTCATATTTTAAATATAAATGCTTCATATTAGGATTCTTCCTATATATTTTTAAGACTTCTTTAAGGAGATGACCGTCACTACTCATCTAAAATGTAACTCGTTGGTCATATTAATCAAATTAAAACAAAATCGAAATGTCAAAAAGTACAATGAATTAAAAAATTTTACTCTAAATTATTTGCTTTTTAATCTCATGAATTGTTAAGTCTCTTTATTAAATTTAACAAAGCTTTCTACAAGATGATTTTTCAATTATTTTAAAAGTATAAAAAACCACTTGATTGGATTTTATCTCTGTGCTCGACAGGAATGAAATACAAAAGGAAACCTTTCAAGTGTCCAGGTAATTCTTTCTGAAGAACAATACTGGGATGAGATCCTTTTAATGTTTGAATATAATGCATGAACGTTTCTCTTACCACATTCCCCTTTGAACATCGTTCCTTCACTTATTGGCTTTTGAACTGATATTGAATGATTATTAAATTTTTGTGATACTTTTACACAATCTTTTTAATCTTTAAACGAGGTTTATGATTAAGGGATGCTTAATTAATCTTGAGACGAGGTTTACTCTTTAAGAATGCACATTGTATTTTAGTATTGATAAACATTGCTATAAAAATAAAACTGCTTGAATATGCATAGACATTTAATGAATGTGTTGGAGCCATGAGCTGCACAGAAATCCTTTCTCATTCTTCCTGACGCATGCCCGGTTGCCAAGGGAACGGCGGGAAGCGGAATAAATAAGCGTTGGAGATGCATTTCTTGGAGGAGGATTTGCGGTTGAACTTCCCCCGCACTCTGTAGCGTAATTGCCGCTTTCCTCCGTGCGTACTGGGCGGCTGCACATTTACCCTCCTTGCCACAATGCCATATCCTTGATATGGCATTATGGTTGAAAGTAGCATGTACCAAACATTTCCTAAGGCAGAGAGTCTGCATAAATATGTTGTAGATATCTCTTAATAATTGCATTAATAATCATAATAGTTGGATACTTCATAATTGTATTAATAATCATAATGGTTGGATACTTCATAAGTGTATTAGTAATCATAATAGTTGGATACTTCATAATTTTATAGCTCATAACACCTCATAATAATTGTATTAGTAATCATAATATTTGGATGCTTCATAATGGTATAGCTCATAACACCTCATTATAACGGTATTAGTAATCATAATTAGTTGGATACTTCATAATTGTATAGCTCATAACACCTCATAATAATTATATTAATAACCATAATAGTTGGATACTTCATAGTTCTATATCTTATAATAAATACCTCATCATAATTGTTGTAGAATATCCCAAAATAATAAATTTTTTATGTTGTAAAATACCTCAGCAGTTCTGAAGAATGAATAATTAGTAATAAATGTCTGTATCTAAATATCAAAAGACAACTAATTCCCTGACTACCATTAAAATATTTAAGAGAAGTATCATAAAGGGTTTTTGAATTTGCTTTTAAAATTAAAATAAATTCGCCTATTTTGAATCTCGCAAATTTGAATGTAGTTATTATGGATAAATTTTGAATGATTTAAAAAAAATATATATATATATCAGAGACAAATAGAAAATAACTTTTTCACGTTCAAATTATTTTTGGTCATCTTTCGTTTATTTGTTAAGATTTGGCCAAATAATTCTCATTTTCGAAGGGTTTCGCACCAAAAAGCATTGGAAAATATTGGATTTAGCAAGCTATAGTAGTCTGAATTTGACCCATCTTGTAAAACATTAATAATCTTTTCATGGAATCTTAAATTTGACTCGAATGTTTTAAATTGGACCATCCACAATATTCAATACTTTATAGTATAACGTACTTTCCAGAATGTAAATACATTGTCTTGTAGGAAACGAGCTTTTGAAAAATTACCGAAATAAATTTGAAATGTACAATAAAAGTTGCTCCTATTATTATTATTATGGGTGTTTAACCATCCTATAAGTTATCAAAGATAATTTTAATGTTAAAACTATATAAAAAATAGCCAATTTATTCAATTTTTTAAAGCTGAACTGCCTATGATATTCATTGTAATATAACTGCCATTAAAAAAAATAACTTTTTGTATTTATAATATGAATTTTGTTGCCGTCAATGGGCTAAAAGTTCCGGGCGTAAATGGAATTTAAAAGATTGATTAATATAACCCATTTCAACACATTTTGTTATTATGGCTGGGCAAATAGTGTATAGAAGTTAAACAGTTTTTGCAACAAAGAATTAACACTGCTGATAAGGTGCTTACTCACATTGTATCGAGAACTGGGAAGACAAGCCACGTGGACAATTGCTATACAAAGTAGAGCGTACCTTAATTTAATTTGACTCAAAAGCACCGTTACACACCCTTGACACGGTGGCTACGCAGAAATAAAGCGCTTTAATTGACTTCTTTCTCGACGCAAGGCGTGGGAAAGTTTTGGGCGAAAACAGAGAAAGTTATCAAATTTTCGGCTTGATCGACCAAGCCTGTGACCCACATGCTTTTTGGACGAACCGATTGATAAAGAATCCTTCAATCAAGGTGATATTATGTAAGCCAATTGATCTCTCAGCCAAGTTTGGAAGCAAGAAATTGGCTATAAATAAGGATTAGGGCTCCGAACACAAACATCGTTTAAACTGTAGAATCAAGTGAGGAATGATAAACAGGCAGGCTCCATTCGTAAAATCACGGTAATACGTCCTAACTACTATATATATATATATATATATACATGTGTGTGTGTGTGTGTCTTGTTACGCATTCTTTGATAAAATTAACTTATAGTTTCCGTTCATTTCCTGGACCATTTGTTTCTCAGCGTTTCGGTGCCTTTTATATCTTTGCATTTTTCAATTTTGATCTGCATACTTATGCAGTTTTTGCATTTCACTCGTTGATGTTCGTGCTTATCTAATGATCTTGCTGCAGTTTATTAATTTGTTAATTTAAGAATCGCTTGAAAAATATGTATAGTGAATACTGTTATAGTTTTGTTATGTAAACTGAGTGTATTTCTAAAAGATATCTTGTCTACTCTTCTTTTTTTTTTTTTTTTTTTTTAATATTTTCTTTTATGTTTATGTCAGATAGGACAATGTTTTTGACATGAAAATTTCCCAGAATATATTTACAAATATAATGAAATTAACTTACCATCATAAACAAATAAAAGAAAAGAAGAAAATATTTTTAAAAATTAAATTAGAAATTAAACTAAAATTTTGTGCGGGCGTTTTAAATCATTATTGGGAACGTAGAATCCATCTCCTGCATTACAGTATTTTTATGATTTATAGGCGTGTCAAAAAATTTAACAGGGATGTATTTAAGGAAATCTTTTAAGGAAGGAAAATGTGGATAGCTTTACAGAAATCAGAATTGCGCATGAACCATTTAGCACAGCTAATTTGGCTGATAGTGGTATTTTGTAAAGTTTTAAGCGTTTTAAAATTAGATTTAGCTGCATAGGACCAGACCGGGCAAGCGTACGTGAGAATGGGAAGAAATAACATAATTTTGTTATAGCTGGTCATAGTAGAATTTCTATTTATAAATGGGTAGAGTTTTCTGAAGGCAATACGAAATTTAATTTTAGTATACAGAAAATTAGTTAAGTTAAAAGCTGCAAGTTCAAGTTAAATGCTGATCCAGAATACCTTCTAAATATTGAGCTTGACTATTCCAAGGGACAATATTGTTGTTGATCTTAATCACAGGTTTTTTACGTTCATTTCCAATCCAAAATGTATCGTGTGGGAGCTGGACTTTTTAAACGGAGGAAATGACATTGCGTGTGATCACTGGAGAATAAGGGGGAGGGGGGTGATTACTTTAACTTCAAATAACCTGTTTCGCAGACGATCTGCAAAAAGGTGGGAGGGAAGGGGGGATGCAGAAGTCAGAAACCGTTGAATTGGAAAGGACAAAAAGCACACATTTAAACCTTCGCTTATTCCCATCACTGAATCAAGTAATGAACCTTCGAAACTCTTCTCCCCCCCCTTCCCTTCCTCCCCACCAGTATCATAAGGAGTGTTCAGAAAAAAAAAAAGGGGGGAACCTTTTATCTTAACAAATTTCCCTCGCAATTTAAAGATTTGTCTTTTTACTGGATAAAAAAGACGCGTGCATGAAAAAACAGCAGTGCGAGCGGCTTTTTTTCCCATGGTCTGAGCTTCTTAGTATGCTGCGAGGGGATGGTAAAAAAACAACGGGAATGGAGGAGTGGAGAGATATTGTTAAGTGAATAAAGGATTTCTGATAACGAAAATTGATATCCTTGAATTTTCTGGATGGTGAATTTGGGCAATTTTTGGACTTGTCTGGAAGCTTTACGAGACCGATTCAAGGTTGCGTAGTGCTATTCAGCACATTTGGCATGCAGTACAGATAGAGGCTATTTGCATCATTTGGAAGTTTTATAAATATGTTTTTATGTAGATTTTTTTTGTATTTTATTTAAGTATTATGTTTTTGATAGCAATGCCTGAGTAAATCAAATTAATCATTTTTTTAATTTTATTTTTCATTTGAAGTTATTTATTTGTAAATTTCTGGAAATTATATGAAATGGGTTCAAAATTACACAACAATTTTTAGTATATTGCAATAATAAAATATAAGTTCAAATAGTGATACTAATATTAGTATCATTATTATTTATGAAATCATAATTATAAAATAATAATATCAATAATAATAAAAGTTCAACTTCCATTTGCATCATTAATAATTTTATTAATGATGCTTAGACCTATTTTGGTCTATGGCTCTGAAACTTGGACTTTGGCAAGATTTGATGAGGGCTATTTGGGTCTATTTGAGTGAAAGATTTGAAGGGCTATTCTTGGAGGTGTTAGGGAAAGGGATTGTTAGAGAAGACGATACAACGCAGAAATTTATAAATGCCATAAAGACCTAGATGTTATAAAATTGATTAAGATCAATAGATTAAACTGGAGTGCTCTTATATTTATTGAATGAATTAAACCTTGTAAAAAGGCGGCTCGTTTTGGCAAAGGCACAGGGACAGAGAGGAAGAGGACGACTCAGGTTGCGATGGATAGACGCAGTTGAGAAGGATTTTGCTGTACTGGCGGTTGGGAATTGGAGACCATGGCCACCCAGAGAAATGCATGGCAAATATCTTCAAAGGAAAGTCTTGGCCCCCTCTGGGTTGTCGTGCTATTGATAATGATGATTAATGATGTAAGTGAGCAAATTATGTGAAACAACATGCATAATTGTTTTAAAAATGAACTGTTCATAAATAAGATAGTTATTTTTATTATTTTTCTAATTTGTGGGATCATTTCTTTGTATATATATATATATAGAAATTCTCTTATTTAAAAATAATTCAAAATCGTTAGCTACTGCCTGTGAGCAAATTTTTCAGTTTAAAAGAAGTTATATATATTGTAGAATTAAATGATATGATCAGCTTTCGAAAATAGTTTTCAGTAATAATTTAACATCCACATACATTTGTGTCAAAATTATTTTGTGTGGAGCTGTAATTTTAGTTTTTGCCCATTAATATATTGAGGTATAAATTTATTGAAAGTAGATTTTTTTTTCTCATTCTTATGCAGAAATGCAGGATTTTTATGACTCAAATTAAAAAAAATTATATATATACACTGAAGTGACAAAAGTCATGGGATAGCAATATGCAAATTTTCAGATGGCAGTAGCATCGCGTAGAACAGGTATAAATGCGCAGTGCTTTCGCAGAGCTTTCATTTCTGTTCAAGTCATTCATGTGAAGAGGTTTTGACGTGATGATGACCTCACGACGGGAATTAACAGACTTTGAACGCGGAATGTTAGTTGGAGCTAGACGCATGGGTCATGCCATTTCAGAAATCGTTAGGGAATTCAACATTCCCAGATCCACTATGTCAAGAGTGTGCCGAGAGTATGAAATTTCAGGCATAACATCCCACCATGGACAGCGCAGTGGTCGACCACCTGCACTTAACGACCGAGACCGGCGACGTCTGCAAAGAGTCGTAAATTCTAACAGACAAGCAACACTGCGTCAAATAACCGCAGAAATCAATGTGGGACGTACAAGGGACTTGTCTGTTAGAACTGTGCGGAGAAATTTGGCTTTCTTGGGCTATTCCAGCAGAAGACCGACTCGAGTGCCTTTACTGACAGAACGACATCTCCTGCAGCGACTCTCGTGGGCACGTGAGCATATCGGTTGGTCCCTAGATGAATGGAAAATCGTGGCCTGGTCCGATGAGTCACGATTTCAGTTGGTAAGAGCTGATGGTAGGGTTCGAGTGTGGCGCAGACCCCACGAAGCCATGGACCCAAACTGTCAGCAAGGCACTGTTCAAGCTGGTGGTGGCTCCGTAATGGTGTGGGCTGTTTTTCATGGCATGGACTTGGTCCTCTGGTGCGACTGGACCGAACATTGACTGGAAATGCTTATGTTCAGCTACTTGGAGATCACTTGCAGCCATTCATGGACTTCATGTACCCAAACAACGATGGGATTTTTATGGATGACAATGCGCCATGTCACCGGGCCACAACTGTTCGCGATTGGTTTGAAGAACATTCTGGACAATTCCAACGAATGATCTGGCCACCTAGATCGCCCGACGTGAATCCCATCGAGCATTTATGGGACGTCATCGAGAGGTCTGTTCGTGCCCAAAATCCTGCACCATCAACGTTGTCACAATTATGGACCTCTATTGAGACAGCAGGGCTCAATATTCCTGCAGAAGACTTCCAACGACTTGTTGAGTCCATGCCACGTCGAGTTGCTGCACTTCGCCGGGCGAAAGGAGGGCCGACACGATATTAAGAGGTATCCCATGACTTTTGTCACTTCAGTGTATATATATATATATAAAATACATGAATTTATTCTGAAATTTGAAATGGATTTTTATTTCATACTTAGATATTCAAAACGAGAGCACTCATATTTTACATGCTAATATTAACGTATAATTTATCAGTTATATGTTTGTATACACTGAATAAAAAAATTCAAATGTTTCAATACATCAATGTGTTATGACACTGGTTTAAAAAAATACAATAATTTACAAATATTCAGGAATAATTTTGATATGGGTACAAAGAAATATAAACATATAGTAAAAATAATATATAAGCAAATAATGAAATTTGAAACGAATATTTAAAATGGGACAATACAGTGGTATTTGAACACACATCCTCTTTGTAATAAGACCAACTTGATGTTCGTCTTGTTTGGATGTGAACAATTTTTATTTGATATATGACCTTTTTGGCATACGACTCAGGTTCGTCAAAATCTTTGTAGGGAAGTATTGTCCCCAAAGAAGCCCCAAATAAGTCTTAATAGCATTATTTGTAATGACAGCACAATGCCGCACTTCCTAAGCATCAAAAAGGAAATAATTGAAGCAAAATTCTTTGGACAATTTGTTGGTGAACGTCAAATCTAGTGAAGCTCAACTGAGTTCAAATAAAGAAAAGAGACAGAAAAAAGAAAATTAACTTGACTTGATAAATTTTCAATTTATGTATGTATTTTCTCTAACTGTCTTTGTAATTATGTATTTAATATTTAAATTATTTAACATTAAATACTATCAAATAACAATAGGATTTTTTTATGTAAACAGATAACCATTTCCCCTTTATTATTTATGGCAAAAAATTCATTTGGTATAAGTTCAAGGATTAAAGACCTAACTGAGATACAACTATTATAATATATTTAATAAATAGAATAGTAATAGACGAGAAAATTTTAAATTCTGTAACCTTTCCAAGAAATGAAAACGTTTTAAAAAATAATAGGTGCACAAGATGCATAGTTCTTCAACAGCAGTTTCATTAGGCTACGGTGAGATGTCGATCTAGCTGTTGGAATAGAGATTAAGCATCATTATATGTAAATCAATAACATTATGGGCAGATGCAGTAAGAGAATAAAATGTACAAACGTCAGAGAGAGAGAGACCGTTACGGTTTGTGGTTTCGGGCAATCGAAATCAAATGCCGCCATTGAAACCTAATGTCCATCCCCCCACCACTTGAGTGGTCATTACATTTAATTGTCCAACGACCAACTGTTTTACAATGTGCACTTATGGCATCCGGCCGGCCATTGTGCCTCCATTTCCGCGAAGTCCGGGTCCGTCACACAACACCCAATTAGCGCACTTACAGCCGTCATCGCAAACGGCTGGACTTTTCGAATAAACAGAGCTTTTCGGGAGTCTATTTGCGTCCCACTTGTTTGTGTATCTGTCATAATGAAGGTCTGAATAATTCACGCGAATCAATCGGGTGATTCAGACATGTCGGGACGCTAATGACATGCGCACGATTGCTAATGATACGCATTGGTCGGGTTGGAATGACGACTGCTCGCGGTATCGGCGCAGTAAAAGCTGGATCCATTGCGCATGATTGTGTGTTTTGGAACATTTTCTTTTTAATTAAGTGTTCATTACATTTTGGATATCTATTAAAAATGTCATTGATGCAGGCCATGCTTTTAAAAATATTTTAAACAATTAAACAATTTTCATGATAGCATAATCTCTAGAAGACATTAATTTGTCCGGTCATGTTTTTTTTCTGTGATATTCGCACATTTAAAATTACATTCTTTTTAGATATATTACGATACATATTATCTTTTTGCAATAGAAATATCAAGTAATACTCAATACAATATCTGTTTAGTCAATCTTATTTTTTTAAAAAATTACAGCTTTAATATTTTCATTAATAGGCGTTCCTTTTTGGTTCAATCCATTTAATCAGCAAACTAATTTTGGCTGATAATTTGTATAAGGCAAATCTCCATCGGAAAACTCCAAAAAATAGAAATGTACAATTTATGCATTTGCGTCAAAGTAACTACTATATGTTTTAAAAGAAAAGTAATTATTTATGTGTTATTGCCAAAATATATATATATTCTTTGTTAAAGTTACAATATATTCTGTTTTTTTTTTTTGGGGGGGGACCGTAATTTTATAATTCAGAGACATGAAATCTAATATAAATAATCTTTTCAAATCAAAAGCCTTTCCGGAATTTATTTCTGTTTTTTCTCTAATATAACTTAGAAATCTATTCATTTTCTTTGAGCGATCCTATATATCACTTAACAACTTTCAACAGTTATGGCTGGCATGCGCAATAATGCAGCTTTTACTGTGCCGCAAATCGGACCGATTGACTATGATAGCTGCAGAAACATGCCGCACATGTGTTTAGAGATTGTGGGATTGCGTGTTGCTATAACAACTATGGCACGTGGCGTCTGACACGGATTTAATGAGCAAAACATGTGCCTTTTTCGGCGGGGGTGCACATTGCGGTCGCGTGTTCAAACAGAGAGGGATGGGGGCCCCCGCTAACACAATGGGGACACGTGGCGATGATTTGAAAGGCGTAAACTTCGTGTCGGGCTTGACTTTTTGACAATGATTCTTCTATGCACACCACCAGGATACACGCGCCCACATCTATGTACTGTGTAACAGAAATCCGGGATTTTACACTTCACAGAACACTCTGTTTCTGTCATTGCTTGATATTTATATGATTTTTTTTAGAGTTATTTCTAATATTTTGCTTTCTCATATGATTTGAATTCGTAGTTTATTTTATTTTTTTTTCTATTAAATAAATGGAATAATTATATAAAACGCTTATTCATTGGTGGCACAATAAAATGTAAATGTATGATATAGAGTGAAACATTGTGAATTTGTAGCATTGAGGAAAATGTTAAATGTAGTGTAAATTTGCAAAATAGAATAGTTTGCCAAACAAAAGATTCTTATGTGAAAAGTATAAAAATTAAGAAATAAATAAATAAAAATAATAGAGATTTCCAAATTTGTAATCTATATCGTGTTATTTATTTTACCAAAATTGAACTATTATTCAATCGATTTTTTTTTTTTTTTTTTTTGAAAAACTAAACCTCTTTTTTACAAAATGAATTTCGCATTTACCATGTTTTTCACCTCAAGCTCATAGTTATTGACCAGGTTTTCGGCAATGATTACTTTATGAGACGCTGCATCTAATCTTGATTCAATATTTGCAAACCCCAAAATAGCATATCGTGACAAAATATCAAATTACACGTTGGCCAAGTGGTGTGATGCGTATAGCTAACAAGTAAAAGGACTGTCGTACGAATTCGCTGGTGGCGTCCACTGCAGTTACTGCTTTCACTAACAAAGATTGCGTTGGTTTGATTTGTCGCCCTACGGTCATCTTGTGCACACTTTAGGCTAGGTAGACCAGGACCTGCAGTTTAACGTGGATTCCGAACCACCACCAAACATCCATGAAGAAGACTTGTTGCCGATTGGGACAACATCACGAATGGACTGCGCCCTTCATCACCAGTTAGTGCGGATAAACATCGGACTAGTACCAAAATAAATAAATAAAAAATTGGGATTGCTTTTAAAACAGCAAGGTGTATAAAAAAAAATCACAACACAAATTGAATCTCTTCAGTTCATCCGACGCTACTGAGATCAGATCGAAACCAGACCTCATAATCTTAATCCCGATAGCCCAATTAGGAGGGCATTCTCTTTGTGGAGTCGCCACAATCACTTAGCGATGCGTGAAAGTCTCGGTGACTAATTGTCCTCCCTTCTGCATGTTGTGATCTCCCTGACAATCAGGCGCGATAAATCCGGCTGGTCAGTGGACGCGAACAATGACCGGCCTTCGGAGTCGGGACTTCCTTTGCGATGATAATCGATCGGACAAAGTGCGCTTTAGTACGAGGCGATTAAGATCCCTCCTGCAAGACATCTGCAGTCTGGAGTTCCTTGGGTTGTTCAGTGAATGTAGTGACACTGTTTCGAGTAACTTCTTGAGACCTGGTTTTTTTTTTCTTTTTTTAACCAATCTGCAATTTGAGATGAATCTTCTAAAAGGTACTGAATGAAAACGTTGAATCATTTAAAAAATATTTAGTATCGTGTGCTTCATTCTTATCGTCGTTGTTAGTGATGCTTTTTAAAAATATATTGTACATTTTCTAAATGAACAGACATTTCCATTTATTTTAATTTTTAATTTATTTCAAAACTGTTGGTTATATTTAAATGACAACAGCTTAGACATATGTATATGAGGAGCTGAAATAATTCTTTATTAATAGCCTTCTAAATAGCCTAAATGAAATTCTCAAGTTGCCTGAAGAAAATTAATATATCGACTTAAGCAAATAAAAACAATTTCATGATAAAAAAACCTAAATACCATTCAATTATTTATTCTTCAGTGGTCCTTAAGCATACTTGGTTATCAACCACCCTTTCGAAATAGAAAAATTTCGACGAATAACATCTTATCAGGAAAAAACAAAAAAAAATGCGTGGAACTAAATGCGTACTATGCATACTATTTCATGCATACTATGTATACCATTTAATGCATACCATGTATTTCCGAATATAAGTCAATCCGTATAACCGGTGAGTGAATTTTTTCTTCAGAAAAATTAAACAAAATTTAAAAACCTTATATAAGCCAAAATGAAAATAAAAAAAAAAAAAAAAAAAAAAAAAAATTCATGTAACGTTCATTTTTTATTGTATTCTATAATTATCTCTGTTTTACGTTTTCGTCCGTTAGTTGGGTGCACATTCCTTCAACATCAGATATTTCATTTTGACGAGAATGCAACATAGCAGCAATACAAACAAATTCAGGAAAGAAACCCCTCATTTTTATAAAACAAATAACTCAATTCATTAAAATTTTTTTCATAAACTTAAAAAAAAAAAAAAAAAAAAAGAAAGAAACGAAATAAAAATGTGCTGTATTCAGCGTTTTTCTGTGTTTCCAGCGGGATTAGCGGATTCGTATAAAATCGATCCCAACACTGACATTTAAAAAAAAAGTTTCAAAAACTCTCGTCTTATACTCGGAAATAGACAGTAAAAGTAATTAATCATCTTTAAATAAAATATGCGTAAATAATCCCAAGAATTAAAAATTCAATGAAAGCGACTGTATTCATTTCAGCAAAGTAAAAAATAAATGAATAAATAAAAAAAACCCAATATTAACAAAGAAAAAGCAAAACTTTTAACGTAAAAATAATAAAAACAAACATTGAAAACATTTTCTTCGTGTCCTCTTTTGGAGCTAGGCTTCTTCATTGCTGTTAGAACTCATTGTTTTAGACCATTTACTCCTCTTTTAACCAATAATAGACTACAAAGAAGAAGAAAAAGTCCACACACAAATTTTCCGAGAAATTGCTCAATCCACATAGCACACCCCCGTCTCAGAGGAGGGTCGGCCGCTTCTCGAACGCCCTCTTCTGAGCCCAACAACCGTAATCTTCCCTTCAGACCAGTGGGCTTCTGCTTTCATCCTTGAGTGGGCCGGGTGGTCACTAAACCAAGACACAGGAACCCTGATTATGATAATTGCGGAGTTTACCGACCGACGGACCGGAAGCGTGGCACCGTGGGAATGACCACCGTCTGTCCACGCAGCGCCCTACACTCTCCAAGTTGCGTGCTTATCGCGCTCTCACTTCCTTTTCGTGACCCTCTCTCTCTCTTGGCATAGCGCGCCCACCTGCTCGCATCTTAAAGGAAAGGGCCCCCTTCGTAGGTGGGATCTTTTTAAAGTTTAGTTGGTTTTGAGACGAAGACTATTGAAACTGAACGACTCACTGGATATTCTTTTTATTGAAACTGAAAGACTGAATGAATATTCTTCTTATTGAAACTGAAAGACTGAATGAATATTCTTTTTATTGAAACTGAAAGACTGACTGAATATTATTTTTATCGAAACTGAATGACTAACTGAATATTCTTCATATTGAAACTGGAAGACTGTCTGAATACCGAACTTTGAAAGTGATAGTATCATTTTAAAATATCGGGATGCCATTGACTTAATTTTGATGACTCCTTCTTGATGGAGGGTGATCACTTTTAAGATAAAACTTCAAGGAAAACGGATTGTGTCTCTGTATTTGACTATTCATGTCTTTCTTTAAGGGGTAAAGTTGGGCGACGCTAAAGGACTGAATTCGCACTTCTCTTTCTGCCGTCTTCCATTTCGTGGGGCCCATCCACCATAAAGGATTCAGTGAAATTAAATGAATCTCATTTCGATGCCTTAAAATATTTTTATTTCTAACAACGCTTTCTACACGGTTTACACCAGTTACACAATACACAGATTGTTCTACTTCAATTTCGAACGAACACCCACCACCTTCCCTCCCTGTAGGTATGGATTCTGGGAGTTCGTTCGTTTCTTCTCCAAATCCATTGAAAAGAAATTATGACCCCTTACAGATTAAACGTGCCTATTTCTGACATTAGAAAGGAATCATTGCTTTTAAGATTTCGAACTGAACAACTTTTATTTGGATGCTATGAAAAGATTTTGGTAAGAAAAGCGCTCAATATATTATACAAAATATTCAAATCTCTAAGATGTTACGCATTGAATTATTAAAAAAAAATGTGCTTTAATTATCGAATTATTAATTAAATGTCCTTTAATTACGTGAATTAACTTATGAATGGTTATGTGAATGAAATTATTAAAAATATACGATAGATATAATCGTAAAAAATTATTATATGATAAAAATTGCATTTTTTTTTATATTCAAAGATTATAATTTTTATTCAGTTTAAAAAAAATGAATTTTATGGAAATCTTAGCAAAAAATTGAGATGAATTCGATAAGTAACATTCCCAGAAAAGAATGAAAATGCAAAATTTAAAAAGGTAAAATAAGTAATCAAATGAAAATAAAGTAATTTTTTTTAAGAAAAAATTAACTCTTATCTATTTTAAAATAATATTGATTTAGAATGACAAGGAAAGAAGCCCGATAAAGCTATTTTAGCCAAACTATAAGAATGATTTGAATCATTAAAGGACATGCGATAGGATATGCTTAGTTTCTAAAATTATTTATAGACTATTGTTTTACATTTAAACAGTTGAGTAAATATATGACACTTGCTCGTGTAGCCAAATTAATGTAGAACCCTTTCTTTCCTGAATCGCTAATAGTTTTGTTGGATTCTGGCGATACAAGTTTGTGGATAATCTGGTTTCAGCTACGATTGTTGAACAGAGCAAAAGTAGGGCAAATTTATTATTAAGGTAAATAAAATGGAAATTTTTTTTATAAAACAACATGAAAAGTCAAACAATACAGCCTCATTATAGTCATCCTATTCTCTGACCTGGAGAGTGTTATTTTAACAAGATTACAAAAACAAATCATAAATAAATATGTGGAATACAACATTGTTTAGTCGTGCATTTTCTAAAGTTAATATTCTCATTCGAAGGTCTAATCAATTTAAAGAGTCAATCAATCCGTGGGTTGTTTTAATAAATAAAAAAAATTCGCAGTAGGAATAAATTAGAATTTTGAATTAAAAACTGCTTAAATTTTATTATTTTAAGTTTTGCTATATTTAATCAATAAGTAGGGGGGAGGGGGGACCATCACAACTGACTATTTCCTTAGTAAAGAAACGATTGAAATCCAATTCAATTTCATCTTTATTTAAAATGCTATTATCTCTTTCAATCAGTGCTGTTTTTAAAAAGTTAAGATCCTTATCACAAAACTCATAATAATCGATCATAAAAGATTCATTGAAATTAAATGAATCCCTTAAAATATTATTATCTCTATCAGTCATTTCATGTCAAACTTCCTTAAGTATCTATTTTAAAACTGATTATAAAATTTCACAAAAAAGTCCTTGAAATTGAATAAATCGTATCCGGATGCTTCAAAATTGTCTTTTTTTTTTTTTTTTCAACTTCTGAAAACTTAAGCTTTTGCAGATCTTTATCTCACAACTTCTACTGTCCACCATAAAGTTTATTGAAATTAAACTCTTAGTAAAAATCTTTTACTCTTAGAGAATTGTGTAAGTTAGAGATTGAATCTCTAACTCTTACACAATTCTCTTCTTTCTCAATTTCTCTAATCTCTAACTAACATCTAAACTCTTAGTGACATCAGATTATCTTAAAATGTAAATAGAATTCGTTTTATCTAAAATTTTTACAGTTCTATCTGAATAAGTCTGAAATGTTACAGTTATTTTTCTAAGGACACATTTTGATTAAAAAAAAAAAGTACTCTACTTTTTTTCATATGAAAGAATAATTTTTATCTATAGGAATTTCCCCCAAAATATAGGGTTTTATGTAGATCTTATATTACTATTTGTTAAGGAAAATTTTCCCCAAGCTTTTCATTTTTTTTTCTTTCACTTTGCCATTTATTCATTACTCATCGCTCTTCAATGTTAAGTACAGAAACACTCTCGAAAAAAAACAGAAAAAAAGCGCAGGTCAGAGTAGGCGGTTGGAATGATAAGAGTTAGGGGCTTGTTAACGGTAACCGTAATCGCCGGTGAAACTGTCATTCAGCGGAAGAAATGGAAACGTTTGAAGCCAGCGGTCAAAAACGTTTAAAGGCAAAGCAAAGGATTGATTTATAAAGTTATTTTTCAGCTATACAATACGGCACCCAAAATATATTTACTTTTATCTTTTTTAAAAATTTTTTACCTCTTTTTCTTTTTATAAGTACACCTATTAAAGGTCTTAAAAATTTGAAAACACAAAATTTTGTTGGATGGAAACATATTCAAAAAAAAAATGTTTTTAATGATTATAATAGTCTCACTTTTCGAATAAGAAAACGTTATTATCATGAATGATGCATAATTATAAGGAATTAAACGAAATTGATTTTTAAAAAATATTTGTTGAAGATGAAACTATTATTTTGTTATAAATAAAGTACTGTATTTTAATAAAAATTAAATAAAAGTTGTTTTTCATATATACATGCTACTATCGCTTCTACACTATTTAAACAATGTTTAAAACTTTCATTCTAAATGAATGGAATTAATTATGTCAATTAAAATTCGAGTTTTCAGACTCTTTGAAACCGAAATTTAGTTTTACAGTTCAAGTTCAAGAAATTTGCTTTATATTTCAGCAACTTTTTTTTTTAAAGTACTATTAACCCTATTAAACTACTAACAAACATGTATTTATGTAGGAAATATTTATTTACTTATTTTTTTAATTTAAAATAATAGTTCATGGGTAATTATTTTTCTTCGTATAATTGTCTTTCAAATAAATGATTTTTTTTATAGTATTAGCAACTGATTAAAATTAATTTAAAATAATTTATCGGAAAAAACCCATCTCTTTTACAGTTTTTATGGAACATTCATATCGTCCTTCATTTCCAGTTATATAGTTTAATTGATCTCA
This sequence comes from Caerostris darwini, assembly GCA_021605075.1. NCBI lineage: Eukaryota > Metazoa > Arthropoda > Arachnida > Araneae > Araneidae > Caerostris > Caerostris darwini. The sequence continues at coordinate 571,310 of BPLQ01015712.1, forward strand.
TTCAGTTTAAATTCTGTAGATTAATTTCATACATGTAATAAATTTTTAAGAAAATTTCAAAAGTCGTTCCTCTAAGTTTCTAACTTTTCATTCGTTATCACTTTTTTCCCAAGTTATCATAAAAACAAATGCATCAGGATCTCTTTGTATTTTAAATATTAAACTGATGTAATATTCTTGAAAGATAAAATTTCTCTTTTTCTAATAGCATAAATAATTTTAATGACTAACTTAAAATATTTACTCATTTCAACAAATAAAAAAAATGAAGGACTCAAACATTTCTTAGATCTCTTTTGAAGTTGTCGAAAATCTTACGCATAATAAGAGAAACATGAAGAGAAGAAATCTTACAAAAAACCCACAAAATGTTACAAAAAAACATTATCTATTAAAAACGAATGAATTTTCACTACAAACTAGTATTCATTTTCACAAAGCTCTGAACTTCTACAAGAAACGAGTTTCCTTATCCAAACAAAATTAAAAAATAAAAATTAAAATCGTTGGTCCCCTTAAACGTCCCACACGAAAAATTTAATTAGGGATCAAAATTGATTTTGATTTCAATAACAAATAAAATAAATTTCTCCTTTTAGCTTTTCCAAATTTAAAATTTTTAAAATACATTTTTTTAGACTTTAAAAAATCCCTAAAAATATTAACTTATTGTTATTAAAATTGTCATTATTTTTTCATTTTTTCTTTGCAGCACTTTTATTGAATTTTTAATTCCTGAGATTATTTACACATATTTATTTCTAAGATAGTTTTTTAGATAATAAAATAAGAGATAGATTTCTTTAAAAAAAAAGTTTTTCATAACTTTTTTTTTCCAATGGTTGGTGTCGTTTAAAAATTCCATATTGGAATGGGGGTTGCGAACCCAAAAAGTCTAAGGACCTCTGAAATAGTCCATTCGATAGGCTTTTAGAAACCACAAACTATTACAAAAATGTCAAGTAACCTTAAAAAAAATATATATATGTTATTTTTTTTTTTTTCTGTACGCAAAATTTCCCAACCCATGGACGGGACCACAAAAAAATATATATTTCTATTTTTCTCCTACAAAAAGGGCAGCAAAAAAATTCTACAAGGAAGAAGCTACCTAAAAAAAACCCTACTTCACCATCAAACAGGTGGAGCATCGAATGCACTACTCCACAATAATAAGCCACGGACGTCCCAAATGCCTGTGGGGGATATGAAATATTGAGAGAGAGAGAGAAAAGGGAGAGAGTAGATGACAGAAAAGAGCAAAAAAGCGCATAATTGAACACTGTCAGTTTGAGATGCGGCGCGCGGGGTGTGTAATTTTGGACGGCGCCAAGCGGCGTCGGTCGCCGGTAGCCGGCCTGTCACCGGCTCCTCTGTAATCAGCCGTCCCGTTGCAGCCACCTTTTGTCTCCGCTCAGGTAGGCCCCGACCCCGCACACCGAACTCACAGTAATAAAAAAAAACCTCAGTCTGAATTGGATTCCAAGGAGACTAATTCTTGGCGATGTATGAAGACGATTCCCTTTATTATGTTCATCGAAATCCCCCTCTCTAAAAAAAAAAAGCCGTTTTTGTTTTTGTAAAGAAAAAGACTTACAAATTAGCTGGATGGAATAGCAAGCGTTAAAAATGCTCCATTACAATGAGACATTTTTTTTATTTCATTTTACAATGTAGCCAGAAAGATGCATTTTAACCATAGATACATGAGATTTTTATTATTATTATTTTATTAGAGTGGTATCCAAAGCAGAAAAAGTGGCCTGATGGCCAATTGGTTAGCGCTCTGGTCTTGCGTACCACGGGCTTCAGGTTCGAATCCTGGCTGTGGTATGGATGTTTGTGAGTGGTTTGGAATCCTCCCGGAATTGGTAGGTCCCGGTTTAATTAACCTAAAATGTGCAAAAGATGGCAGTAGAGCGACAAACGAAACATATAGTATGGCTCAAAAGTGTCATATAATTGTCTATGAAAATCACTTTGATACATTAATGTTATGTAGTATGTACTTTCACTCTTCCAGGTGTATTTCACTGGTTTTAAATTTAAATTTTGATGGAATACTGAAATCTCCTATCGTTGAACCTCAGCCAATCGGAAGCTTGATCTGCCCTCTTAGCTTCCGATTGGCTGGTATTTTATGAATTTAAATTCTTAAAGTAATTTTCGGCCTATGGATTTTATTACCCTTTTCTTTCAACATCGCTTGGGATTGCTTCGTACAAAGATGCTTTAGTTCTGAGCGACCTGGTGCATGGCCTCCAAGACAAAGCTGTATATTTCCTAATTCAATTAGAAATGTCGAGCCAATCTTCTATATCTACACTAGGAATAGGCACGATAAATTTGTAGGCTAGAATGTCCTTCCATTTGACTCAAAAAGGTGCGAACTAGCAGATTCCAGCCTTGGAAGTGTTCGTTTAATAATGCAGGGGCACAATTTCATTCAACCAGTCTCAAACTGTGAAGAGACATCTCAACTCAATGCCAATTTTTGTGGTGTGGTGTGGTGTAGTAGTAGTACTACAGTGGTACTTAGGAATAAGTCCAACTTAATAAACGTCCTGTTTGGACGCTAAGAATTTTGGTTTGTTAAACAAACTTTGTATATGACTCGCGTAAATCAAAATTTTGGCAAAATGGAAATGACAAAAAGATGTGAAGAACTTTGAAGAGAAGTACCACCCCATCAAAATCCAAACAAGCCGTTATAGTGCCTAGTATGATCGGACTTACGAAAGAGAGGAGAAGGTAGAAGTAAAATTCTTTGGTTAGAAAACGTCAAATCTGGCGATCCTGAGCCTAAGTCCAAATAGGAAAGAGATAAAGTTAAATTGATCAATTACCATTTATGCATATATTTCCTTTAACTGCTTTTGTGCTTATGTGTTTTAGTAATAAGCAGTGTGTAAAGTATTTTATAGAACCTCATTAATATATTATAGGGTAATAAAAATAAGATTTTTTTTAATGGAAACGGATTAATTATTTTATTTCTTACGAGAAAAGTTTATTGGATAGGCTAGAATGTATTTCTCTTTTGCCTCCTGTATATACACGCATACGTCCTGTTCGGTATAAATGGTATACATCTACTTGGTATACATGTATACTACATATATCTTGTTTGATGTAACTGATATACGTCCATTTGGTAAGTTTCCTGTTTGGTATAAGCCAAAGACCGTTTTGTTTGGTATAAATGCAGTATACGTCATGTTAAGTATAAGTCTAAGCTATGTTAAGCATAAGTCTGTCCATGATTAACATGGTAATAGTATGAAGTAGAATGCAGTTAAATAGAAAGACATTCCTAACCATGTTCTTTTTCGTGTTGCAGACAGCCACTCTGGGAGGGACGCGTCGAACAGCCCCGAGCACTCGAGCAGTCCCCCCTACAACCTGAAGGTGAAGAAGCAGCGGAAGGCGCGGACGGCCTTCACCGACCACCAGCTGCAGACGCTGGAGAAGAGCTTCGAGAGGCAGAAGTACCTCAGCGTGCAGGACAGGATGGAGCTGGCCGCCAAGCTCAACCTCACAGACACCCAGGTCAAGACGTGGTACCAGAACAGAAGGTAATCCCTCTCTCCCTTTGAATTGCTTATTATCTCTAATGAAATATAATTGCAAACAACATCGCATGTGGACCATTCCTTCATTCAAAGTTATACTGATCATCTCTTCATTCAAAGTTATACTGATCATGTCTTCATTCAAAGTTATACTGATCATTCCTTCATCCAACGCATGTTGACCATTCATTCGCGTACGTTGACCATCTTAAAAACGATGAAATTGAATAGATCCTATAACAGCATTTATAATCTCATAAAAGCCCTTTAAAAAACACAATTTCTTACCGTATTTAATAAATATACTTTATTATTTAAGTATTAAGTTAATTTAATCGATACTTAAATGACATATTTAGTTTGCAAATTTTAAAAACTGCGCAATCCAATAGTTGTCGACATGCCTGTCATACAAGATCCTGACTGCAATTATGTGTAATCGAGAGAAAAACGAAAGAAGAATAAAGAGATGTTAAGTGACACAGGCAAAACAAAAGAGCTTCTCCATGTAACAGATTTCATTTCATAAAAAAGGACGACAGAAGAAAAACCATACCGATACCATCTCGAAAAAATGTTCGATGGTATCAGTTTCGAGTTAGTCTTTTATGAATTTTACGACTTCCATTGTCTTCCAAACAGATAGCTGACGATACTTGCTACGAAAAAAAAAAAAAAAAAAAAAAAAGGATCGAAATTTCCGTTGCGAAGGTATTGTATGACATGCGAGGGCTTTCTTTTATGCTGCACTCAAAATCGCATTATTTCCACTTAATGCAGAGGAGAAGTATTGTGAGTGAAAAGAATAAATATTGTTTTGTCTTAAAACTCAAAAACCCTCAATCATATCGAGAGAAGAAACGTTTCGTACAATCGAAATTACCAAAGAACTAACATTGCAATATTTTGTGACCAGGCTATTGTGAAAACTGTCGTTTATCAAAAGTGCCTCTATGGGTTTCTTCTTTTATTTTTTCAACTCGCACGTTGACGAGCGACAGACAGCACCTTTCAATCTTGTTGGTGTCGCAGCAATCAATTGAAGAACTGTTGTACATGCACGCGGATTTCAGCGCGACGAAAGCTTTGAATATTACCGAGAGTGTCAGTGTTTAGATTAGCTTAACACTATTATGTAACTATTACAATACAATCTTTAAGATACTATGAATGTTCTATTAAAAAGCGGCTTCAGATTCGAATCCTGTTATGTTTGTTAGTGGTTAGGAATCCACTTTAAACTATAGGTCCCGATTTGTTTAGTCCTGGCGTGCACAAGATGACCGTGGAGCGACAAACCAAACCAAACTACTAAAAAGCATTTGATATTCACATAAATAAATTTTACAAGGAAAAACATCATTTGCAAACATAATTTGTTTCTCAAATTCATGTAAAAAATTTTTAAAATTGTTTAAATTAACATCTTAATGCATTTTATATTTAGACGTAGTAATAACAGACATAATCAAATATTTAGTTATTAAAAATTGATTGCAATCTCACAAGTAAAACCACAGCAGTAAGAATTAATAAAATTGAATATTTAAAGTTTTCTATTTTATATTTTGGATAGCATCTTTTCCCCCTTAAACTCACAAAAAAAAATGAATAATTATATCCACTAATATAAACTTATTCATACAAGAAATAGTATTGCTGTTAAGTAATAATACTGCAGTACTGGGCTAATTCCAGAATTGCTAAAAGAAAGTAAATGATATAAATAATGCGAATTATGCATAAGCAATTGTGAAAAATTTTTCGTACGAACATTATTACGACCAGTTATCCGTTTGCCACAAAAGACTTTTCTTTCGAATTATTGAATTTTTTTTAATTATTATTTATTATTTTGATGCAATCTATTATAATTAAGTATTATTTTCATAAAAGCCTTTATGAATCTATTGTATATGATTTTATCCAGCAAATTGTGTGACTGTTATCAGTTTCGAGCGCATGGTCTCACGTCTGTCCTTCCTCCTTCGCAGGACCAAATGGAAGCGCCAAACCGCGGTGGGTCTGGAGCTCCTCGCTGAAGCAGGCAACTATGCGGCCGTGCAGAGGATGCTGACGACGTCGCCCTACTTCATGCAGCACTACGCTTCAGCTCTGCCTATGGGCTCTTTGTCGACTATGGACTACTATCGCCAGGGCGCTGCGGTGTCTCTGCAGAAGCCCATGGCCTTCAGGATGTACCCGAGCGTCCCCACGGGCAGCTTGGGCCTGCCAATAACTTTCAACTCACCTGTCCTGCCCCCGCTGGCAGGGGGCAGTGCCACCTCCCCCAACTCATCCATGCCCACCTCCACCTCATCGTCCGTCGCCTCATACTACGGGAGGGAGCAGCCCCCTTGCTGAAGCAACCTTCCCCCCCCCTACCCCCTTCATCTAGGACTCTTACTCTAATTTATTATATGTGATGAGACTGTACAACATCCGCAAAGGGATTTGCATCGGCCCGGAAGAGGGCTAGAATCTAGTTGTTGTTGTTGTTGTTGCTGTTGCTGTGGACAGAAGTTATGGAAAAAGTGCATGCCTCATTTCTTCTTTCGGTTACCTGCCCATCAAGTAAAAATAATTTTTTTTTTATATAAAATTTTTCAAAAAGTGATGTCTAATTCGAATCAAGATATTCCTAATTATTTTGTTCACTAAAGAAGTACTTGATAACATATTTTAACATAGAATACGTCTTTCTACAAATTCTTGTAATTTTACGAAGTGTCGCAAGGCAAGCAATGCATTACTAAATCACTGTATGTAAATAATGTCTGCAAATTGGCAATATTTAATGTTGGGATATATTATTTCTATTAAAAGTATATCCTAAAGAGAAAATAATAAAAATCAAGCATAATAATAAAAATCACCGAACAAATTTTTAACTCATAGTATCAAAAATTCCGACTTATTTATTTTATTAAGCCAGTGAAATTCAGTGAGTTAATTACTGAAATGACTGAAATAACTTATATATTATAATATTATATATTATGAATATCTTTATTATTTTTAGACAAATTATGAATGTGCATATTTTTAAGGGTATAATACTGTTAAATACTTAATTAATTTATGAGAAAGACATATTCTATGAAGATTGTTGTTGTTGTATCCTTAATACATGTTTCAAATATATTTTTTTATCTGATTATATCCTTCATATTTCAAAAATTATTTAGTATTTATTAATTGTAATGCTGCAATTTCATTAATTTCTACAGGAACATTGACATGGCAAATGTGTACTTCTGTTTTTATTTCAATTAAAGGTGATTCTAATAAAAAAGCAATGTATGTCTGTAACATTAATTCAGAAATAACTCAAAATTTCCCCAAAATGGCTTAATAAAATGTTTCTGTAGAGGTTAAGGCGATCATCTCGTTTGTTTTTAAATTTTCATTTGTTTAAATTTAGTGAGTGATTGCTTAGTAAGTTTTATTTTGATGAAATTCATAATTTGAAAAATACTGATGAAGCATTTTTACTGAGACAATTAATCATAAATGTCTCTTCTGCAAAAAGATGCAAATAAATTAATATCTACAGTAAAGGCCATCGTTTTAATCAAAGTAAGGACAAAATTATAATACGTTATTTTATTTTGTAGTTTATTTTTCTTTATAAAATATGAAAGTCATCAACACTCAGCCTACACACATTTTCTTAGCTTAAAGTAGCATTTAAAGAAAAAAAGAAATTTCCAGGTGTAAAATTTCATTAAATTAAATTTAGTTATTTATTATTTAAATTTATATATTTTATAATTTTTTAAAATTTTATTATAGTTATATTATTTATTAACTAAATTTAATTTTATTACGTTAAGTTTTTTTAAACCATAATTAAATAAAATTACGTTGTAAATAATAAACTTTATAGCTAATTTTTATAAACAATTTAGTTTAGTTTTTATTTTTATTACCGCATATTTGGAAATTTTTTTGAAAGAAATATTATACGATTTTTCATATTTTATTCAAGTCAATGCAGTAACAGAAAAACACAATTCGCGATTTAAATCATGTTTCCAGAAATATTCATTTGATGTGGAAAGAATTCAGTAAATCATTTTAAATGTGCCTCAATTCATTATCTTTAAATAGTTGGTGCTAAAGAATTGTGCATGTGGTAAAAAAGTCTGTTTGCTAGAAAATTGTCTTCTTTAGTTGTTAAATAACATTTCAACTGTAAATTAGAAAAGAAAGAATACAAAGAAATGTTTTTTTCCTCTAATGCAGCCGGCAAACATTTAGACAGTTGTCCTTTTATGCCATAAGCAAGGGCTGCACCGACGTTACTCACTTAGCACTACCTAGGGGGTACGTGTAATTTGAAGATAAGCTACGGTCGCGGAGTAACATTAAACCTTTCTATAAACATTCAATGCAGATTTATAAATCTATCATTTCATAATGTTTTTGTGTAAAACAACAATATCCAACGCTCTACGATCATGTTAGAGGCACTGAGCGCTAGCCACTCGACCATCAGGCCTTTCCAAATTCATTTAACCATTGACTTATGAAGCATTTAACTTTATTTTAACTTATGAAGAGCAATTTAACTCATGTAGAATGAAAGTATTCAGTAAAGACATTCAAACCTACGTAGGACAGCGGCGCAATGGATAACGCGCCTCACTACGGATCAGGAGATTCCCTGTTCGAATCCTGGCTGACTCAACATGTTTGCATTTAGCCTTTGTTTTACTCACAATTAAATTTTTGTAAGAACTATAGTTCCAGTCCTCCGTACCGGGACCTCATTTAAATATTATAGTTTAAAAATACTAAAAAACATGCTTTTAGAGTTAATCAAACTAAAAAGTAACAAATAAATTAATAGTTAAAAAAACTGAAAAACACGCTTTTAGAGTTAATCAAACAAAAAAGTAAAAAATAATTGTTAACATAAGAATAAAATGACTGACGAGAAAATGAATGTCACTGTTCTAAACGCGTGGGGTGCTCGATATCAATCGTTATAATTTATGAAATAAATTATAGTTTAAAAAAATTAAAAAACACGCTTTTAGAGTTAATCAAACTAAAAAGTAAAAAATAATTGTTAACATAAGAATAAAATGACTGACGAGAAAATGAATGTCACTGTTCTAAACGCGTGGGTGCTCGATATCAATCGTTATAATTTATGAAATAAATTATAGTTTAAAAAAAATTAAAAAACACGCTTTTAGAGTTAATCAAACTAAAAAGTAAAAAATAATTGTTAACATAAGAATAAAATGACTGACGAGAAAATGAATGTCACTGTTCTAAAAGCGTGGGGAGCTTCGTATGACATTTTTAAACTAACTCTGCATTTCGGAATGACACTAGTGAAAAATTATAACGATTGATATCGAGATATTTTTTTGCTTTTAGAGTTAATCAAACTAAAAAGTAAAAAATAATTGTTAACATAAGAATAAAATTACTGATGAGAAAATAAATGTCACGGTTCTAAAAGCGTGGTGCGCATTTCGGAATGACACTAGTGAAAAATTATAACGATTGATATCGAGATATTTTTTTCTACAAACATACAATGCAGATTTATAAATCTATCATTTCATAACGTTTTTATGTAAAACAATACTAATCAACGCTTTTCGATCCTATTAGACCGGGACCCACGGCTTAAAGTAGATTCCGAACCACTACAAACATCCATGGCATTGAGCGGCACTCGACCGTCAGGCCCCTTCAAATTAATGTAACAATTGACATTTTTTTTCTACAAACATACAATGCAGCTTTATAAAAACTAACATTTCATAACGTTTTTATATAAAACAATAATATTCAATTTTTGTATCCTTATCTCTTGAGATTGTTTTAAGTTAGTATATTGTCTCCGTTCATGGTTTTTTTTTTTATCTGAACCCAGGTTAAAAAATATTTATTACTGACTTTGAAAAAAAAAGTATTGTAACAAATTTGCAAATAAAGAATAAGTTTCCATTTTATCGCTCCATAAACCATATTACGATCGGGAAATTATGTGTTGATGGTGAAAGTCATTTATGTAAATATGTACACAAAGATTTTAAACAGGGGCCTGATGGCTAGCGCTCTGGCGTTCGGTAAAACAGGTATCGTGTTCAAATCCCGGCTTTGCCCATGGGTGTTGTAGTGGTTCGGAATCCACTTTAAACCGTAGGTCCCGGTTCTAATAGGATCGTAGAGCGTTGCGGGGGCATTGTTACTCCGCTTACCATCAAGTTACACGCGCCCCCTGGGTAAGGCAAAGTGAGTAACATCGGTGCAGCGCTTGCCTTAAGGCATCCAAGACGTCCATGTCTGTTTGCCAGCTGCATGGGAAAAAAAAAGATTTTAAAGAAGTTACAACGATCAAAAACTAATATTATTAGCACATTCATTATGAGGGTGTTCAAATTCATGCTATTGGAATGGGTTGCGGGAAATTAAATTTTCCTGAGGGGCCGCCTTTACTTTCGGTATTAATCCAATTATTTATTGAGGAGTGTATTGACTTGTAAAAATGCGCCGAAGAGTTATTTCATTGTACAAAGTTGCCATAATACCTTGCGATACCTTTGTAACATAAAATCCCACCTTTCGCGCGAACTTGTACATTTCATTTATGGTTTTTGATTTCGCGGATTGTATTTGCATGCTGCAACGTCCTTCTAAAACTGCGCATGCGCTGGTTACCTTTGTTTCACGTTAAAATTCTGCTAATTAAACTCATATCTGAATTATCGCAAAGTCTCTCTCTGTTTAGAGAAAGACGCTACCACTCTTATTAGAGAGTTTTTGCATACCGTATTTTTATCGTCCGATATTTTTTTCTCCCTAGCGCGTATGTTCATAGGAGACATTTATCACAGATACGCATGCGCAATTTCCTATGAGCATACGCGCTAGGGAGAAAAAAATATCGGACGATAAAAATACGGTATGCAAAAACTCTCTATTATCTTTACAATAGAGAACACCGTTAAAGTAACTAATTTTGTCGTATCCAGTTGTATAAAGGTACATGCCATGAAAATTAAAATTTCACCGCTAATGCTACTATACCGGTATGCAAAACTCTCCTCATGAAACACTGTATTTTATTTCTTTTAGAAAAAAGACGATGTATTCATTTATTAAAAAATTGCAGTTTGTCAGTATTAAATCAGATACTTCATCAAGTTCTTAAAATGATTAACTTTTATTTTTTTATATATATTTAAAAATTATATAAGCATATAGTTAAATATTTCTTTGAGACATAGATGTGTAATATTTATATTAAATATATATATTAAAACTCCAATGGTATTGTTGTTGCCCATTTGTTAGGCATTTATATTGATTGATCAGAAACATTGTATCATTTATCCGCGGGTTGTTTAATTTCATTGACTATTTAATTACTGAAATTGTTAAACCTTTCCATGACGTAACGGGGCTGTTACTGCGCAAGTGTAAATGAAAGAAGACAAGGCAGCTGTAAATCACAGTTCTGATAGCAATGACTATGCCACAATGTATTATTAATTCAGTCAAACTGTACATAGTGCTGCGAAATAAAAAAACTTTTTCCATAAATTTGTTGTGTTTTTGTATTTTTTTCCCCTCTGGTTTAGATGGATTCATTTTGATTCGTTAATTCATCTTATGATAAAAAGAAACTTAAAATGTGTCGTAATCTCTGACTGTGAATGACAACTACCGAAAAATTTAGGCAAATGAGAGAAACGAGATGTTGTCAATAATAAGATGTCAATAAATTATTTAACTCACTCAATTCTGAGGTACACAAGAAGTAAGGTTGATGAAATGAAGGTTTAGTAATAAACTAGAATAAAGACACATCAAAGAATAAAGAGATGCAGAATAAAGACACATCAAAGAATGACATATAGAATAAAGACGCATCACTCTGAAATGAGATTGATAATTAAAAATTGTTTTCAGAAATAATTACTTTTTATTTAGAAAATATAATAAAACATATTTAATACTTTTAACATAAATTACTAAATTTTTTTCGATGTAATATATAAAATATTTTTTTTTCTGCAACTGATAATATTAAATAAAACTATTTTCTAGAATGTCCAGTTGTTTTAATCTAATATTTATTTGCATAATTAGAACATTACAATGACTAGCTCATGTGAACATGCTACAATAAAAATTTTGAAAACCTTTTGTGAATTGGAAATTATTTGGAAAAAAAAATAAAGACATACAGAATAAAGACACATCAAAGATATACTAAAATAATTTTTAAATTAAAGAATTAATTAACTTGAAACATAAATTCCACATATAACGAAAAAGCAGTTGCACTAACAATTATGTGCAAATATTTTAAGGAAATCTGCGATTTTAACACTTTGACCAACTGTAACGTGATTTCTCCTTCATAAATAATTTAAATTGCTTAAAAACAACAACAAAAAATGTATTTAACTTTATTCATTAAAATTCAGGTGCGAAATAGACATCGCCCCTACCAGTGCAAAACTCTTTCTTCAACTGACTATCTCTACATTGATAGCAATATTTATGGCAATCTTTGTCAAAGAGAGATCACTGATGTTGCCATTTATTAGCCAAAAGCGCCAGATCTTACAGCCGCACTCGTAAAAGTGCTGGGTTGCAATCATAACAGTACAGAGCCAGATTTGGGCAACTTTGTCTAATCCCAAGTGAGCAAACTGAAAAAAACCTTGACCTGCTCTAAATTGCAATGTTTAAGTAGAAGAAAAAAGAGAGAGAGATGCCAGTAATAATTCTTAGGTTCGATTATTAATGAAACAGTAAGCAACAGTGATGGATTAATATTTACAATCAATCATAATTATATTTATGTTCCATTAAATAATGATTGACATTTAAAAAAGAAAAGGAAAATAAAGTAATAAAAATAAATTTTAGCTCTCACTGTTTAATGTTGAAAATCAATTTTAAACTTATAGATAATTACTATGAACATATTCATAATTCTGTACACATTTATCATTATAATTCTATCAGTTTTACGAAGCAAATTGAAATCATTTTATTAAACTTCAGAATAGTAAATAATACAAGGGTCAAAATAATTTATAGAAATTTTAACTGTATGAGTTTTTATTTGTTTTGATGCTTTATTTTTGTGTCAAGGGACTAACACAATTTTAAATTGTTAATTATTACTAAGCGTAAAAATTATAAAAATTTTTAAAAATAAGTTTTCTTATTTTCTTTTGAATCTTCTCTCTCTATATATATTTTACATATTTTATTAATATCATTTACAGTGTTGCTTGCAATTCATTGCAAATAAAAAACTTGTTCAGAATTTCTTGACATTTTATAAAAATATTTATGATTTCGATAAAAAAAAAAAGAATATGAATTATATTTTGGCTCCAATAAGGAAAATAAACACTGAAATATGAGGAAAATATTCTATTCTAATTTATTACAAATAAGCAATTATGACTTGGAGCGTTGACTTTGCTTCTATAAGCAACGTAGTATATTTTATTTGAAAAATTTGGTTGACAAAAAATACAATAAAAATTTAAAAATTTGAATTAAAAAAATTCGCTAGAAAATTGTCCAAATTACTGCAATATTATGGATCTGGGTAATATGTCGGTAAAATATTGATGTGGGCAATATTATGGCACGAGTTGTATCATGGTATAGTATATATAGAAGAATCAGTCCTATGTAAAGGTTGCCAGATGATCATATTATGCAGTATTAAAGCAACCACAATCCTATATTGAGGATAACATGGCAAATGTTGTGGATATTAACAACATATTGTTAGAAGGTACATAATTGGTCATCAAAGTTAAAATGAAGTTAAATAATTAATAACAAAAAAGAATAAATTTTTCTCAATTTTGACTTCAGATTTTCTTTATTGTCAGTGTTTTTTCTTTTCTCAGTTTACACATTTTCTGCATTATTGAATAAAATCAATTAGAAATTTTTAGAATAACTAATTTAGGGTATTATCTTTCAATTTGATGGAAAAATACGGTTTCAGCTACATAAATGTGTTGCAAAATCCAAACGGAAGTCTGTTTCGTAGTTGAGGATAAAATGTTAGATATCAAATTTTGTTTGATCAGAAATGATTTTCATTCATAGAAGCCCAAAAAAGTAATCAAAATAAGATTCCACCTTCAATGGAATCTGCTTCTTTTGCTATTGATATAATTAATGCAAGAGAAATATTGAAAAAAATACTTAGATTCAATTCTTATGAAACTACGGAGGACAGTTTAATTTAGATGTAGTATTACTTGAGTTTGTAAACAATATTTTGATTTTGCCCTACATTTTAACCTATCATTTGTGAATACCGAAATCATTTGTAAAATTCTTTCTCTTATTGTTATCGTATGTTTTCAACTATTTTAAAAGTGGCGAAAATTTCTTCTAACGGGATATGAAATAGAGGATGAATAACCAGCAGAAGTAAATTGAAAAAAAGAGTCGAATAAGTTGGTATAATATACAGAAAATTCAAAGATTCAACTTGAAAAATTTTGTAGTTAAAGTAATGTATTGTATTTTACTCATATTCGACATTTCTCAAATGTGTGTATCATAAATCTTATTCACAAAAAGTACATTTGAAAGTTTGCGAATTAACTGAAATTAACAATGCCCGTTTTTTTAACCTTTGGTCTTGGGATGGTAATAAAATATTTAGTTTTGTTGACAAATATTTCCTTATATATATATTAAAATTTATTTTGTAAACGTTTACTTATTTTAAAGATCCATTTGCCATTTTTTTTTTTTTTTTTTTTCAAATTCCACTATTAAAAACGTATACAATTCAGAGTTGTAATTTTTCTTATTTAAATGGATAAAACAATGGATAGATTGAAAAGAATAAACCAATGATTTCTGCCTTCATAAAAAAACTATTTAAATATTGAAGAAAATAACTTTTTAAAAAAGCTTTATTCTCCAATTCGAACTCTACTTTTATTTGTTCAGAAATAAAATTAGAGCGTTATTTTTTCTTAATTAATTACTTAAATAATTCTACTGAGAATTAAAAAAATATCACACTTAAAATCTGATCAAAAATGCATTCTATACACCTAAATTTTTATTTCTTTTTCTATACACTTAAATGTATATACACTGAACTTTTTTTCAAAAATTAAAAAAAAAAAAGAAAGAAAGCTGCTATAAAAAAAAAAAAAAAAAGGAAGGTAAGTTACCAAACTTCTTGAAAAAATAAGTCCTTAAAAAATAAACTTTTACTTGGAAAAAAATTGTTTTTTCATCTTCTAGAAATGTTAAAATTTGGAATTGAAACACTTATGCGCTCATTTTAGTGTTAATTACAAAAGAATATATATTTTATCTAAATACAAATTATTAATTTGGGTAACTCATAAATTTAATATATTATTAAAAAAATGTCTTAACTGCAGACTGAATTCAAAACAGCTATTTCTTACGATTTTCAGAAAGTAAAATCATGGATTCTATTTTAATAATTCCAAAGATTGTAAAATTTTTAATCGAATTACTCCTTAAAAAGTTATTAGTTTCACTTTTATTTAGAATTTAATTTCAATCGGTAAGCAATAAATTTTCACGTTTCCAATCCTGTTTTTTGCAATTTCTTTTTTCTTCTTCGTTTATTTATTTTTTTCTAATGCATCTTTTTCGTTTATTTAATATTCACATAAAAACAGAAAAATGTTTGTTAGCTTCGAGAAGAATCTTCTTTTATGGACAATTTTTTTTTTTTATAAAGTTCTAAGTTTGTCTAGTTTTACCTGCGTGTTTCAAATTTTTTCAGCTTGAAATTAAGATTTAAAAGAAATGTATTTATATAAATTTTAAAACTTAACTCAACTTGGGATTAAAATCTCGAATTAAATATTTATGAAAAACTGTGTAAAGTGTTATTAAATGCTTTTCTATCTTGGCTTTACGATTACAAAATTTCTTCAAATGTAAAGTAAATGTAATTTTTGTTTGCGAGAAATGATTATTCATATCATATATACATAATTGCTTCCACAAAAAGTTGAGACTCCTATACAATTATTGGCCATCTGTTTTTAAATGAAGTAAGAGTTCTTTTCTGAAGTAATAAAATAAAAACTTTTTTTCAAATAAAAAAAAAAATTATTTTTGTCAGTGGAAAATAATATTTTTTTATCCATAACATTAATGAATTTCAACATTTAAGACATTTTTTAATGAAATATTAAATTTATGAGTTACCAAATTAATAATCTGTATTTGGATAAAATATATATTCTTTTGTAACTAACACTAAAATCAGCCATTTCCAAATTTTAACATTTCTAGAAGAAGAAAAAGTTTATTTGTTATTAATGACATATTTTTTGGAAAAGTTTGGTAACAAACCATCTTTTTCTTTAATGTAACATTTAAAAAAAAAAAAAAATTGGAAAAAAGTGCAACGTATATATATTTAAGTGTATAGAACAAGAAATATATATTCAGGTGTATAGAATGCATTTTTGATAAGATTTTAAGTGTAATATTTTTTTTAATTCTTAGTAGAATTATTTAAGTAATTAAGAAAAAATAACGTTCTAATTTTATTTCCCTTCTCACTATAAGGGAAAAAGAAAAAGGTTTATTAGAGTTTTTAAAGTTAAAGTTATAATCAATGCAAAATGATTCTAAAAATTCTGTCTTTTCCACACATTTTACCAGCAGAACATATTTTCTTTAACCACTCCTTTTACATAATAGTGCTACGAACTTTCTTTGTAAATATATATTTATAATGTTTTTATTTTTTTATTTTAAAGATTTTTATTCATGATGATTTACAAAATTGATATTCTGTAATTTACCTATCTTTCTTACATTGTTTAATAATTGGCTCGATTTTTCGTTGAAATTATTTCTGCCTCGAATTCTCCTTCATTACTGCGAATAAAATATTGTTGCCATTTTAATGGGGCTTCAATGCTTTTTAATATCACCAATTTAACAGGAATTGGGGGGCTTTCGTTGTCAGTTTTTTTTTTTTTTTTTTATGGAAGCTTTAGACTATGGGTGGCCAACCCACTACCCGCCTTGAACA
This sequence comes from Caerostris darwini, assembly GCA_021605075.1. Lineage (NCBI taxonomy): Eukaryota > Metazoa > Arthropoda > Arachnida > Araneae > Araneidae > Caerostris > Caerostris darwini. Next base: position 587,954 of record BPLQ01015712.1, read on the forward strand.
TTTTTATGGCCCGTGAGATGTATCACACTTTTACACAATATATTTATTTTAGAACGCCAAAACAGTGAAAACCAATGCAGTAAAAAATACATTATGTGTGCATCCCTATATTCAAACATGAACTGCCGAAATGATGCGAAAAAATGAACTTTGATTTTAAAATAATATTCTTACGAATAGAGGACAGATGTTGCCTGTTTTATTGAGAAATTTACAGTCATGAGCTCTCAGAGTAATTAAATTATATTCTGCGTACTCATGATGAGTGGAGAAACAAATATCGCACAAAATGATTTCATTTTTTATTTCGTTTATATTTATATATTTTTTATATTTCACTTTTAGTGTTATATATTTCTTTACAAATGTGCTTTGAGTATCATCATTATTATATTGTTTATGTTTTCATGTAAGAATAATAGTAAACATAAAAATAACATCTCATTCTGTTTGAATTTTTCACCCAAACAAATGTCTAAAGTGGGTCTAATTCTAATAGGGGAATATGTAATTTTATAGGCGGCCCGCGGAGTTAGGATGCATTTCCAAAGTGTCCCGCAAGATCATTTATGTTGGCCACCCCTGTATTAGAAGATCTTTTTTAATAATATTCATATTTATTCATTTCTGCATTGTAGATTATAAAAGTTCATTCCAGTAAAAACCAGTCAAAAGACTAAAATATATTTCCTTCTGTTTTAAGAACAATTTATTTCAGAAATTTCTATAGTTTCAAATACATGTGAGCAGGAAATCAGCGTATAATTCATTCTGGCAATCCATGCATTTTTTCACACAAATCAATGAAATGAAATTCAGCAACTGAGATGGTCAGATCGCCTCCTTTTACTTTTTTACATCGATATGTGCCACTGGGTGAAGGTGATTCCTGAGAACTTTTTGAGTTCATCTAAATTGCAGCGTTTATGTTGTATGAGTAGGACTTTAATGGCAGGCATTTCTAACATTTAATTGACAATTAAGTCTTATATTGGTCTTATATTGGTTGTTGCATATTCGATATTTTCAGAAAAGGAAATATTAGCGGGACTAAACTAAGAATAACAGAATGATGCCTTTAAATTCAAAATAACTAAAATTTAATTTTAAAAATAATAGTTTTATTTTAAATACATTAATGCTATCTTGCATTCGGCTAGAGTAGCAACCATTATGCATACTCATATCGCTATAAATGTAATTGTTTTTCAAATTTTGAGAAATTAGCATTATTAGACATCGGCTCAATTGTATTTTGACATTGGAAACTGAATCATTGTAATTTGGCATGGAGGAGGGGAAAAACAATCGCTAAAATGTAATGTTATTAATTTTATAACATTTTTATAAGAATATTTAAATATCATATAGAAATTGTATTAGGCATCGACTCAACTGCAATTTGACATGGATGATTGGAAAACACTCGCTGAGAGAGTTTGAAAAAAGTAATGTTTTTAATTTCATAACATTTGCATAAAAATATTTAAATATCCTATAAAAATAGTATTAGACATCGACTCAATTGCAATTTGATATGGAGGATTGAAAAATATTAGCTGAGAGACTCTGAAAAAAATACACACTGTTCATTTTGATGTACATTACTTAGTGGAATTTCTATTGGTATTTTACAATGACTTTTATAATTTCTTTGCAATGCTTGTCATTCAATTTTTTTGCAATATTTGTTTTTATTATTAGTGTGTATTTGTATTTATTATATTGCAATGCTTTTTTTTTGTGATTGAAATATTTTCATAGAATTTTTTTTCTGAATGGTCTTACACATTTATTGCCATTAGTCAAAAATCGGATTGCTCGTTTTAATCTCTAGTAAGGGCTGTCATTCGAAACACTGCCGTAGCGTATTAAGCAGACACAAAGTTTATTCGAAAAGTGTTCCATGCTCATTTAAAGCTGCCTCATGTAAGTATCTGCCAAATCGCAATGCATGTCTCCGGTTACTATTTTAGTCACTACAATTAGCAATATCTTTCTAATATAAAAAAAAAAAAAAAAATGGCTGACTGCATGTTTTTAGATTCACTTTTTACCTTTCTATTGCTCACATTTATATCTTTATTTAAGGTTTTCAGTTACATTGCATGAAATAGTGGTTTAAGAAAATAGGTAAATATATTCTTATTTTTTATCACACGAAAAAATTTAATTTTTATTTTAACTATTCTAAAAAGAGGGGATGCTATTTAAATTAAATGAATAACATGTTTAATGCTGGAAACATTATTTTTGGACTATTCCCATTGACTCATGCGTTAAAGTTACGTTTTGTTAAAAAGAGGGCCTCTCAATCCTGTGGATTCGAATCTATACAAGCACGCCTCCGTAGATACTAACACCCAACTGTGCTTTCTTTGCGAGTTCTATCATCTGATGGAATGATTTTCTTTTCTGTCGACACTGTCAATTTAACAATAAAACCCAGTCTGAAGTTCCACGAAATCTTCTCCCCTATAAATATTTATTTAACTCCCATCCTGTATCTCTCCCCTCCTAAACTCGTCCCTATGGCTATCAAATTTTGAAAATTAAGACTATTTATATATATACAGTGGGTAAAAAAGGTATTGGCAATTGCCTTAATTTATTCATATTGACAAATAAATAAAATGTTATGCAATTTTAGCTGTCGTAATTAAATACAAGACATCTTAGATGTATAAAAATAGTAAAAAATTTATTTTAATTTGCATTTTCTACGAGTTTTTCTTTCTAAAATGAAAATTTGCATGTCAAAAAAGTATTGGCAAAGTTTTAACTGCTACGCAAATTTTGTTACATTGAAGTCACGTGTTTCGACTGATAAGAAACTCTACCGGTATAAAGTCTGCAAAACTACTCCAAAAGTGTCTATGCATTATTTTGCGATTACTGCAGTAAAAGGACTTAGAAATAGAAGGAGTTGGACGTTAGTGTTAAAAACACGATTATTAGACTCAGAAATGAAGGTTTAACTTATCGTGCTATAGGAGTGCAGTTCAATATAAGTTTATTTACTGTCAGAAGTGTAAAAAAGTTCAAGGAAACAGGATCAACGGAAAATAAGACTAGAAGTGGATGACCTCGAATATTTTCTACAAGAGAAGAACGTGTCATTATTAACAAGGTTAAGAAAAACCCTAAAATAAGTGCACCCCAGATAGCTAGAGATGTTGCTTTCACTTCGCAAAAGACTTTCAGCGTACAGACTGTACGGGATGTTTTACACGAGAGAAGTTATTATGGAAGGGCAGCTAGAAAGACACCATTCATCTCGGAAATAAATAGGAGAAAGAGGTTAGATTTCGCAAAATCCCACGTTGATTTATCTGAAGAGTTTTGGAACACAGTTATTTTTTCCGATGAATCAAAGTTTAACATTTTCGGCAATGATGGACGACGATATGTGTGGAGGAGGCCAAATACTGAATTGGAAAAGCAACATTTAACTGCTACTGTAAAACATGGTGGAGGCAGCGTCTTAGTTTGGAGCTGTATGGCAGCTAATGGAATTGGCAACCTGCATTTTATTGCTGGTATTATGACAGCACGTACATACATTGACATTTTGCGCCATAACTTAAAAATCAGTGCCCAAAATCTTGGCTTGGGAACATCATTCGTTTTTCAACAAGACAATGACCTCAAGCATACCACGAATCTCATCCGTGAATGGCTACTCTACAATGCTCCTCGCCAAATAAAAACCCCACCTCAATCGCCTGACATCAATCCAATTGAAAATTTATGGCACCTGCTGGATCTAGAAATCAAGAAACATAAAATTTCAAGTAAAGACGACCTCAAACGTTTACTCTTGCAAGAGTGGCACAAAATTCCCAACAGTACAATAAAGACCTTAGTTTCCTCTATGAGAAATAGATTACAAACTGTTATAGATGCAGAAGGTATGCATACAAAGTACTAAACATATACTGATTTTGTTTTCGGTCATAATTTTGTTAATTTCATAATTTTGCCAATACTTTTTTTATCATGTAATATTTGGATTTTCTCGTAGATTTTGACTAAAAAATATTTAAATGAAAATTTCGTTATATTTGTTTGTCTTTTCTCCTTCTGTAATCGCTATGTTAAAATAAAATTTGTAAACATACTTTGTTAGCAAATATGATCATTTATAGGCAATTGCCAATATTTTTTTTATCCACTGTCTATTGAGATATATATATATATATATATATATATATATATATATATATATATAATCTCAGTAATGATTATCTGAATGCATCTGTAAATTTCCATTCTTAATCTTCTCATACTTCTTTAGTATTATTTCTGAAACACTTGATTAAAGAGCGGAATTTAGAGTGGAAAGGAACAGAAATTCTCTAATTGTTAATAATTTCAAAGTTGTTAATGAAACATTTTAAAACTCCTTCTAAGAAATAAGTGCCATAGTGAGAGTTATTGATTTCATGTCTTCTGTTACATGAAACAATCACTAAAATACGTTAAATTAATTCTTATTTTCTGATATACGAAACATACCCTTTGCTGTGGATAAGCAAAGAATTACAAAGATTAATGTAAATGAGGTGTTTCACTAAAAACATATCTGGGTTTTCTTATTATTTTTTCTTAAACCCACAAATACGAATATCTGTAACAAGATTAAAACTCGCAATATCATCAGGCTGATTTCCCAAAAATTCTAGCGGCCACCAGGCCAATTGCCTAGTGCTCTGACCTTGGATGCCACAGACATCAGGCTCGAATCCTGGCCGATGGCATGGATGTTTGTTGATGATTTGGAATCCCCGTTAAACTCTAGGTCCCGGTCTAATGAGCCCAAAATATTCACAAAATGACTGTAGAGCGTCAAACCAAACCAAGCTTAAAAATTCTAGTTTGCTTATTTGATTTGTCTTTTGTGGTTCTTCTATGGTTTAAAGTTTTTAGAATGCATTTTACATCTATTAAATCACTGGCAGCAAATTTTAAAAACCCTTTAATATTAAGCCTTTCGCTTTATATGAAGTTTTGAACCTTCACTTATCACTCTTCGTTCCATAATTGTGGATATGAATTCTGTTGGTGATTGGTTACGTTATTATTCTGATGTTTTTCCCTGATAGAGGCTTGCGGCTATCTTGCAGCCAAGGAACTTCGTTAAATAAAAATTTGTTTGTTGTGTTATATGAAGTTTTGTGTTATTTTGAAATATGAAAGTTCTTCCTCATTTTATATTTAGTTTTGGTTTTGTAAAACTCCAGGATTCTTATCAGGTGAATTAATCTTCTAACAGTGATTGGTTACGTTATTATTCTGATGTTTTTCCCTGATAGAGGCTTGCGGCTATCTTGCAGCCAAGCAGCTTCGTTAAATACAAATTTGTTTGTTGTGTTATATGAAGTTTTGTGTTATTTTGAAATATGAAAGTTCTTCCTCATTTTATATTTAGTTTTGCTTTTGTAAAACACCAGTATTCTTATCAGGTTATTTAATCTTCTAACAGGCAAAAATAACTTGGAATCCCATTTTAATATTTTAAAAATGCGTATTTCTTGAAAAACTAAAATTTGTTTTAAGCTATTTTTTAAGGTTGATTCTTTGATTTGAATAAAAATTTTATTTTTAATAATTAAAAAGTACATACTAGTGTATGTACTTTTTTGTAGCATAGTTTTTGTTTGTTTTTCATAATTATGCGTTCCATATATTCCTTTCATTCTCATTTATTTTAAGCGCAAGTCACAAAAATTATTAAGCAATGCAAGCTTATATATTTAATAAAATTTTCAAAGTATTCCATTTTATATCAGTTAACAAAATTCTATAAAACATTATAAGAAATTTAAAAGAATTATTAGAGAAACATTATAAAGAAATTTAAAATTATTAAATATTTTTTTTTCGAGACTTTCAATGTTAAATTCTTTTTTTATGTATATACAGATTGCTTTAAATTTATCTATTTTTAATGTGTGTAACATCGGTGGACTTCACGTACCACTTATGCATCCCACAAACAGCCCACCGACTTGAGGACTAGGGGTAATTGACTGGCATTTGCGTATCGTAGGAGAGAAAATCCGGTAATTATCGGAAACTAAAGTTTCTAGAAATTAAAAATAGTACTCGTAAAAATTAAAAAATACTAAAAATAAATAAAAATAAGATAACAAATAAAAAGTTTAAATTAAAATGAAAAGAATTTAAATAAAGAATTCGGTACAATTAAGAACCCGTTGTCGATGCCATAAAAATATTGAATAAGATTAATATTTGTGATTGCTGAATGTGTGGGTCGTAACGCTGGATCTGTAATAAAAGCATTATGAACACTCCAAAAGAAACGCCTTTTTCAGAACCAAAGTTCTGGTATTTTATTTATATATTTTAATTTTTGTCTATGCTTTTATCTTACACAAAAAAGGGGGTAAAAAAGAAAAAAAAACCTAACTGTGGTCAATAATTTTATCCATTAAAATTGCATTAAATGATTTGGGGAAAATTATAAATCGATGCTCTGTGAAGAGCTGTTATTTATTATTAGCTGTTTATTACTAAAAAAAACCTCTTTCTCCTTTTTATATTGCCTTAAATTCCTTAATTATTTTTCATTTTCTCTTGTGTAAAACAGCGATTAAACAAGATTGAATTCATGAATTCAACGTCATTAGAAGAGCATAATTAAGATAAAAAAGTAGTAATAACATCGAACAAATCCATCTATTACACGTATATTTAAAAAAAAAAAAAAAAAAAAAAAGGAATCTTAATAGTATTGGGAAGAAAATGACGGAAAATTTAAAATCCTAAAACTAAAAGAATCGCCCTCTTCGAAGGAGTCTCCGAGAGAATAAAGAATAAAATATGAATAAAAAGAAGAAGAAGAAAAAAAAATCATCTCCTTGACAATCTGAAATAAAGTTGTGACGGCTACGGTCGATAAATCTAATGCATCTGCAATCGCGGGCATTTATAAAAGAGAAAATGGTAAAAAAGTTCAAGTTTCCAGTGTGCTCCACCGTTATTCTATTTTGTATATCATTGTATGCATATTACGCATTGTGTGGAATACATTTCGCAAACCTAGAATGCGGCTTTTGATTCCTCTGATTCGGCCATTCTTCACCGCGAGTCGGGGCGAAATGAGTCGTTATTATTACTGTTATTGGAGTGTAAGAAAGAGATTGGTAGAACATGATAGTTAAACAGTCACGACTATCGAATTTTGTAGTCATTTCGGAGTGTGAATTTTTCATTTGCGCTGCCCGTCTCTCTCGGCTGCCGTTTCAATTGGTCGAGATCTTTCTGCTGCTGCTTTTTTTTTTTTTTAAAGTAGAAATTGCTGCAGCCGAGGAAGATTTATGCGCGCGGAAACTCAAGAGCTTGTAAGAATGGACCACAGGTGGTTTGGAAGAGCAATTTGAAAGAAAATATAAAACTCGTAAATTGTATGCAGAATTGTGTGAGTGTGTAACCACCCAGATAGTGAGTCTCTTTTGGCAAAGAAAAAACTAAAGGGGGACAGGATTTTCACATGGATTTTTTTTTTAATTTTTAAAATAATTATGAGTGTCGATTCTGCTTTTTTATAACAACGCGGCGTGAGATATATTTTTGCACAGCATCAAAATTAGTTTTTGCATAAACTATAGTTATTGATGTGGAATTTAAATTCTTTTTTTAATTATTTGTTTCCTAAAATATACATTCTGCATAAAAAGTATGTGGAATTGGAGGGGCCTGATGGCCGAGTGTCTAGCGCTCTGGAGCTCGGTACCACAGGTTTCGGGTTCGAGTTCGGGTGCCAAGGATGTTTGTAGTGTTTCAGAATCCATTTTAAAACATAGGTCCCGATCTAATCGTAGAACATTGTGGGGGTAGTGTTATTACTCGCGTCTGTGGCATAACTTTAAGCTGCACGTGCCCCCTGGGTAGTTCTCAATGAGCAACAGCGGTGCAGTCCTCACTCATGGCATAAAGACTACTGTCTCTATATTGCCAGTCGCCTTAAAACAACAGTATGGGAAATTGTTACATAAAACACCCAAAAAATCAATTTATTTTCCAATATTTATTTTTTCCCTACAAAGTGGATCCCATCGACTGCAATAAAAGTGTTACAGCGCTTAATCTAATTCTCCATATCTTTTTCATAGCTGATTGAGATATGAACTTCAGCTTTTTCAGCGATTTTTCTTTTAGAAGGGGTCATTTTAACTCTGGAAACAGGAGAAAGTCGCATGGTGCCCAATCAGGGGAATACAGTGCTTGGTGGAAGACATTCATTACATTTTTTGAAGATGGAGTCCATAGAAGCTCGGAAAATTCCGCAACCTGCTTCAGACAAGTGAGTTCTTTCGGGTAGCAGTCGTGTGACGACGCGCCTAAAATGTCAGTCATAATGTTGTCAACAGAATTAAAAGATTCGTTCTCCTCTTCAGTCAACTTTCTAAGACGAATTTTTGACCACCCACTTCTTGATTTTGTTGATAGCAGTTGAAAATCGACCAGAACGAGGAAAATCAACTAACACGTCTCTGCCTTCTTTGAATGCTTAGTACAGTAAGTGTTTGACATGCACGACCAGTAAGAACACAAAATTTCTGGGCAAACTCTTTGTTCAATTAACTTTTCCTTTATAAAAATCGCAAAACACTCAAAACATTTGTTTACAAAAATAACTGCCGTCAACACCCTGCGTGACACATCGCGCTCAAATTCAATTTACCTTAAAAAAAAAAAAAAAAACTTTAGCAATAACTTTTACGTGCGTATTTCAATTTATTGTTTCCGTATACTCCGTATATTCCGTTGCCAATAACTCATTTCTCAATGAATCTATTTAAAACTTTTGAGTTCAATGTATACATAGCATCCTTCAAGACATAGGAATTTTAAAGCCTTTTTATAAATATTAAAAATAAGGTTCGTCTCCGTACTACACACACTGGGATACTCTTGAAATTGCATGAAGTATAATCGCATCACTTCAAAAATATATTAAAAATTAAAACTAAATTTCTGCTGTTATTTTACTACTTTCTTTTAACTTTTGGAACTTTTTTAAGTCATTGAATTTCGAATTACAGATCCTTCCCCTAAGAATAATCATGATTTTTAAACAAACTGCTGGTTTCTATTTCGCATATCATATTCAACGAGAGAATTTCCTTAAACAGAAAATATTAGTGTTCAAATCTTTGGTTTCAAAAAAGAAAATTCTTTAAATTTGCACACCTAAAGCGTAGAATTTGTATTGATTATTTTACGTTTCAGTTTTTGAAATTTTAATATTTTACCTTTTTATTTCCTGGTTTTATTTATTATTATTTTTTATTTTAGAAAACCGGACTGATTGATTTCAACCGCTGCGATTTAGCAACATGATCAATCACCAGCACCAAATTGGCACGTTCCTGGAAAACACTTAGTGTCAACTCTTCTGTTTTTTTTTTCTTCTCATTTTTTAAAACATTTTTGTGTAATTTTTTTATTGATTTCAATACATTTCATGTGTATACTTTTAATATTGCTAGGTTCAAAATACAATAATGGATAATATTTAAGCTACCATTTTTATTTAGAGGTGTGAAAATAAGTGAATTGTTTTTAAAATATAACCCAAAAACAGTCCTAAATCAGAAGCAGGCAGCACAGACCATCGCTCAAAGACGATGGAACCTATTTACTGGAGGAAAATTATAAAAAAGGAAATTTTTCTTCTGTGATGTTTATAACTTCCATTGGCAATATTTTATTTAAAAGCACCTATTTGTTTAATTTCCTTAATTCTTATAATTAATATGTCTTTATCAGGTTATTTATGTTGTTGGTTTATCAGGTTATTTAGGTTGTTATTTTTGTTATTTGTAATTGAATAATTTATCCCTCTATAATTTTAATGAAATAATATATATATATATATATTTGTAAATACATGCAAATGAACTGTACTTCGCAAAAGATGTTATATGCAAAATATTCCCCTTATATAGATTATATAAAGTATGTAACATACTAAATATACCGAAAAAATTGTTTGCAAAATCCTCTTATATGGGCTGTTAAATGACAATATTTCTCTTAATTGAGATTTAAACATATAACTGAATGAATATTCAGCCGAATTTTATATATCAATTAAAATTCGATAGTTTAATAAATTGCTTCATTAAATGAAGTGAAAATAACTTTTGACATCAGAATTAATTTTTTTTTCATTTGAATAGATTTATAATTATGAATTGCTTTAATCATTAATGGATATTTTGTATATAAAGGTACGTCACAGATAGAATAAAACTGCAAAATATCTGAGTAAGATTGGTAATTTTTTTTTTTTAATTCAAGGATCGAAATTTTATTTCGCAATTTTTTTCAAGAGGGTTTCTCTTTTTAAGGCCTCATGGCTGAGTGATTAGCGCTCTGTAACACAGTTTCGGGTTTGAGTCCCGACGGTGCCATGGACGTTTGTAGTGTTTCGGAATTCCCTTTAAACTGTAGGTCCTTGTCTAATAAGATCGTAGAGACTTGTGGGGGTAGTGTCACTCGCATCCGTAGCCTATCTTCAAGCTACACGTGCTCCCTGGATGGTGCTCAATGAGTAACAATGTTCGTCGGTGCAGCCTCTTTTGGGCTGCTCACAGAGGCATGGTCAATACTGCCCAGTCCTCGACGCAATTGAGTATTTTCCCGTTGTTTCTTATGGGGAAAATTTGTTTGGTATAAGTCCAAGGAACCACAAACTTTATGGGTTATAACGCAATGAGGTGACTGTTTGAATGAATGCACAGTTTATTTCAACAGTTTTCATTGCTATGAAAACTGCCGAATATTTTCCCTCCATCCTTGACTAATTGGACTAAATGAAGAAATCCTTTTTTCCAATCTCAGATTTGTTTCATTCCACTCACCCTTTTTTTCCACTTAAAACCGTAGGTCTCGGTCTTATATGACTGTAGAGCGTTGGGCGTAGGACTGACAATCCTGCCCAATAAAAAGAGAAAAATATCATCTCCTGCTTCGAAATCTGCCAGTAGGCAGAAGCCCTGGCTGTTGCGTCATTGATGATGTTTTCTCTTTTTAATTCTAATTTACTGAAGCAAGCAACGATACCGTTGCCATTCAAGAACAAGAAAGAAGGTCTTCTTGTAAGCGAATTGTTTCAAATAAATGTTATTTCATCTGTCTAAAAGCGAAATAAATCAGCGAATCACTAACCCGTACATGTAGTTTGCGCATACATATATATATATATATATCTTTTTGAAAAAATCAATGAATAGCTTATTATAAGCTGTGTGAAATAATTTGCGGTGACCATTGGAAAATATATTATTATAAATCAAAAGAATAAACGAAGGGAGCATTGTTTAAAATTTTTACAGTTATAAACGAGGCTCACCTTTTTTCAAATCAATTAATTTTACAAAAGAAGAAACCTCATGAATTTGTTTTTAATATTTTATTTAAATTCCCAGAAATTTATATGCATGAAAATTTTTGAATGCATTCATTTCTCTTTTTTTTTTTATCAAATGACATATAGCATCTCCTTAAAATATTTTGTAGATAGTTTTCGCATAACTGAAGGTGTTAATCGATTTGTTAAGTGCAAAAAATTAAAATTGAATATAAACATTAATTTCAATGCCCTATATTATTGAAATTTGAAGTTATTCTTAAAAACATAAGTTAACAAATATGTATTGGGATTTACATGGTTTCAATATTTATATGAAAATGATCCAAATAATTGTCCTCTTCGTCAGACGTGTTAAAAATAATTTCATTTCAATTTCTTTAGTTCGCTGCATAAATATTTTCATGTTATTGCTATCAGAAAAGAGAGAGAGAGATTGAAAAGATGAATATATCCAAGATCCTAAGTGTATATAAGCTGTTACGACGGAACTGGAAATCATTACACAAACGCAAACATTATAGGATGGACCAGGGGTGGCCAACCCAAATGATCTTGGAAATGGAAATGCATCCTAACTCCGCGGGCCGTATATAAAATTATCTATCCACTTATTAGATTTAGACCCACTACAGGCATAGTT